>CM065141.1:24370000-24970000 GCA_033026305.1 Cirrhinus molitorella
TCACTATGGACGGGTCGTTTAACCTCCTATACCAAGAAAGTGCCAAGAAAAACAAGAAAAAACAATACTTTAATAAACAATGAGGAAAGCAGGCCTACATTCAAGCTGTATAATTTCTAATATGTTCACATTGTGGTGAGTAACAGTCCAACACAAAGTTGTCATTACTGTATCAAACAGAATTTGATAGCAAAATTAAGGAGACATACAGTTGTGATAAAGACTGCATTGTTAAATAAAATCACTGGTTATGCAAAACAGCTTGAGCCAGTGAAAGTCTTTATACATTTATTGAATAAATCTTCAAGCCCTTAATTTATTTAATAAAATTACTTCTAAATGCTGTCAAAAATCAGCTGACCCCACCTCTATACCAAACCACAGACTCAAACCCTCTCAATAGCAGCGAAGGTGTTTTACAATACAACATGACCACAATAGATACACTGTACCTAACAGCTCAATATACTTTACTATGAAGTACATTATATTAAAGACACCTAATATAAAGTGGGACCCAGGTCACTTCAAATGCTCCTTTGCATTTTTTCAGTGGTTGGTGTATTATGATGTTTGTCAGCACTGACCCTGAGATGTGGCTGTCACAGGCGTCGCAGGAACATAGTGGGTGACATAACTTCCTCCCGTCTTCCTCATTCTCACTCTCACTCAGCAAACGCTTAACCTCGGCCTCATTTCCACTCATAATGTGCTGGCCACATAAACACACACATACTTGGTGTCAAATCAACTAATTCAACACCGCAAATGGTCGTAAATCAAGAGCAAATTTTGAGACATGTCACTTTGTTTGTCTTAACTACACTCTTAAAAACGTGCTTCACAATGCCACAGATGAACCTTTTTTGTCTAAATGGCTCCATAAAGAACCTTTAACATCTGAAGAACCTTTCGGTTTCACAAAATGCTCTTTGTGGTTTAAGAAGGTTCTTCAGATTATAAAAAAAGAAAGAAAGAGATGGTTCTTAAAAAAAAAAAAAAAAAAAAAAAAACTTTGACTGAATAGTTCTTTGTGGAACCAAAAATGGTTCTTCTATGGCATCACTGTGAAGAACCCTTTAGAGCACCTTTATTTTTAAGAGTGTACTATAAGGATTTAAATCCTGTTCTTGAACCAGTCAAAAATAAGGCTTCCTGACTTGTTGAATAAATCTGAGCTGTGTCCGAAACCGCTCCCTATCCACTATATAGTGCACTATATCAGGTATCACTATATTTTGTAATGCTGTCCGAATTCTGAGTGAACGACATTCCCTATGTTCGTTCACTACTTTTTACCCACAGTGCATTCTGATTTCGTGGGTACAGCCGATGTACACTCGCTGAAGCACTATTTCCCATAATCCAATGCAGAGAACCGACAAGCTGGAAGAGAGAGTGAGAGCGAGCGAGTCTGAATGAGAGATGCCTTTTTACATCTTTATTATTTCTGCTTGAACGTTTATTTCAAGCATTATTTATATTAAAATATATTATGTAGGCATTAACTCAGTTTATTATTTTATTAATTTACTTAGGTGGTATCTTTATTAATTTTACAAAACAAGCATAATAATTTTATGGATATTTAAAAATGTTTGTTAATTACCTATAGGCAGCGTATTCATTCTGATGCAAAAATAACGGTCGCCTGAGGGCGCTCTACGACCATTGTCATCTTATGTGACAAAACGTGAATGCAAAACGCTGCTTGGGAGTTTCAAAATACTACAAACAATATGTGTTTATTTTTGTTGACAGTATTTTAATAGTATTTTATTATTATTAACATTACAAATGAATCAACGAAACCACAAAGCTGATGCGGAGGTATATATACTTAGGAAATAAAGTTAGTTTAAGTGTTATTGCTTTTAATATTATGTTTTAAAATAAGGTACATGAAATATAAAAGTACATGTGATGAAAATGTTTCTTACGCGCAGTGTATACGTCACCGTCCGAATCCGTTCACTTCATTTCGTTCACTTCTCCAGATATAGTCCACTCAACTGTCATACACTATATAGGAATTAGTGAATGAGTGAACGGTTTCGGACACAGCTCTGAACTTTATTTGTTAATCTCTGTCACCATCTGCTGCTGCAGGTCAATTATGAGAAACAGTTGTTTGGTTTCCTCTTATGAGCACTAAATGTGACATTTATTCATGTGTTGGTAACAGGAAGTGGGCAGTAAAGTTGAAAGTGGTTACACCAACAGACAAAGTCAGGCATTATAGCGGTGCTCACCTCAAACAGCCGGTCTATAGGTGTAGCATTCTGGGACAGCAGGTCTACCTTCTGTCTGAAGGACAATCTATCTCCTGGCCCCTGCGGACCACAGCACACATTCACAAACAAGAAATCGATTTAGGACATTCCAGAGCTACAACTTCACATTGAGCTCAACTGTGATTGAGACAATTATCCAAAATCTCTCAAGTTTAACGATATTGACTGGTTTATTGTGTCTGGCAGTGTATCAGCCACCCCTACTTGCATTACATAGAAAAGGGCAACATGTGCATTCTGCTAAAGCTCTGCTTAGTCTTTTTTAAGGATGAAATGTTTCTTTAACCCCTTGCTGCTGTATTTTGAGGAGGATTCAGTCCACTAGTTGTTGGATTATCATCACTACCACAAACTAAACCTAAACGTGATTGTCTCATTGCTTACCAGAGCGCTCTGGGTGAGGTTTCCCTGGCTGATGTACTCCACAGCCGCCTCAAACGAGGTGAGACAGTAACTCAGCTCATCCTTACTGGACTTACGGAAGCGGAAGTTCTTTATGTAACTCAGATTCGCCATCCTGAAGAAATCAGGAAGATGAGAGCACTCAACATGGTGTTAAAGACATCCAATTAATAAATCACTGTTCTTTAAACTGTGGTGCAGAAAATACAGCACTCGACTCACCAGTTAGGGATTTCTGTTTTGATAAGCAGATAGAGAATGACTAACAGGAGATCATCAGCACACATGGCCTCAATGCTCACTGCTGAAAGAAAAAAAGTGAGTTTGATCATCACAGTGATCAAACTGGCTGATACACACTTCACACACAAAACTGTCAATCTGAGTGTTTAGTCCACCAAACTGTTACAATAAGTGCTTTACAGGAAGAACTAGATGCTGGATTTGGCAAAATACACATTTTTTTTCATCTTCAGTTCATTAACAATTTTGTAGTAGCAAGTAAACAAGTAACTGATCACAACTGTATATTCTGCTTCATTTTAAGAAAAAAATAATAAAATAAAAATAAATAATTTACTGATTAACCGACAAGTGTTAGAACAGTGTTTTTTTCCCAGTATAATTAATGAAGGACGCTAATATATATATATATATATATATTTTTTTTTTTTTTTTTTTTGAGCACTCTAACAATTTTGTTGCACACTGTATTGATAAGAAAAAAAATAAGTAAATAAATAAATAAATACCCCCTTTGAAAAAAATAAATAAATAAGAAATAATAGTAACATTATGTATTATATATATATATATATATATATACATATATATATATATATATATACATATATATACACATACACACACTTAATTATTTATTTATTTTTTCAGTATAAATTGCCATTTTTGGATTAAAAAAGTTTTTCTGTGGGCCAGCCTTTAATGGTGAATCGCTCACAATTTATTTATTTATTTATTTGTATTGTTCCGCTGTAAATAAATTAAGCCTATTTTTAGGACCAAAGAGGTCGTTTACATTACTATCGTGTCCATTAGTTCTTAATAAAGTAATTTAATTCAAATCTGCATAAAATATGGTAAAACAAACAATACCACAATGTATACTACTACTACTACTACTACTGCTATTACTACTAATAATAATACCGCAGTGTATAATAATAATAATAATAATAATAATAACAATAATAATCTTTCCTGTGAAAATGGCCAATTTTGGATAACATTTTCTTGTAGACCACGCTTTATTGGTGAATCTCTCGCAATTTATTTATTTTTATTGTTCTGCTGTAAAGAAATGAAACCTATTTTCAGGACCAAAGAGGCTGTTTACATTACTATTGTAACAATTAGCTCTTAATAAACTAATTTGTTTAATTTAAATCTGCATAAAGTATGATAAAACAAACAATACCACAATGTATAATAATAATGCTACTTCTACTACTACTACTACTACTACTACTACTACTCATCTTTCCAAGATGGCCAAGACTGAAATACTACTACTAATTATTATTATTATTATTATTATTATAATTATTATTATTATAGTAGTATTAACTGTAGTAGATTTAAATAATAATAAATTGTTTAATGTTCACACACGTTACCAACAATTGTGAGTACGCAAGGCCATATAAGGCATATTATACGACCAAAATAAACCCTTTCCTGAGGAAAATAACCATCAAAAAACATCCTTATTTTGTGCCTACACAGTTTTTCTGTCTGCCTTCAGTGCCTTGTTTTGACAAATGAGAAAATGACTAAACAAGCTGTTTGACAAACAGACATTAGCAGAACATTCCTCTATAGTTTACACATACTGGAAGTGTTGTTGTTCTGCCAGGGCTCTGCTGCATAAAAACTAAAGACTGAGGTGAAACAGAGGGCTAACTGTTCGGGGAACAGGCGTACACTGCCTAATCTGGTTACAAGAGCCATGCAGCAGTCCGGTTAGCAAGAGGAAATTCAGATAAACCTTCACACACATACAATGGTAGAAAGGAAGGTTTGTGGTTTACAACACCTGTATCTCTACGTCTGGTTGACTGCATGATGGTTAAAATAAACTTCCTTATGCAGAGCAGTTTCTGCTGGGGAGATGTACAGGCGTTCAGCTGACTCAACTCCCGCTTAGCCCGAGGAATATTTATACTACAGAGAGAGAGAGAGACGTGACAAACGATCACTAACTCATTTAATACTCTTGCAGGGTCTTTATATTATTTTCAAAAACTTGACCCTTTTTAACATAAATGACATTTTGTAAAGTATTGACATAATTATTATTATTATTTTATTTATTTATTTATTTGTTTTGTGATTTTTCATGTTTCTATGATATTCTGGAGCTCTCTGATAACTAAAACTAAATAATGAACAATATTATTAGTGATTTGACTTGTAAATGAAAACCACCTAGTAATATAATAACTCACCTGAATTCTGACTTCACACCCAGTTCTTTCTGCTGCAGATCCTGTAAGGACCGTGTTGTTTTGTTGAATGCTGCATCCTGTCAAGACAACCAGTACATTAATAATTGGAAATAATGCGCCACTACAGTAATCGACAACTTTTACAGCAGCCTTACAGAGCATTACAACTTCTCATTAAAATAAAAAAAGAGAAACATTTACTTGTGTTCAACACCAAGTCAATCAATCAATCAATATATAAACATTCTTATGTTGTAAAATAACACACATTAAAGGAGAAAATAAGGTAATTAATGGCAAAACAGTACCCGACTTGCTTCGAGAGTCCCCACATAACTAAAGAGTAGATCATGGATGCCATGATGGATGTACATCTGAAAATGGAGGAAAAAAAAATGACCAATGAATTCTGTCAAAGTTATACGTTTAAAAGAAAGAGATCAACAAAGTGATGTTTTTTAACTGACCTCAACTGCTTGTTTGAGTAGAGTCATCTGTATCTCCTGCCTCGCCAACATTTTCTGAAATTATTACATTTTACACAATTAGCTTCCGTGAGGAAGTCAGTTTTAGAGTGTTTTAAAGTATTGAAGTTCATAAAACAGCTTACCAAACGAGAGTCCCTCAACAGCAACTGAAGACATTTTGTGTAAAGGGTATTTACAGAATCCTGAAGAATTGGGTGAAAAAAAAAAGAATAATAAAAAAATAAATAATAAAACAACCACAGTTTTCTTTCTTTCTTTTTTTTTTTTTTCTTTTTTTTCACCCCTGGTTATTATTAGTATTTTAGTTACATAATAAACTAACCAGGAAAGGCTTGGTCGACCAAAATTTTATTAGTCAAAAAAAAAAAAAACAAATACTAATAATAATAATAATATAATAATAATAATAATAATAATAATAATAAATTTACAGGCAAAGTCAAGCTTAAAAAAAAAAAAAAACAAGATTGTTAACGGGTAGTCTGATGTCTGCAATTTATATACAGTATAATTACCCAAAGATATAACTGTGAGAGAAAGTATTAAAATATATATTTCCTCCCATCTCGTATTTATTCTATTTAGGGGTTCCAGGTTGCGGGCGATGGACAAAGGGGATCACGATTCTGGCTCAACATCGTGATGTCTATCAGCCATCGGCGATGGACGATGACATCGTCTATCGGCCCAACCCCAGTGCTAATAGTAATACAGTACATCGGGCAGTACATCAACCTCAAATATGGCTTATTATGTGAAATAGGCTTATGTATGTAGTAACAACTTTACATGGTTGCTCAATCTAATGTTAACCTAGAAAAATGTGCACTGTTCTCGTATCTGTGTGGAGTGGGGAAGCTGAACAGACACACGATTACTGCAGGACATATGGAGGCACCAGTGTGGTCATTTGCTCTTAAAATAGCCTACTCCCTCACTTTTGGGCATACAGGTAAGAGTAAAACATCTTTTGAATCTGTAAAGACGTTTATTCGTGTACACACAATAACAACGAAACCTTGTGCTTTTGTAAAATAATCAAAGCAAACAAGATGCATTTTCTGTCGTCTCGTCTATTTATTGTGTTTCCTTGACACATTCATAATCATTACTTCTGCAGTAAGCTGTGGCAAGCTTTATGCGTGTGCTTGAGAGCTTATTAGGCTATGTGGGCAATTACTCAAATTAATTTAATATAAATGTGCGATTAGTCGACTAATGCTTAAAATGAACGACTACTAGTCGAGCAGAAAAAATCTTAGTCCAGGACAGCCCTATAATAAACTGTATTTGGCATTTAAAATGTAAAACTCTTGGAGCTTCTTCCTGGGTCGCATCGAGAGCTAGTGATTCGCATTTGAAAAGGGTTTGAAAATCTGTATCATTATCCAGTCTATTTAGCCCATCCAAACAATTATGTAACTTTGGTAATAGTACACAAACAGCCTCAAATGTGTTTTAAAAGATCTAGTTTTTATAATGTAATGCTATAAGAAAATTCCTATTAGGATCCTTTAGGATTGGTTTCAACTAATGATTGCGATAAGATTGTCCCCACTTGCCTTATCTTAATGAATAATCTATGATAAAAGCAGGAAACTATGTAATGTAAATAAGTTTGTCTCACTATTTGATGTCGAAGGCCCTTCCTCTCTTGTTCTTTAAAGGAGTGGCAAAAGGCTGCCACAAACTTGTCCAGTTTTTCAGCATGGCGGCCCAAGAATTCCCTTACATCCTCGATATTCTTCAGACAGTACAGAGTAGAAACAGTACTCAACTCCTCTGCAAAAGAAGAAGAAAGAGAAAAATAATCAAAATCGTAGATTTTGAACATTTAGAATCCAAATCAGTCATTGCATCCAATGACAAAGGAGTTACCAGGGCTGTGGTCCGAGTCAAAAGGCCTAGCGATGCACAGTATGCTGTAGGCCTGCTCCTTCTCATTGTAAAACGTCTCCTCAAAGAGGATTGGGACGGAGGTGGGATTGGGAAACCCTGCACCCAGCCGGACCTGGTTATTATCTATAGACACTTCCTGGAAGATATGTCACACAAAACAGTTGTTTGGTTACAGTCGGAATCCTGAAATTCAACTCTGATGATACATGTAGAACTTCTGTGAGATTGTATGTGGGATTTTGCATACCTTTCCATCTAGCGTCTGATAACCCTGTTCGGCAGGTTGAAGCACATATCCGTCAAACTGAGATGCTGTAAGAGAGCCCACTGGTAAGCTTCCACAACATGGCACCAGAATCTAAAACAAACATCACACAATGAATAACATCACTGAATTAAACAAACTCACAAAAAGCTTTAGTACGACTCCAGATCATATGAACTACATTTATTTGTCCTCTTTTTAAAATTGATATGTTGTCACTAAATGTTTACTTTGTATTTATTGTTCTAAATATCAGATTTAGGTGAGCAAATTGTATCAAAAAGCAATAATGTTTTACCACTCAAGAGATGTTCTTTGAAATAATGGTAACCGAAATGACATTCCAACATTAAATAACATTGATAGAACTTAGTCAGGGTAGTGACATGTTTGGTTTTTGTCTGGAATGAAAACAAGGCTGAGTACAGTGGGTTCAATTCATTGTACTGTAGGGCTGTCAAATGATTAATCGTGATTAATCACATCCAAAATAAAAGTTTATGTTTACATACTATATGTGTGTTTACTTTGTATATTTATTACATACATACATAAATACACACACATACGTGTATATATTAAAACAAACTATTTATATTCTATATACATAATAAATATACACAGTACACAAATATATAGTATGTAAACATAAACTTTTATTTTGGATGCAATTAGTTACGATTAATCGTTTGACAGCCCTATTGTACTGTTACTGTTGTACTGCTGACATAACATTGAATACTTTAAGTAGACAAAAACTCCATGTGATCTAGGACCTCTATACAGTGAATGCAATTGTAAAGACTAAAGTCTATTGTCCAGCCTCATTCGCATCCATGTAAAATTTACACTGACTAAAGTTTATAATCAAATCAGCAGCTCATTACACATTTCAATTAGTCTACGTTTATGAGTGTCCAGTAGGGCTGTGTTCGATGCATCGATACGTCGATGTATCGTCACAGAAATTTTACTATACGAGTATCGATACAGCTGTCTCTGTATCGATACTGTGGCACGTGCTCAATGTAAACATGAAACACATGCTGTTACTTATTTTGCACTGTGGTACAGTTATGGAGGCCCTTCATAATGCAGAGGTCAACTGCCAATTCTGGTAACTGCAATGGCCCTAGTATGCAGTGTTTTCCTAAATTCTTTTGGTGAAATTCAGTGCAGTCCTGTATCGTGATACGTATCGTATCGTGGCCTCTGTATCGGCATATGTATCGTATCGTGACTCTGCTGGTGATACACAGCCCTAGTGTCCAGCAACACAGCAAAACTTAAATTCCACAGATTATACAGCAGTTAGTTTTGGCCACTGATTTTGACTGGTTGAGCAGTGTTAAATAATGCTGATATTCAATCCAGAAGCAGTGGGACTTGTCAGTGTGTGGGATTTTTCAGTGAATCTTTCTGCAGGTTAAATGGTTAGAAAAGCAGGTGGTGATTGTAACGGTTTCTGCTGGATTTTTAAGCTCAAATTTAAGACAAATAAAATTAACACCAAATGAGTGGGTAGGGCAATGTCTACAGTACCACATTAAACTGTAAAATTACTGTAAAAGGCATAATTTACAGTTCAGGCACAAAAAGTTTTCACAAAACAAAAATTGTTTTATAATATGATTGTCAAAAATTTGGTTCGTGGTCTTTCGTCCACTCGCCACCAGAGGGCGCCCACTCATCATATTGACTCTTACACTACACAGACTTCCACGTCACCACGAACTACATCCCCCATCATCCATTGCGCTGATTACACAGGCACACAGTTGCAACCAATCAGACACCTTCAACTTTGCCCTTCAGATCGCAGTATATTGGGTATATGCGCAACAGACTTCCGTTTTCCGTTAAACAGGTCTCCTTGTTTCCGGTTCAGGCATTTTGCGTATGCCTCGTTAAATATGAAGATGATTCACTCAAGATTCCTTCAGATAAGACAATAAAGATGATCATAACCAAAGTCCATCACATATGTGGATTGATATCTAACAGTTTTTCATTTTTATTCTTTTCACTAACATTTATATATAAATATCAAATATAATGTCCACAATAACAACAGCTAGCTCGTTTAACTGATTACCTTAAAAGTCCATTGATACCTGCATCATTTATTATGGCTATTAACACGTTCTCCGACAAGCGGAAGTAATGTGACCTGTTTTCCGGGTTTGCTCAGGTGACGTTCGACATGTACCCTATTGTTGCGTTTACCCCTATCCTAGTGGTAGCACGTTACGGAGCCATTCTGAGTCTCCTTTTGCATTGCGTATAACCTTCTTAGTGTTAGCATGTTTACGGAGCCATTTCCTAGTTTCCTTGTTCCAGTTTAAGTTTAGCCTTGTTTCTAGTTTTGACATTCGTGTCTTGATTTCCTGCCTGGTTTATCTCGTTTTGTCTAACCTGTAGCCTGTTCTGGAATTATCGCCTGTTTGGTTTACTCTTTGTCTCGTCGTTTCGGACTCTGTTAGCCACTCGATTGAACTTTGGACTCTCTATTTGGATTACCCACTCCCTCATCCCTTGGATTACGTTCACTGTTGATCGACCCTTTGCCTGCCTAACGGATTACTCTTGTGCATTGCTCGTGTTATACTTGTTTTGTTACAATGATAAACTTTACATTTCAGCTTTTAAATAATTTTTAAGAAAATGGAAGAGTCAAAAGTATTATTTTTTATATTCATTTAAACAAATATTATCAATCAACTATTATTAAATAACATAAACTTAGGGTGTGCGATTTTGGCAAAAAAAAAAAAAAAAAAAAAAATTCTCAATATTTTCTAGGATTTTATCGATAACGATATTTAGACTTTATTTTGCTGAGTGTGTTATTGTGCTGATATCTTAAGGACTACCATGGACAGCTGACTCCTGAATTTTTTTGATATTCTTCATATTCTGTGTGGTCAGTTCAGCAGTGATAGAAATTAATCTTTTCCAATAAGTTGTATGGGCATTTTTACCTTTAAGCCATTTTTTTTTTTTTTTCTAAAAGTGTGCATCTTTTGAGTCAAATTCTTGCATTTGGGCTGTGACCAAGCAAATTAAATCAGTAAAAACTGAATTTATCTTTGCAGTGCAGAGGAAACACAGAAGCTGCATCTGAAGTGACATTTAGATGTATTTACACTGTTTAATGCAGCTCACAGGGACATGGAAAGCTTTAACCTGCAGCTATAAATGCACAAATAAAACATAAAACATTAATAACTGATGTTTGAAAATATTTAAAAAATGAGAAGATATTTACATATGAAATTAAACCTGCCAGTAGGTGTCACTGTGCTATACTGTGGCTGTGTTTGGAATAATTTTGTTGGCAAAATAGAGCAAAAACAGGAAAAATGGCGTCTAAAACTTAATACTCTTAATAATAACTTCTTGTTTATTGAACTGTTGTATAAAATCAATATCACATTTCTAATCATGCTGATTTTTGGAGAAGGAAAAAGGTGATATCAACTATATTGGATGATACAAATCTATACAGGGTTTCTGCAGATATGAACAAGTGAAATTTAAGACTTTTTAAGACCTTTTTAATACCATCTTATATGAAATTTAAGACCTAAACCTGTAATTGAAGTACACACTATATTGCATACATACATGTAATAGTTAATGCGTTTAATATAAAAAGAAAACTAAATTTCATCAGTGTCATATATATATATATATATATATATATATATATATATATATATATATTATGTATATATATATATATATATATATATATATATATATATATATATATATATTACTATGATATACAGTGAACTTTTCATATCAGCAGACAATGTTCCACACAAAATATCCCCAATAAAGGTACCACATCACTGAGATTTTTGGTGGTGTAAATAATTTATTCTGAAACAATATTTTAATCAGTGTTCTATCAGCTTTTACATACTTAAATCTGCATATTTTTATTTACCTTTATAAAGGCCTATTTATTATTATTATTATTTTTTTTGTTTTTGTTTTTTACACTTTTGAAATATATGCATCAACTTTCATGTCAAATTATTACAATTTGTCAATAAATTCAATAGGGCTGTTACCAGTAGTGTTATGAGATTAATGTTTTAAATGTATTTTGAATATACAAATAAAAAATGTTGAGGGGGAAACATACTAAACTACAAGTAGGTGGTGGTAAGTCACTTAATGCGTGAGTCAATATGAGTTATTTCAGCTGAATCGTTCAAAACGCTGAATCATTCAGTAACAAAACACCACCGAGTGCTGCTTGGAGAATGTGCTGCTGATCCTTCTTTGGAACTATTTGCGTAGGTGAAATAAACAAAATATTTACTGTTTTGTTCTAACTTAATAACTACTTGACTAACTACTGGTTTACAGAACTAAAATCATTGTAACATTTGCAATCATGAGAATATTCACCAAAGCTCCAATGGTATGTTACTGAACTACATCATGTTATAAATAAACTACACATTTTGAATTTTTACCTCAATGTGTTTCTTCTGAGTTTATTTCTGTGTTTCGATGTTGATACCAGAAATACATAATCCATTATTAAACGCTGTTTATGTTGAATGTATTAAAATACGAATCATCATTCTTGTGTTTCGATGCTTTGTTGGTTATTTTTACATTTTTTGTCAATCTTCAGTCTGTCCAATGATTGTAAGCAGTCATTAGGTCCATCAGACTGAAGATATTTTAGCAGTAATGTGACCAAAGTGTTTATTTTTTGGTTCACTTTGTAAGGTCTTTTATTTGGAAAACGTTATTTAAGGCATTTTAAGACTTTTTAAGGACCCGCGAACATCCTGCTATATATTTTCTGCCCCCATATCTTAAATTATGTGGTCATTCTAAATGCATTTGAATAGACTGAATCATGCACCGAACACACTCTAAATGCGTAACTTACACGCACTACTTTAACCTAACTACTACACTTCATCATATAATCAGTCGTGCACTCGTGTGTTTTGTTTGCTTTTCACGATATACTCCATAATGTCAAATCGCACACTCTACTGTTTAGATTTTTATAATGCATTATCCACCAGTTCACATTTAAAGCTCTGCGTGTTTGCAGGGTAAAAATGTGAGTAAATTTTCGTATTGATCTGAATTCTCAACAAAAACAACAGGCTTGCACATCCATTCTCTGCCAGCAGGTGGCATGTTTCATACAGTTTCCCCGGTAACAGCAGCTCAGCATTGGACTTTGAATGTGCAGCACTCATGTTTATTTAATGGAATCATAGCTTTTGAAGTTTAATTCAGCCAAATAACAATTCTGGTCTTTCTATAACCAAATTTAAGACCTCTTGAAATCATAATTAAGACTTTCTTGTACAATTTAAGACTTCTTAAGACCCTGCGGAAACCCTGTATAAGTGATTCACTGAAACATTCACTCAACTAATTCAGGATTAAAACAACTACTGTGTTGCTTTTTTTTTTTTTTTTTTTTTTGCTACAACATGAGATTAATTAATGAATGCTGAACTTTTATCATAGTTCATATTAATTTGGTAGAATAAGAACAAGAATTATTTTGTTATTCGGACACTTTCACTTTCGAATTTGCGATCCTGGTGTCACGTTTTACAAGAAAAGATTATTGTCTGTTTTGCTTACATCTATACATCTTTCACTTTTTAAGACTAAAACAAAAGATGAATGCACTGTTATTCTTAATTAAAAAGCAAAACAGAAATAAAAACACTAGGCTACAATGACAAACTAGCTTACATAAAGTTCATTAACAAAAAAATAAATAAATAAGACAAGGCACGTCATATACCACATGCTGTATTATATGCCAACTAATAAATTACAGAATGTTAACAATAACTCAAATAAATAAAATAAAATAAAGCCTCCATAGTGTAACATCAGGCAAACAGCAAAGGTAACCGGTTTTTCAAACTGAAAACAAACAGAAAAGTAAAACTAAACTGGATGTCAGTGACAGTGCTTGCATGTTTTTGTTTTTTTTTTCTCTGGTTTAAGAGGCGGTCCTTCATGCATCCACCACTGTTTCCTCAGTATTTACATTTTTTGCCATTTTTTGTATAAACATTTCAAGAACAAACAAAGATTACAGAAATACAAAGACAGTTCACACCTATCATTTTGAATGGATGAAACTAATGCACAATATGGCAGAATAGTCCCACCTTCTAAATGAAAGAGCCAATTGCTGACTGGTAAAGTCACTGCATCACAGACTTTCTTTGAAAGTCACTTTGGTAGCAGCTTAGACCACGCACTCGCACAAATGCGAGCATGGCAAACTCGTACGCCTAAAAATGATTACAGAAGCTATAATCCAATCCAAAAGTCAAATTACTCCCCCCACCACCACATTTTCTGGGAACCACTGTGCTGCTAACTTCCAGATTATCCTTCAAAAACATGCCATCACTGCAGCGCTTCATTCACGGAAATAACTAGTGTTAAAAAATGTAAGTAGTCAAAAATTAACTGCTCGTTTACTGAATTGTTGTATAAAAGCAATATCACAGCAACTGTGTTGATATCCAGAACAACAGAACATTAGTGATATGGTGATGCTTAAGGTTAAGTTTAAGCATGGATTTAAATTGTATTTAAATCTAAGAATTAGAGGAAGAAAAAAAAAAAAAAAACAGGTTCTAACACAACTTCTGACATTTCCGAACATAACATAACACACACAGAGCCTCTTTCTGACAGCATGTGAACAGACCATAGTCACATGAATGAATACATGACTAATTATGTTCCACAAATAAATGTGTTCATCATTCCAGTCGTCTACAAACAAACAACATTCACTTTTGCTCAGTTTGGAAGCTGTAAATGAGTAGGAGTTTCAACAGTATTGCCATTAAAACTTACACCACATAAACATACCAACACATGAAATGTGGAAGTGAGAGACTCACAATGCCATGGAGCTCTGCCACCCTGCTGCACAGATCCGGTCTGTGTTTTTCCAGGGCCTGGTAAAAAGGGTTCTTCAGGATGTTCTCATCATACACAGCCATATGTGTCCCACACTCCAGTTCCTTAGAGAGACAGAAGGGGACAAAAAGGATTACATAAGGAGAAAGAAAGACCTGAAAAAATGGCGAAAAGGAATTTTAGATATGTCAAAGGATGTGGGGGTTGAACTAAAGTGGATTAGCATTACTAACACTTTTTGCCCGGCTTATGTTTTCTTTCCTGATTGTATTTTGAACTTTGCAAAGCTGTTTTATTTTTTATTACTACCCTTATGAAATATTAAGTAGTCAAACATGACTATTTTATGAAAACATTCATTTATTTATTTATTTTTTGCAAATCTGACTTAATTTTTAGGAATTGCAAGTTTATATCTAACAATTCTGACTTTATTTTAAGAACTGTGAGATATAAACTCACAGTCAGAACGGCAAGTTTATATCTCACAAGAACATAAGAAGAAAAGTCAGAATTCTAAAGAAAAAGTCACAATTACCTTGTTTTATTTTTTTATTCAGTGGTGGAAACACACTTCCATGAGGTCAAAAAGGCAAAACTAAATGCAAAAAAAAAAAAAAAAAAAAAAATTCACAACTGCATGTTAACAAGTCATAACTGTGAGAAGAATAGTCAGAATTGTGAGATATAAACTTGCAATTGTAACAAAATGTTCTTTTTCCCCTCAGTGTTGGACTTTATAGATGAATAAAGAATAAAAAAAAGAGGTAATTGCGAATTTTACCTCACAATTCTGACTTTGTCTCTCAGAATTGTGAGGTATAAACAAAATGTTGACTTTTTTCTTGTAATTGTGAGTTTATAACTAACAATGACGAGCAAACAAAAGTCAGAATTGTGAGAAAAAGTCAGAATTTTTAAGAAAAAAAAAAAAAAAATTCAGAATTGTGAGATTCTTTACTTAAGGGCAGAAAAGGGCTTCCATATTATTATGATTGTTCACACTTAATCAAATTACAGCCTTGACGTAATTAAATTTCAGTTAGAGTTGTGCAACACTTAATCGCCATTTACGGATACCATAGTAATGAGTAAGAAAGTGCCATACACTGAATCACACCTGTCAGGAAAAGTCAGTGGGCCTCATTCATGAAACTTGCTTACATATACGAGCAAATCTGAGCGTAAAACAGACCTTCCCGAAAACATGCATGTTCATGAATTCCAATCTTTTGTAAATAGTGCGCTCCTGCACGTTCATTCACAATTAGCATAATCCCCGCCTATATATTACAGCTAAGCAAATTGCATGTCTAGGAACGCAGCAGAATATTCTGGTCTACTTTCTCAGGTTTGGCTTCAGTATATTGCATAAATGCAAACAAAGACTGACTGTGCGTTATGGAAAGCCATTAGGTTCAATAATCGCGTGCTTTTTATCGCCGTGTTATTATTAAAACGCCGATTTCTTAACGCCGTCTGGCGTTATACTAACGTCGTACGCCGCCACGCGTTTAAATAACGCCACTCACCGATCGACGTCACATTGACGTTGCACGCCACTCAATATTCAAACATGTTAGTTCATTTGAATAGCCCTTCCTCTTCCGGATTCACCGGCTCTACGGCGAGTCGGAGCATCCAGTTTGCAAGAGCGCCCATAAAGATGATGGATGTTAGAGGATGATTTTATACTTTAATATATAACCATGGCCGTACCCACCATTGAGGTCCCCGAGGTCCAGACCTCGGGGTTTTTTTTTCCAGTAACAAGTTATAAATTACTTAGCCTATCTTATATTAATTCTGCTTTGGTGCTGCAAAGATAAAAAACAGCGAAGATAACATATTTTCGAGAGCCTCAGTCAGTGCTCTAGCGTTCATCAATGTATTAAATATTAAATGACTAATGTACCAAATATTAAATGACTGACAGTATTATTCAGGAATGTAAACAAATACACTTTTGCCTTATTTCGCTATTTTTAATTATCTACGTGACAGCTATGTAGCCTACCTATTTAATTTCGTTAATAGGCTATGTGACGAGGCAATACATTAATTTGATTTCATCACATTAGGTTTAATAAAGTTAAAGCACACATTGTGTATGAATTTAATCAACTTTGTTATAATTATTGTAGCCTTTAGTAAAATCTCTTAATTAAATGTGATCAGCCTGTTATTAGCATTACAGTTTTGTTAATTAAATGTAGGCCTATTGAACTTTTGACGATCACATTCAGAATTCATCCGAAGAGTAGTCGTTTTGGTTATGAAACAGCTTCAGTAGGCTATTTAGTGTCTTTAAATAGTTATTATTATTCCTGTTAGAAACATTAACACTGAAGTCGACACTTCAAATCTAAGTTATTGTAATTGCATTGATGCGCCAATATGTGGCAACAAGCAACCACTAAAAATTATGTCACTGCAACAAGACACTGAAATGGTTGATCTAAAAAATGAAATGTAAAGTCTTTATGATTTGTAAGTTAATAATTATGATTTAAGTTAATAAACTGAGATAAAAATAGGATTGTATAATATAAAATATACATTTAAACATATATCGGCGCAAATAACATTAAAATAGGCGAATTAGTAGCCTACCTACATTATCATCAGTGCATTAAAATGTGCAACAAACACTGTGTCTAGTTAGTACATTGAGCACATGATACATTTTGTATTAAAACATATTTGATTCTCTGGGCAAGTATCTTTTATACTTGGTATAAAAGTAAATCATATTTACTTTAGGGAGAGGAAATTTATTGAAAAATAATTTATGCTATTACTGACTACTGAGTTCATTTTAAACTCATATTGTTTTCTATTTTATGAGGTCTAAAACATTTTAAAAAGCACACAAGTAGGTTAGGAAAATCAAAATTTTAACCCAATATAACCCATTTTTTTAGAGAACAATGTCTACAGCAAGTAGTCATTTTATAAGACGCCTATATCAGGGATAAGGGATCACATTAATGCACAACTTGATAGTTTGCTCGAAGCATCACCCGAGCATGGAGAGCAAAGTCTTGTAGACAGGCAGGCCCGTCTACACATGATCACGAGCGAACTTACTACTGAGAACGATCTAGCAATACATATTATCTAGCAATACATATTACCTAAAATCCCCATTATCTCTAATATGAAGCTAATAACTCGGTGCTTCCATCCACCTGTTTTTAATGCGCATTTTGGTATAGTCTATTGCATAAAAACGCTGGTTGGCAACGCCAAGATGTGCGATGTCTTTGCACAGCATCTGTAATGCTAATTTTGTCAATCTAAAATGCTTGAGCAAAGTCTCAAAGTGCTTTGTTATAATTAACTCATAAATCTGTTGCCAAACAGCAAACTCTGAAAATAAGCTCAAATGACCGCGTTTTATCTGCGCGCTCTGAACCTTTTACAGTTCCGAATAATGTCTTATATCTATATGACAAAATGTTATTATTTTAAGTTGCTTTCGTCGTTTTTCTATAAGAAAAAAAAATCTAAGCGGTCGCGCCAGTGCCTCTTATGGGAAATATTTGTTTTCGTGCCGAATGAGAGATTTCGGTGCGTTTCAGTTTCTCTTTAAATTCGTTTTGGTAAGACTTTTGTATGTTGTTTATAACGAATTCCATTATAATGCGTTTTATTTTATGATTTGTCTGTTTCTTAAATAAATTCGTTTTGGTTAGACTTTGTTTATAACGAATGCCATTATAATTTGTGTTTTAGGCTATTTTAGAATGTGTTTCTTAAATTGGTTTTAGTTAGATTTATATATGTTTATAACGAATGCAATTATAATTTGTGTTTTATTTTTGTATATATAAATACACTATAATTTTTATAGTTTTAGATTTTATAGGCAACATCTTGGAAAGTGCTATTCGAGCCTTTAGACGTCAGAGATTTAACCCAAAATTAGATGTTGTGTTTAGAGATGATGATACTTGGTGAGGGAGCTGCCGATGAAGGTGGTGGTATATGTGAATTTTTGACATTGCTGATAAGGGAGAATTACTCCTGTGAAAGTTTTGAATTTTGTTTTCATGGGGGGCACAATTATGAGAAGATATTCGAATTATAGTGTATTTATATATACAAATTATACAATAAATCACAATTTATAATGCCATTCATTATAAACATAGGCTACATAAATCTAACCAAAACGAATTTAAGAAACAAATTATAAAATAAAACACAAATTATAATTGCATTCGTTATAAACATATATAAATCTAACCAAAACCAATTTAAGAAACAAATTCTAAAATAGCCTAAAACACAAATTATAATGGCATTCGTTATAAACAACATAAGTCTAACCAAAACGAATTTATTTAAGAAACAGACAAATTATATAAAAAAAACACATTATAATGGAATTCGTTATAAACAACATACAAAAGTCTTACCAAAACGAATTTAAAGAGAAACTGAAACGCACCGAAATCTCTCATTCGGCACGAAAACAAATATTTCCCATAAGAGGCACTGGCGCGACCGCTTAGATTTTTTTTTCTTATAGAAAAACGAGGAAAGCAACTTAAAGTAATAACATTTTTTGTCATATAGATATAAGACATTATTCGGAACTGTAAAAGGTTCAGAGCGCGCAGATAAAACGCGGTCACGTGAGCTTATTTTCAGAGTTTGCTGTTTGGCAACAGATTTATGAGTTAATAACAAAGCACTTTGAGACTTTGCTCAAGCATTTTAGATTGACAAAATGATAAAGACATCGCACATCTTGGCGTTGCCAACCAGCGTTTTTATGCAATAGACTATACCAAAATGCGCATTAAAAACAGGTGGATGGAAGCACCGAGTTATTAGCTTCATATTAGAGATAGTGGGGATTTTAGGTAATATGTATTGCTAGATAATATGTATTGCTAGATCGTTCTCAGTAGTAAGTTCTCTCGTGATCATGTGTAGACGGGCCTGCCTGTCTACAAGACTTTGCTCTCCATGCTCTGGTGATGCTTCGAGCAAACTATCAAGTTGTGCATTAATGTGATCCCTTATCCCTGATATAGGCATCTCCTAATATGATTACTTGCTGTAGACATTGTTCTCTAAAAAAATGGGTTATATATTAAAGTATAAAATCATCCTAACATCCATCATCTTTATGGGCGCTCTTGCAAACTGGATGCTCCGACTCGCCGTAGAGCCGGTGAATCCGGAAGAGGAAGGGCTATTCAAATGAACTAACGTTTGAATATTGAGTGGCGTGCAACGTCAATGTGACGTCGATCGGCGAGTGGCGTTATTTAAACGCGTGGCGGCGTACGACGTTAGTATAACGCCAGACGGCGCTTATTTAACTCCAGACGGCGTTAAGAAATCGGCGTTTTAATAATAACACGGCGATAAAAAGCACGCGATTATTGAACCTAATGGCTTTCCATAGTGCGTTCACACCAGACACGAATTGCGCGAATAAATTGCGCTATTGGCGCGTAGTTGGACGCTTGAACATTTTGAGTTTCACAACAGATTCACGTCATGGGAGGGGCTTCTGCCAGGCGGCTCGCTACATCATACTAGAGCATTGGTTAATGCGGATGCAAATTTTTTGCCAAAGTTAAAATTTTTCAACTCGCGCGTCAAACACCTGAAACGCTCAATTCGCACCACGTCATTCACGCGACTTAACATGTAAATCACTCGCGCTTAACTGTGCGTTCACACCAGACGTGAATTGAGTGAATAAATATCGCTATTCACGCGTAGTTGGACGCTTGAACATTTTGAGTTTACTTGCTTTATTCGCACGTGAAATTCACTTCACAACAGATGCAAATTCACGTCATGGGAGGGGCTTCTGCCAGGCGGCTCATTGCGAAATTTCGTTGAGAGGGTAGTTGTGCTTTATGTGCTATGGAACGCTGAAAAACGGCATAGTTCGGCGTCGTGTCTAGGTCCGTCAGATCCTTCATGGATCCTTAGTGAGTTTCACCAACTGCTCCAGGAGCTGCGCCTGGATGACGGCCGCCATTGTTGTTTCAGATTTCTGCCTCTGCTCGCTTCGTCGAACTAGAGCAAGCTCCTGACTGGTTAATGTGGACGCGAATTTTCGCCAAAGTTCAAAGTTTTCAACTCGCGCGTTACATTTGTCAAACGCCCGAAACGCTCAATTCGTGGCGCCTCACTACTTGCCTCATTCGTGTCAGGTGCTCTTCTTAAAATGACCAGCTGGTGGCGCTTGGAAATGCTTTGGTGGCACAGCGTTTTTCCAGCTTTGGTTGCTATGATTTCGGTGGCAACATATTAGTACTAGTACTAGTATCTCACTGTTAATTATTTTACTAAAATTAAAAAAAAAAAAAACAGTAACCAGTAATATTGACTTCACCACTGTTGCAGGCAGTCGTTGTACAAGTAGGATGGTTGGTCGATATCTGTCCCGCCTGGTCTCCTTTCCCACGTACTGCCAGACCAGAAGCGCAAGCTTTAACCGCTTTTTTGGCTAATGGTTGCAGGATTGCCTTCTAGTGCCTTTGACTGTTACGTACACCTTAGTAATGACATAATGCCTCAAAAGCACCTTAAAGAAGACACATCAATGCCTTAGCGACCACTCAGACAACACCAACATTGTGCGGTTGAGTTTTTTATAGAGAAGCACCACTTTACACAGGTAATTATCACTCATATTTCTCTACAAACAGAGAGACAAAAAGGGCTCTCTTCCTCTTCATTCACTCTCTGCTCAGCCAGATAAAATTAAGATGAACTCATTAGGACATCTTGAAAATAAGATTAACCTCAAAACACTCCAACGTACAGTAAACACAACCGTATCCATGTAAATAGAGGCAGGGAGACCAACAAAGAGGCCAAGCACACTACAATAAACTTTATTCAGACTGACGATGAGGAGAAGCCATTAACATGTAAAGCCACTGCACATGTTTCTACCTCAGTTTGAAATTATTCTTCATTCCAACAAGACATTTCTGCCCACAGTTGTATTTTTGAGCTAGTCTTGGTTCAGTATTTCAATGCAGGAATTCCCCACTATGTTCTGAGTGGGAATTAAATACAGTCTATTCTGCTCACTTCCTTAAAACGTGTCTTTTTGGTTATGCATTCTGACCACACAGACTGTAAACTTAATATCACAAAACCCGTTAAGAACATGTCTGAGACATACTATATCACCAAAAACGTCATGATTAGAAAAATGATTATTAATCTAGAACTTTAAGTTCCAATCAAATAATGGGTAAAAACAATAGAAGAGTCTGCCAAAGCCTTACTCACATATTTATGGTGGTTTAAGAGAGTTTGCGACACCATGAACAATTTCATCTTCAAACCCTTCAAATGACGGATAAGGAAGTGGAGAGCCATGGAGATGAAGAGGCTCAGGGTGTCCAGGCGAAGATTAAAGAATCACATGTCTGCTCTGGGAGGTCAAGGCCAAACGTCTGATAATATTCCAGAGTCAGGCCTCCACCCCTCATGCTGGGAATCATGGGAAGATTTCCAAGATGACAGTCTACTGAAACCCTGAAGAATGTGAAATTTGCCATGTGATCCGCTGCTCCAGGCCATAACAAACCGGGTTGAGGGGGGAACCACACTCTTGTGATCTTTACAGAGAGTTCAGTTGACCGCTCTTTTCCGGTTGTCATTAAACTAAGCCATGGCTCCCAGATATTCAATACACTGGCAATGGGATACATCTTCCTAAATAAAATACTTTCACAATGATCTTGTGGCCTGGTGTTGTGGCCCTTGACCCAACACCAGGCCACAAATGATTCAAGCATAATCATTTATTTCCTTTAAATAGACAAAACCAAAATGGGTAACTGCCATTACATGACATGTGATTTTAATGCCCTAAAAGCCCATCTGACTACCCTGCAACAAGATTACTACACAGATTGTTGAAAATATAAATGTTGAGTGCTGTCAAATTAGCATGTTAACGCATTCAATGAATTTTTCCAGTTTTACCGACATTAAAAATATTTAATGTGAAATTCACATGAAATACATCAAATGGGAGATTTTCAGATGCACATTCCAAACTTCACTTTAGCGTCAGGCAATTACAGGGGGGTATAAATGACTTCAGAAAGAGGGCAGCTTTAGCAATCTTTGTTACATTATGTGCCAATGATGACCATTCAAAAATAAGGAAACAACACTTTTCAAGGTTTTACTCCAAAGTTTGCATGCCTGTAACTCAAAAAGTATTTAAGAGTTCTTAAGGCCTTTTTAAATATTGGGTCTTAACAAACTTTCCATTTTGCTTCTACATTTTTAAGACCCTACAAGGTTCAGTTTCAGAGATATTGGAATTTCAATATGGCTCCAGAGGTAAATCGTTAAATTGTACACATTTTCAATGGCCAAAATATAGACTTCTGTGCCATAAATATTATTTTTTCCAAAGTTTGCGTGCCTATAACTCAAGAAGAGTTAAAGATATCACCATATGATTTTAGATTCTAGTTCTTAATAAACTTTTCTTTTAGAATCTTCATTTTAACAGCCCTGCATTGTTCAGTCCCAGATCCCAGGGGATCTCAATGAGGCTCCATTTTCAGACTGTTGAATATTAGTCACTTTACATACAGCTGATACTAACTGTATTTAAAGCAAAATATCTAAAGAATAAGTAATGCTGAAACTAGAAATGCATCTCGTTTCCCTCTTAAAAACAACTGTATAGGACATACATGTTTGAGTGTCATAGCTATTCTTTTTTCCATAATTCGCATGCCTGTAACTCAAGAAGTATTAAAGTTATCTTAATATGATTTTAGATTTTGGTTCGAAATACACTTTTCTTTTGGAATGTTCATTTTTAAGGCCATGTATGATTTAATCTCAGATATACTAAGATCTCAGTGCAGCTCCATGACCAAATTTAGTATCTTACCCATTTTCAATTGTCAAAAACCAAATGTGGTTTTGTGTTTATCTTGTGATCACTGTTGACAATACGTTGACAATATGCAAATAGTAACAGTAACCCAGGATTTTCAAATGTACAGTGTGACTGTACAGACCACACTTCCCTATGAGGCATGGTATTTGTTTAAAACATGCTTACTGCATGCTTAAATTCTTGGTGGCTTCAGAAGCTGTTAAACATGATAAAAATTCCAAAACTTTTTCAAGAAAAAAAAAAAAAAAAAAATACTAAATAACTCTTAAAGTGAGGATTTTACTAATGGGTCATTTTCCGTGTCAACTCAACCAGAGGTCCCTGGATCACATTTTTTGACTTTGCTAATATTAGTTCTGAAGAAAGACAGACATACATAGTGATGAAAGCCAAAATATTAAATGTCATTGATGAATATCTACCGAGCAATCCACTATTTTGAGGTCAAAATGACAATTTTACCTTAGATTTATGGTCAAGTTACAGGGGGGTAAAAATTACTTCTGACAGATGGCAGCACCCTTATCTTATTTTTACACAGTTCTGTGCATTATGTGTTAATGGTGACCATTAAAAAAAATGAGAAATAGCACTTTCTCCAAAGTTTGCCTGCAATTCAATAAGTATTCAAGATATCTTAATGCCCTTTTAGATATTGGCTCTTAACAAACTTTACTTTAGGCATCTGTACTTATAATCCCCTATGAGATTTGGTTCCAGATATACTGGAATTTAAATATGGTTCCAGGAGTATATCATTAAAATGTACACATTCTCAGTGGTCAAAAACCAAATGTGGGTCAGTTTAAAAAAAATAAAAAAATAAATATATATATATTCCTTTTAAAGGGAAATGTCTGAAGAACAAATAATGTTAAAACTAAATATGTATATTGTTTCTGTCCAAGTGCCATACATATTAGTTTTCCAAAGTTTTCATGCCTATAACTCAAGGGCCCGGTTTCATAGACCGGGCTTAGACTAAGCCAAGTTTAGGCCACAGTTCAATTAAGACATTTAAGTAATTTTTATAAACATGCCTTAGGGTGAGAAAAAAAACAAAACAAAAAAAAAACAAAAAAAAAAAAACTGGTGTGCATCTTTGGCAAAACAAAGTCACTGATATATTTTAAGATCAATCAGTAAGCTCTTTCAGTTGAAACAGCACAGACATTTTAGTCTGGGACTAGGCTTAAGCCTTGTCTGTGAAACTGGGGGAAGAAGTATTAAATATATTGCAACATGATTTTAGATTCTAATTCTTAGTAAACTTTTATTTTGGAATTTTAATTTTCAAGGTCCTACATCATTCAGTCCCAGAGAAATGGGGATCTCAATAAAGCTCTATGTCCAGATTGTTAAATGTTACCAATTTTCAGTGGTCGGAAACCAAATGTTGGTCTCTTTGTATACATCTGATACTAAATAACGTCAAAATTAAAATTGTATCTTGTTTCCCTCTATCAAAGCTACTGCATAGAACTGCCTGAGTGCTAAAAGTGCACTGCAATGGTCAAGTTGAGGCTTATTACCTTGCTGTCTGTAGTTTATTCAAAATATTCTATATTTGAATCAGTTTCAGGTGTATTTGGAAGAAGCTGTTTATTTTAACAGCTTCTGAAGCTACCAAGAGTTTCAACATGCAGTATGAAACAACATGTTTGAAACAAATCCTATGCCTTATAGGGAAGTGTGGTTGTTTTCGCCACACATTGCATTCACATCAATAAACCAAGATTTGCCTCATCTGGATTACTTATTAGAATTATTATTATTATTATTTTTTTTTTTATTATTATTACTGTTATAAAATATGAAGCATAGTCATAGATCAAGCAGTATCTACTGTTAAAGGGCTGATAGTACCTCAACCATTTAATGCTTTTCACACTTGAAACTATTAACTGTGTAATTCTGAATCCTAGGAAAATGAAATCCTGGGTAATCTTATTTTACATTTCACACTGTTCATACTTTACCCAGAATTAACAATTGATCCTGGTCATTCATAATCTGACGTGTCATGCTGTACAATCCTAATCCCTGGGTTACTGTTATTATTTGCATATTTGCATTGTAAACATGAATGACTAGACAAACACAAAACTACATTTGGTTTTTGACCACTGTAAATGGGATACTAAATTTGGAGCTGCACAGAGATCTCTATATCTGGGATTAAACCATACAGGGCCTTAAAAATGAAGATTCCAAATGAAAAGTTTCTTAATAACCAGAATCTGAAATCATATTAAGATTTAAACTGTAATATTACTTGATTTACAGGTGTACACATTTTGGATAAATGACACTCAAACGGTTATGTTCTATGCAATTGTTTGATAAAGCAAAACAAGATACAATTCTAGTTTCAACATTATTTGTTCTTCGGACATTGTTCTTTAAATAAAATAAGCATCAGCTGTACACAAAGTGACCAACATTTGGTTTTCAACAACTGAAAATGTAACAGTAAACAATCTGAACACGAAGCCTCATTGAAATCTCCATATCTCTGAGGCTGAATGATGTAGGGCCTTACAAATTAAGATTCCAAAAGAAACGTTTATTAAGAACTCAAATCTAAAATCATATTGTGATATATTTAATACTTCTTAGTTATAGGCATGCAAACTTTTGAAAAATAATATTTATGGCACTCAGACTGATATGTTCGATGCAGTTGTCTTGACAGAAAGAAACATGATACATCTGTAGTTTTAACATTATTTGTTCTTCAGACATTCCTCTTAAGGAAAAAAGTATCATAGTTTTTGCAAACCGATCCACATTTGGTTTTGACCACTGAAAATGAGTACATTTTAATGATTTACTCCTGGAGCAATATTGAAATTCCAATATCTCTGGAACCGAATCTCAAAGGGCATTGAAAATGAAGATGCCAAAAGGAAAGTTTGTTAAGACCCAATATCAAAAGGGGCATTAAAACATTTTGAATACTTCTTGCGTTACAGGCATGCAAACTTTGGAGAAAAAACTTGAAAAGTGCTATTTCTCCATTTCTGAATGATCACCATTAGCACATTTTGCAACAAGAATTTGTAAAGTCAACAGATTTTACCAATAGAACTACCAGTCTCTGTGTAAAAATAAGATAATGATGCTGCCATCTTTCTGAAGTCATTTTTACCCCCCTGAAACTTGACTCTTGATCTCAGCTGAAACTTGCCATTTTGACCTCCCTCTACAAAATAGTGGATTATTCAGTAAATATTCATCCATGATATTTTGACACATATCAATATACAATGTCTATCTTTCCTCAGATAAAATATTAGCAAAATCAAAATTTAAGCCGAAATGTAAGTTGACACAGAATGCTCCTATAGAACATCCATGGCATGTAATATTTTGGCTTTCATCACTATTCATTCATTCAAAAATATTAGCAAAATCAGAAATTTGAGCCGGGGACCTCTTGTTGACACGGAATGACCCGAATGCAAACTAAGTATAAGCATATGACACTCAAATCTCGCATATGACACTGAAATCTCATTTACCAAGTGACTACAGTCCAATTAAATTCTACTATATTAACTACCCACCCTAACATTTTGCTTGCTTATTTACTCAAAACTTTTAAATTCCAGGTTTCTCGCTCAATTTTATTTCGTAATTGTAATTAAATCATGCAATAATTCAGAAAAAAAACAAAAACAATAAATAAATAAATAAATAAATAAAAATAAAAACAATCGGAAAACATCAGGGAAGCTTGACGTTTCAGTTCATAACATCATCACGTGCCTCCTTGCAAATCAATGTGTAACCATTAGGGCAGTTTTGTTCATCTTGTTCACTGTATTCACTGTAAACACCCATAATCGCTAAAACACAGACCACAGACAGTATTTACAACATTTTATAAAACTAAAACACAATTCACGGAACAATAACATGATAAGACTCAAAGAAAATACGTCAAACAAGAACATATGTTTAGCAGACACAAGTACTTATTTATTTACATGACATGCATATAGCAGGTTCAGTATGAAATCTGAGTTTGAGTCTGAGGCTGATTCAGATCACATATGATTTGTATTTTAACACAACGTGTGACAAAACATCTTGTATTTCATGACTGATCATGGAAATAGCAACCGAAGCTAACTAGCCATATGCAAACCCCAATACAACACACAATGCACGGGTAAAATGATTGATCAAGTGTGATAGTTGATTATTTGTGTATACATAAATGTTCCGATTATGCAGAATATCAACAATTACAACATGAGTGCTAATATTAGGGTTCATTTTCTCTCACTATCTCAGACTTGCTATTGCTAACAATAAACAGGAGAACACAAAAAATAAATATTTAACCATAACGCCGACTTGAAAGAGGAAGTGGGTCAAGCTTACCTCATATAATTATGTACAGGATGGTAAAGTGGTAAACAGAACATTTACTGGAGTTTGTCAGCGACTGCAGAAACATTTCAGACAACTTAACGTCAGCAGCAGAAACTGATGATTAAACCGAAATAAGATCGACCAATCAGAGCTGAACTCGATGACGCGTTAACCAATCACAAAACGTCTTTCAGTTTGCCAGCGTGACACAGGAAAGCGTCTTGTTCAGGTTGTGGCAAATCTTCGTACATTTTTTTTTCAGCTTGAGAACGAATACACAAACTTAAAATGACTGAATTCCGTTGATAAAAATGATAATAAAATTATGTGTTTAAACGGTCTTGCCCTAATGTATTTTTGAGCGATTGCACAGGAGCAGTAGATCCACTAGAGCGGCTTCTAGTGGAAACTAGTCATACTTTGTAAAACATAATTTGCTCAGACTGTTCTCTCAGTGAAAGGAATCTTGGAATTCATGGCCTGACTATTTAAAATATATAGCAAACTATTATAATTAAAACAAACAAACAAACAAACAAAAAACAACAACAACAACAACAAAACTACAAAATCTTGGTTGATACAGCAACAAACTTCTAATCATATATAGTATACTTATATTCTAAATGTATGTACTATTTGTTTTTTTGTTTTTTTCCTAACTGTAATTTATAAAAGCACTTCTATTTCCTTATTTCAGCTTCATCTGTTTATTGTATCAGTCCCTAACAAATAAAACATTAAATAAAATAACAAACAACAACAGCGCACTCTGGTGGCAAACTCTAAACCCTGCGCATTTAAGAATACGTTTTAATGTAATAACTATTATTTAACAAATGTTCAAATGAATCACTGTAATTAGGATGAAAATGCAATATTTATATTATGGAGCCAAACATAAATATATAGTATACTATATAGTATTCAATGACATTTTATAACTCTTATTAAATTGTTTAAATTAATTAAATAAACTATGTTAATAAAAATAATGTTTTGTTGCATTATTATTGTTGTTGTTTTTATTTATATGTTTTATGTTTTTTTAACTTTGAAAAAAAATAAATAAATAAATACATTAAATGTAACTGTATATCATCCATTAAAAATACAACATCATAATATGAGGCAATCGTATTTTATACTTCATTAAAATGTTTGAATTATAAATTAATAACATTTATTTTTGTAAAATATTTTATTATTTATTGTATATATATATATAGTAGGAATTGAGCAAATTATATTGCCACCTTGTGGTCGATTTACAAAAAAAGTTCACATATGACCCTGTTATTACACTACATCACGATTTTTGGTCTGTTTATATTAAAATGAATGGCTCTATTTTCAGTTTATATTAGCACCTCACCTACAGTGTTGCCAACTTTTACCAAATTAAACTTTTCAGACTATCCTAGCAACTTAATAACATAATAATAATTTAATACTTGTTCATTTATGATTCACTTTGTTACCCTGTACCTGTGATTTTTGATCAGTTAGTACACTGTCAGAAAAATACACATACTAATGAAACATTTGAAATTACAGTGGTTTCCTTGCTGCAGGGCCACAGCATAACTTCAACACTCTTTTGGCTACACACAGTATAAGTGTGTGAAATTTAGACTAGATTTAGACTAGATTTGCTAGACTAGAATTCTTTCGAGGCTTGGGTGCACAGTTTAAATGTTAATGAATGGCGAAACCTGTACGATACAAAACATACTGCAAGGAGCCTTGTAATAACAAATTACACCTGATCACCATGTGATTTTGCTAGGTTCTCCATACTGCAACGAATGACGTGTATCGTATGATGTAGCATAGCTCCGCCTTCTTGTGTTTCAATTAGGTCCTGTAGGATAGTGTATAGTTCTTGTCGCGGATCCTCAGGTTTCATAAGTTCTGCTGTTCGACGTGGAAGCTTGAAGATTTGTAATCATGTCTGGAAGAGGCAAAGGCGGTAAAGGACTCGGGAAAGGAGGCGCTAAGCGTCATCGTAAAGTTTTGCGCGACAACATCCAGGGAATCACCAAACCCGCTATTCGTCGGCTTGCTCGCCGTGGCGGTGTCAAGCGTATTTCCGGTCTGATCTATGAGGAGACTCGTGGTGTATTGAAGGTGTTCTTAGAGAACGTGATCCGCGATGCTGTTACCTATACTGAACACGCCAAAAGAAAGACCGTCACCGCCATGGACGTTGTGTACGCTCTGAAACGACAGGGACGCACTCTGTACGGCTTTGGAGGTTAAACATATTCGTACTCCCATACAAACCCAAAGGCTCTTTTAAGAGCCGCCCACACTTTCAGAAAAGGGTTAAATTCATAATGTTCGTGAGCAACTGTTTTACGTACAAACTTCATTTTATTTATTTATTTTTCTTGTGACTTTATTTTTAAAACGAAAATAGTTTCAGCACACTGTAGCGTTTATCCGATTTTAGGTTTACAAGGCGTAAATCTAGTCTCAGGCTAAAATGCAATGACTGTTTTTAAACACTGTCTTTGTTTTAAAATGCAAACACTGTAGAGTGTTGTTTTTTTTTTTGTTTTTTTTTCCCCCCTCAAAAGCATGTTTATCGAAAATACTTAAACGTCCAAATTCAACTATGGCCAAATCCTAGCTTAACATAAGCTCTGTCTGTGAAACCAGGCTATAAAGGCTTTTTTTGCTTTAACGTTTGTGGGTGTATAAACTGATTCTGATATTTACAAAAAACAAATCGTGTTTGATTAATTAATTTGCACAATTAGGGTGTAAAACAATAAAAATCGTTTCTTATTTTATTATTTATTTTATTTTTTTTAACTTTAATGACTGCGATTATTAAGACATTTTGAGCGGGAAATTCCGAAAAAGATGCTTGTGGGGGAGGCGACTGGAAGCATTCAAATTTAGAAGCTTGTGATTGGCGGATGTGTCTGTGTAGCCACCCATTTCTAACCAATGAAGTCTGTTTCTTTCATGCATTGAGCAAAAACATACAATCAGGGAGAGGGAACCCAGCCTTTTTAAATTAGCATGAGCTTTCAATAAATAGCCAGTACACGCTTCCAAAACCATATTGTGTTGTCTACATTGAGCAACATGCCTGAACCAGCAAAGTCTGCTCCCAAGAAGGGCTCGAAAAAGGCCGTCACTAAGACCGCCGGGAAAGGAGGAAAGAAGCGCAAGAGATCTAGGAAAGAGAGCTATGCTATCTACGTGTACAAGGTTTTGAAGCAGGTTCATCCTGATACTGGCATTTCTTCTAAGGCGATGGGAATCATGAACTCTTTCGTCAACGACATCTTTGAGCGCATCGCCGGTGAATCGTCTCGTCTCGCTCACTACAACAAGCGCTCCACCATCACATCTAGAGAGATCCAGACCGCCGTGCGTCTGCTGTTGCCCGGTGAGCTGGCCAAACACGCCGTGTCTGAGGGCACAAAGGCTGTGACCAAATACACCAGCTCCAAGTGAGGCGTGAACTGGCTTAAACTACCACAAAGGCTCTTTTAAGAGCCACCCATGTTCTCTCCTAAAGAGCTTTCAGTGTTTAAATATGACTTATGGGATTATGTTTTAGCATAAGTGATTTCAGCATATTTTGCAAATAGAGAGTTACTGTGTTGAAAATGACTATACACGGTCGGACTAATTACGTGAGCATTACAACACCGCATTGTTGGGGCCCCATACCTGAAACTTGCTTATTGCCCCCAAACCACCATGCTCATTTTTGCCTAACCCTTATTTTGCTCACTTAGTCTAGTAACTTCTAGTTTATTCATTCACAATAAAAAATTAGTCAATCCGATGCTGTTTTGAAGCCATATTAAATTATTTTGGATAGCAAAAAAAAAAACGTGTGTGTGTATATAATATATATATTCTGAAATAATGTCATCTTCACCGCTCAACAGTTGGAGTTTTTGTCCTGTCTATATCATGCTACCAGAACACCTTTTTTCACAAAATAACAAGGCATTTCAACAAAAAACATTATTTTGCAGAAAACACACTAATCAAAATTAGAGAACACTTTCAGATACCTCCCAGTTATTGGTGTTAATCTGGCACCTGGTGCTAATTTCCTTGATTATCTGTCAACCCCTATCTAACTGGCAGCCTAACTTCCAGTTTCACTGACTCTGCAACTGGGCCGTTCTAAAGTGACTGAAAGCCTCCGGCAGCAGGTTGTCCAGATGAAGGCCAAAGGGATGACCCTATCAGCCATAGAAAGACAAGTTGGTTGTTCCAAATCTGTGATTTCAAGAATATTGAATCTTTACAACATCACAAACTCATTCAAGTCGTCCATGGAAGACAAATACAAGAGAGGACAGGATACTGCGGAGGATCTCAATGGGCAATCGTTTCCACACTGAACAAGGTAAGGATCTGTCTCGTCATACAGTGTCTCAACGTTTAAGAGCATTTGGACTGAAAGCCCACTCTACAGTGACCAAACCTCTCATTAGCAGAAAGAATCAAAAGGCTAGACTAAGCTTTGCTGAGGAGCATGTTGTGTGGACAGAGGAGAACTGGTCCAAAGCTCACTTCAGTGATGAAGGCAAGTTTTAATTTATTTGGGTCCGATGGGAAACATTATGTTTGGCGACAAACTGGAGAAAGACTGAACCCAAAGTGTGTAAAGAAGTCGGTGAAAAGTGGAGGAGGAAGTGTCGTGGTTTGGGGCTTGTTTTTTGCAGCAGGAGTTGGGCCTCTTATACAGCTACATGGCAGAGTGAATGCAAATGTTTATCAGAACCTTCTTCAACAACATATGGTTCTTTCCCTGCATTCATCACCCAATCAGCCTGCAGTGTTCATGCAGGACAACGCTCCATGTCACACAGCAAAACGGGTAAAGCAGTTCCTTGAAACTGAAAACATAGAAATAATGACATGGCCTGCCCAGAGTCCTGATCTCAACCCAATAGAGAACCTCTGGAAAATCCTTGGCGACAAAGTTATGGCCAAGAAACCCACTACAGTCACCGAACTGTGGAGGAGACTGGAAGAAGAGTGGACCAAAATCACACCAGAGCAGTGTGAGAGACTAGTGCTGTCCTGTGGCTGCAGATGTGCTGAAGTCATTTTTCCATGCTACAGTCATTTTTGTTCTCTAATTTTGATCAGTGTGTTTTCTGCAAAATGTTTTTTGTTGAAATGCCTTAGTTATTTTGTGGAAAAGGTGTTCTGGTATCATGGTATAGACAGGACAAAAACTCCAACTGTTGAGCAGTGAAGATGACATTATTTCAGAATTGTTCAATTGTTTATAAATTGTTCTCTAATTTTGATCTCCAGTGTATATATTTGCACTTGTCTATTTAATACATCGTAAACTTACCTCATGCATCTCGTTTCATATAACAAGTGTTCTGAAGGCATTGCTGAGAAACAAATGTAGTGTGGTAGAAAAATTCATAGGGGATGATTTCTATATGCTTATGTGGTATGCATGTCTGGATGCCGTGCGAAGCAGCATATGCAACTGAGGGTCTCCAGGCCCATGTGGGATCAACTGGCGACTCTTAGTCGCCTTGGCGTGACCTAGGGGTCAAGGGAAGCTTAAGATACAGGTAAAAAACATGTCTTGGCGGATGAAGTATAGAGATGTTTTTCTGTCCTTGTATGAGAAACTGCAGCTGTTCTTAGTTTGTAACCTTGGGTGTGCAAAGAGATATAAATTGGAGGAGCTCTCTCCCTCCTTTGTCACACTCAGCAGGGACCTGTGTCTGTATGATTGTGAACCTTTCTTGCAAGAAATAAAACTTTAAAGGCAATTGCTCAATTTGTCTTTATTAAAGAGAGTCGGTTTGCAGATTTTTTTTTTTTCCTCTACAGTAGTCTAGTATTAAGTGAAAATCTCCAGTGGTCACATCTGTGCATCATATATATATATAGAGAGCGAGATAATCATCAGAAGTTTACTCCGTGCTACATATTCACACTTTTTGTTGTACAATTTTTTTTTTTTTTCCCTTTGAGGAACATATAATTCGAAAGAATAGCATTTATTTCCCATGCTCTTATTTAGTTTTCTAATAATCAAATCAATATACATAGAAAATAATAGGTACTCTTTATAGCATGTTTATCAGCATTTTATAATGATTTTTGAAAAATTATGTGACACTGAATACTGTAGTGATGCTAAAAATATAGCATTGCTACCGCAGGAATCACTTCCATTTTAGAACAGAAAAGAGTTATATATAGACAGGGTTAAATTACTTCGTCTATATTCAGACTCTAAGAAAGCATTAGCGTCTGCGTAGTTTCTAATCTGTAAAATTGTTTTGATACTCTTGTTTTATTTTTTGTTTAAACGGATAATCCTAACTAGTTCTGCACAGTTGGGTGTTGAGTCTACAAGGTTCTCATGTGGTAGTTAAGTTCCGCAGCGCCGCTTAGCGCTTCATTATATCCAGATTGTAGACGTGTGAAACATATCCGCTAGAGACATGGTTGAAACCGCTCCAGCTGCCGCTGCCCCGCCGGCTAAAGCTCCCAAAAAGAAATCAGCGTCTAAACCCAAGAAACCAGGCCTGAACGTCAGGGACCTCATCGTCAAGACTGTGACCGCCTCCAAGGAGAGAAGCGGCGTGTCCCTCGCCGCCCTAAAGAAGGCTCTTTCTGCGGGTGGCTACGATGTGGAGAAGAACAACTCCCGCGTCAAGACCGCTGTCAAGAGTTTGGTGACCAACGGCACCCTGGTCCAGACCAAAGGCACTGGCGCCTCCGGTTCCTTCAAGCTCAACAAGAAGCAAGTTGAAACCAAGAAGAAGCCCGCTAAGAAGACCCCCGCTAAAGCAAAAAAGCCTGCTGCCAAGAAACCCGACGCCAAGAAGTCTCCCAAGAAGGTAAAGAAACCGACCGCCACCGCTGCAAAAAAGGCAGCAAAGAGCCCCAAGAAAGCCAAGAAGCCTGCAGCTGCTGCTAAGAAGCCAGCCAAGAGCCCAAAAAAGGCGAAGAAGCCAGCAGCTGCTAAGAAAGCACCCAAGAGCCCCAAGAAGGCCAAGGCAGCCAAACCCCAAACGGCCAAGCCTAAAAAGGCAGCTTCCAAGAAGAAATAAATGTCACTCTTTGTTTCTTCCCAAAACAAAACGGCTCTTTTAAGAGCCACCTACTTGCTACAATTAAAAAGCACAATTTTAATTATCTTATTTAAATGTTTAATGTATTTTGAGAGATTAAACTTGTGTATGCTTTTATTTCAGTAAGATTCAATCTACAATGCATTATATTGCTACATCTAAAACATTTATTGATGATTACCTTATTCATATCAGCATCTTAAATAACATTTCTAAAACACTGATACATGTAGCTAAATCATTAGATGCTTAGATTGATTTGAAGAGAGTATGAAAGACTAATTTACCTAATATATATATATATATATATATAGACATACATCTAATCATAACATGCTCAACCGTTTCCATTTTTCTGACATTCACTGTATAAACCAGAATTGTTTTCCGATAACAATGTGTTACATTAAGATTAGTATGACCCATTCTTAATCTTGTATGTATAATAGTCTTTCCTACTTATATGATGATTAAATTTACCTTGTTTTATGTTACTTTGTATTCTTTTTTACATGAGTTCTAGTAGATCTGCCATTTATTCTTACACACTTAATCACACTTTCCTTCTGCCCTGCTTATATTGACTGCTATACTCATATTATCCATTTAAAATGCTTATTTAGCCATTTTGTCTGCTGTTTCATTCCCTTGTTATCCCTATATGCACTGGTACCCATAACAACTGCACTATACTTCTCATTTGACTTATTCAATATAAAATGATCAGCATCTCTATCAATATATCTTTTCTACATGACTGTACATTTTTCAAACTTAAAAGTGATGCCATTGAATCTGAGCAAATTAAAAAGCTTCATTTTCTGAGTTTGCCATCTTTCCCTAAAACCATACTGAATTGGCATTCATTCATTAATTCAATACAACAGATGAGAATGAAGAAGAGGCTGACAGAGAGGGGAGGGCCTTAGAGTTTCGGAGGGACGTGCAGTGATTGGTGTTCAACTGTGACAGACTCTGGCCAATAGAGGACGAGCACTCTCTCTTAAAAACTGATGGTCAGGCCACAACGCAATTATTATTTCTGCATTGGTTAGTAGTAACGACAACAACAAATCAAGAAGAGGTAAAACCGGTGGTAAAGCCAGAGCGAAGGCTAAGACACGCTCATCCAGGGCAGGACTGCAGTTTCCCGTTGGCCGTGTTCACAGGCTTCTCCGCAAAGGCAACTATGCTGAGCGCGTCGGTGCTGGTGCTCCGGTGTATTTGGCCGCTGTGCTCGAGTATCTTACTGCTGAGATCTTGGAGTTGGCTGGAAACGCCGCTCGGGACAACAAGAAGACCCGTATCATCCCCCGTCACTTACAGCTGGCGGTGCGCAACGACGAGGAGCTGAATAAACTTCTGGGCGGAGTGACCATCGCTCAGGGCGGTGTGCTGCCCAACATCCAGGCTGTACTGCTGCCCAAAAAGACCGAAAAACCCGCCAAAACCAAATAAATAAACTACAGTCCGCTGAATGCGAGACACTCAAAGGCTCTTTTCAGAGCCACTCACTCTCTCTTAAAAGAGCAGTTTGTTGCGTAATAAACACACATACACACACAAATAAACAGCCTATAATGACATGAGCGGTGTAAACGATGAATTTTAATAAACGTCAAAGAATGATAATGACACACACATATTTTATATATATATAGTGTGAATCGACTTATTTACATTTACAATCGACATTTACAACGCTGTTACGCTGCACTAGAATGATAGGGACACATTTTAAACATTAAATACATAATCTTTCACTCCCCTGCTGAAAAAAACAATAGAGACCATTACAGAATTTATAATGGTTCTTAATGGAAACCTATAGAAACCAATAAATCCTATTGGAATATGCCCAAAACGCACTACATAATGGAAATTTTGTAATGGTTTTAATGGTTAATATCTGATGGTTTGTAATGGTTTTGTAATGGAAACCATTAGGATTTCTGTAATGGTTTTTATTGTTTTTTTCAGCGGGGCTGGCAACTGTTGTGTAAATACAAAAAGTAACCTTTTCATTACTTCTGATTTTAAACAAATCTGAAGAAAAATAGAAACATAGCATTTAAAATCAAAGCATAATGGACCCTTTTCACAAGACTGTGATGACGCGTTTAACGGTCATCAGCATCGAAATCCTCTAAAGTTTTTAATATTTTTATTTTTAAAAAAATGTATGTACATTTATAACACTATAATTTGTATTTGATTACCTTTTAATCAAAATACAAAACAATAGTTAATGCAAATGCGAGGAAGCTTGTAATGCCGCATCTATGGGAGTGACAGTGAATTTGACACTGTTCTCTCTTCTGACTGCCGTTATCAGTCTCTCTCGATTTTTTCCCTTTTATTCAGTCATGAAAATACTTTCGTGGAGTTTCTCTTTTGCTATCTGAGCAAATCCGAATGAAAAAAATATATTTGTGGTACTCTTCCATTCACTGCTCTAGAAGTTAACCCAACTATGACGAGCTCCGCTGCGAGAAACCCGGAACCGTGAACAGACAACATTTGAGCGGGAAAGGCAAGTTGCCTCGCTTATTCGAAAACACAAAACGCATTTTCATTGGCTGCCTCACACTGCAACGTACAAAACAGCCAATCAAATGCCTCTGCGGACGCACCGCCCAATTCGGCATAGAGTTTAAAAAGTGGCTGAGCCCAATGAAGAAAATCATTCTGTGTTTGAAAACAAGGCAGGAGACTCTAGAAAATGGCAAGAACTAAGCAGACCGCTCGCAAATCCACTGGTGGTAAAGCACCAAGAAAGCAGCTCGCTACGAAAGCCGCTCGTAAGAGCGCTCCAGCCACCGGCGGCGTTAAGAAGCCTCATCGTTACAGGCCGGGTACCGTGGCTCTGCGAGAGATCCGTCGCTACCAGAAATCCACCGAGCTGCTGATTCGCAAGCTGCCTTTCCAGCGTCTGGTCCGAGAAATTGCTCAAGATTTCAAGACGGATCTGCGCTTCCAGAGTTCCGCGGTCATGGCCTTGCAGGAGTCCAGTGAGGCTTACCTGGTTGGTCTGTTTGAGGACACTAACTTGTGCGCCATCCACGCCAAGAGAGTGACCATCATGCCCAAAGATATTCAGCTGGCTCGCCGCATTCGTGGAGAACGCGCTTAAACCTGCAACAACTTTTAAACTCAAAGGCTCTTTTCAGAGCCGCCTAAATGTCTAACAAAGTGAAATTTCCTTGTTTCAACTGTGCTCGTTAAAACCATTCAAACATGAAATCGGGTTTCTAACGCGTAATGTGCAAAAGTAGTGTTATTATTTTATTATTATTATTTTTTTTTTAACTTTCAATCCCTTAAAATTAGCTAAATTATTTGACTTTTAAATTATTAGTAGACATCTAATAAATGGCTTCAAGCACTTTATTATTTTTTTATTTATATGAAACTACTGTATGGTTGAGATGTCAGTCCATGGTAAATCTCGATTTAAATTCAGGGAACCACATTGAAAGTGGATACCCGTTCTTGTGTTAGGACTTTTTGATGAACTTTGATAAACTTTTTTTTTTTTTCTTGATTAACTTCAAATGTTGACTATTGTACCATGAGTTATTTTTTTCAATAATAAACATTATTTTAACTTTATTAGTATCTTGGATGGGTGTGTGTGTGTATATATATGTGTGTATATATATATATACATACATACACACACACACATACATGTTACATTTAGTCATTAAGCAGACACTTTTATCCAAATTTACTTACAATTGGGAATACATAAAGCAATTCATCTTAAATAGGCAAACAGACACAGGCAGTGCTCCTAATACCAAGTTTCAGGCATTGTTCCAAACAAGTACAAGCTAAAAAGAGAAGGAATATGTATATATATATATATATATATATATATAATGATGAAACCATTTGAAAGAGATGAGTTTTAAGCTGACGCTTGAACGCAGTGAATGAAAATGTTTTGGAAAAAGATTTTGCAGCTCTCTGTGATGGTACCACAAGGTGTTGCTCACTAGTGGATCTCAGACTTCTGGAGGGAATGTAGATTGATTCTTTCTTATCTATCTATCTATCTATCTATCTATATATATATATATATATATATATATATACACATACACTACCAGTCAAAAGTTTCTAATTTAATGTTTTTTAAAGAAGTTTCTTGTGTTTATCAAAGCAGTTTTCACTTGATCAAAAATACAGAAAAATTTTGAACTATTATTATGATGTAAATCAATGTTTTTCTATATTACTATTGAAATTTAATTTATATCTGTAATTAAAGTTGAATTTCCAGAATCATTACTCCAATATTCAGTGTCACACGATCCTTCAAAAATCATTGTAATATGCTGATTTATTATCAGTGCTGGAAACAATTGCACTGCCTAATTTTTTGGAACCTGTGATACTTTTTTCAGGATTTTTTTGATCAATAAAATGTTAAAACAGAACAGCATTTATTTAATATAGAAAGGTTTTCTAACAATATACACTAAAAAGTTCAAAAGTTTGGGGTCAGTAATTTATTTATTTATTGTTATTATTATTTTTTTTTTTATTGAAATAAATGAATACCTTTATTCACCAAGGATGTGTTAAATTAATAAAAAGTGTTAGCATATATTTACATTGTTAGAAAATATTTATATTTTAAATAAATGCTGTTCTTTTTAACTTATTTATCAAAGAATCATTAAAAATAATAATATATATATATATATATATATATATATATATGGCAGCACCAAATTCCAACATTGATAATTCTAATAATAAATCAGCATATTAGAAAGATTTCTGAAGGAACATGTGACACTTAAGACTGGAGTAACAACTGATTGTGAGGGAGCTGAGGCGGAGGCCGAAGGTGAATCCATATGCGGATGTTTATTAAAGGTGTTAAAATCTTGATCCATAATCAGAGTCGTATAAACAGGCAAAAGGTCGAAAACAAAAGATCAGTCAAACCGTACAACACAACAGAAGGGCTAGGCTAAATTCAATGGTCGTAAATCCAGGCAAAAATGGTCAGTAACCAGATATCAGTCCAATCCAGGCAACAAGCAAAAAGGGCAAGACAAAAAGGCAAAAATCAAGGAAACAAGCAATGGATCATACACAGGCAAGCAATCAGGAAATTCAAAAAAACGCTCAGTAGTCAGTAATTAGCTGGCAATACTTCACAACCATGCCATGCGGCGGCCAAGCTAATATGGCCGCCAAACAGGAAGTGAGTTCAAGGGTCAGCAGAGGGAGCATGAACAGTCAGTACTCAGGAGAGGGCTCCCTCTGCTGGCGTGGCGTTACACTGATGAAAATTCAGATTTGCATCACAGAAATAAATTATATTGTAAAGTATATTAAAATAAAAACCAGTGTTTTATATTGTAATAACATTTTGCAATATTACTGTTTTTTTTTTTTAATGTATATGTAATGCATTATGGTAATAATCATATATTTTGTTATATATATATATATATATATATATATATTTAGTTATATTTCTGTTATCTACCCTATTCATAACAACATTACGGTTTTGCAATGGTTTTATGGTTTATACATGTGTATTCTTCTTCTGTCACCATTATTTATTTAAATAATTTCAGAATAAAGTATGTTAATTCTTACGTAATTTACTGTTTATTTGAGACAATTTAACACAACAATATTAATATGTGAATCCATCTGACATCTTTCTTTAAAAAATGCATTTTTATCAGGCTCCGATGTATAGGTTTCTATGTAAGTACTGGTATTCTGATTGGGCTAAAGGTGGGATTTTAGCGAGTTTGAAGTAAAAGTATTTGATGGATGTGTAATATGTGTTGAGAGCATTCACTCAGTATCATTATCTCATTTTAGTCATGTCCCAAGGTTTTCACTCAGTCCTGTTACCCCAACACATTCCCCCTTCTAAAAAAACTGGGAAAATTCCACAAGACACTTTTTCAACGTAATATTACAACATCTGGTTCATCTGAAATTAATTAAATGACCTAAAGCATGTGGTCTCATCTTCTTTTCTTTGTATTTGATGATATTGTAAAGAGGGCTGGGTGCGTCAATATAAACATACTGTCCTGTTACCTAAATTATTTTTTTAGATGTTACTTGTTTATTTTAAATATATAAATCTTTGGTGAATCACTATAATTTGCTGAGTATCCTCATAATATTTTCATGTAGTCTATGTGTCTATATTAAATGTATTTGCTAATTTTATTGTAAAATCTCAATCCTGTTAATTTTAGCCGTTACTCACGTGCTCATGTAATATTCTCATATATAGTAATTGAATAAGAGTAACTGGAGTGAGTATTACCATCTGATTTATTAATGTCAATATTGGGCTACATCCATATTTGTCCAGATCAATATGAAAATGCATCTTCTATCCACACTGAGACAATGATGAAAAAAAAAAAAACAAACAAAAACGTATGGTTGTTTCTGCATTGTTGTTTTATATTACATTCCTCCAAGTGTGATAGAAAGTGTACTTGCAATTTCAGTCTTGTGGCAATTATGTATTAGACCCATCCATGGAGTAGCGTTTGAGTGAAACCTGCACTGTAAGAAAACAATATCCAGAGAAAACTTCATTATTTGTTATGTTTATTATTTTTAACATTAATTTTAATGGAATATGCTATATTAATGATTTTTCTTTACTTATATCTTATCTCATAACCCACCCTCTACCATTAAACATAACCCTACCACTAGACCACTAGATGTAAATAGAAATATGATTTGGCCTTTATTATTATTATTATTATTATCAGTGAGGTCAGCTTACTCGTTGATGTTCAGCACTCTTCACTATATCAGTGAGGGCATTAACACCTCACGTGTAGTCAAAACTATGCACAAATATAATGGATACCCATTCCTGTTATTTTATTCCTGTTACTAAATAGTTTTTTTTTTCCTTTAAAAATGAAGATTGCTTTTGCTTCTGTCTTGCTGATTTTTACATAAATTCATCTCATTCAAGTTCAGTTTTTAGCATACTTATCTGCCATCTATTTTCCTCCTGCTCCAACATTCACTAATGACGTATCGTATGATGTATCATAGCTCCGCCTTCGTGTGTTTCAATTAGGTCCTGTAGGTTAGTGTAAAGCTATTCTCACAGAGCCTTAGCTTCTACAATTTCTATTGTACAGAATAGAAGCTTGAAGATTAGTAACCATGTCTGGAAGAGGCAAAGGCGGTAAGGGACTTGGAAAAGGTGGCGCTAAACGTCATCGTAAAGTCTTGCGTGATAACATCCAGGGAATCACTAAACCCGCCATCCGTCGTCTTGCTCGTCGTGGTGGTGTCAAGCGTATTTCTGGTCTGATCTACGAGGAGACCCGCGGTGTGTTGAAGGTGTTTTTGGAGAACGTGATCCGCGATGCGGTTACTTACACCGAACACGCCAAGAGAAAGACGGTCACTGCTATGGACGTCGTCTACGCTCTGAAACGGCAGGGACGCACCCTGTACGGTTTTGGAGGTTGAATATGTTCGTGTTATCGTACAAACTCAAAGGCTCTTCTAAGAGCCACCCATATATTCAAAAAAAGAACTCTTTTTATGATGTTTCCCCCCAGTTGTTTATTAGCGGTTTTACACACGAAAACCATGACTAGTTCGTTGTTGAGGGTTTTGTCCCAAAATGGAAATAACACGATACGACATAAGCCGCTTCACATACAAGATTTAAACCTAATCACAGGCTAAAATGCATGTATCCGCAGTTTGAACTGAAAGCCTCATTGTTTTGTCTCAGAATACATACCAGTATTTATTTATTTTTATTACTACTATTATTATTTTTTTTTTCTTTTATGCCAAATATCATTAGGATGTTAAGATTATGTTCCATGAAGATATTTAGTAAATTTTCTTATCATAAATATATCTTAACAATTTTTGATTTGTAATTTGTATAGCTAAGAAGCTTATTTGGACAAATTTAAAGTAGAATCTGAGAGTGCATTTTTTGCACTCTCAGATTCCACATTTTCAAACAGTTGTATCTTCGACAAATATTGTCATATTCTAACATCAATGGAAAGCTTACTTCTGCAGAAGAACAATTACTGGTTTTGCGGTCCATGGTCACAATTAAAAAAAAAAAAAAAATATATATATATATATATATATATATATATATAATTTCATGATTGCGATTATCACAAACATTTTGAGCGGGAAAGTCCGAAAAAGATGTCTGTGGGGGAGGCGACGGGAAACGTTCAAATTTAGAAGCCTGTGATTGGCGAATATGTCTGTGTAGCCACTCTTTTTTTAACCAATGAAGTCTGTTTCTTTCATGCATTGAGCAAAAACACACAATCAGGGAGAGGGAACCCAGCCTTTTTAAATTAGCATGAGCTTTCAATAAATAGCCAGTACACGCTTCCAAAACCATATTGTGTTGTCTACACTGAACAACATGCCTGAGCCAGCGAAGTCTGCTCCTAAGAAGGGTTCGAAAAAGGCCGTCACTAAGACCGCCGGGAAAGGAGGAAAGAAGCGCAAGAGATCCAGGAAAGAAAGCTATGCTATCTACGTGTACAAAGTTTTGAAGCAGGTTCATCCTGATACTGGCATTTCTTCCAAAGCGATGGGAATCATGAATTCTTTCGTCAACGACATCTTTGAGCGCATCGCCGGTGAATCGTCTCGTCTCGCTCACTACAACAAGCGCTCCACCATTACATCTAGAGAGATCCAGACCGCCGTGCGTCTGCTGTTGCCCGGTGAGCTGGCTAAACACGCTGTGTCTGAGGGCACAAAGGCTGTAACTAAATACACCAGCTCCAAGTGAGGCGTGAACTAACTTGAACTACCACAAAGGCTCTTTTAAGAGCCACTCATACTTTCAGCAAAAGAACTTTTAGTGTTTGAATGTGTGGTTCGTTTCAATATTTCACTAGTGGTGGCTCTACTACACAAAACGCGCTCATATCACGTTTTTAATTAAATTGTTTCTAAAATAGTCAGCATTATTTTAATCATAAAATGTTTTTTTTTTTTTTTTTTTTTCCCCAATTTTACATTGTACCATGATTGAAATTATGCAAATGCCACATAGTAGCAGGGAACCACAAGTTGAATTTATTTATTATCTCTCTCTCTCTTTCTCTTAGAAATGAATGCATCCAATCTTAATTTTTTATCTAAACGGCCGCGGACACATACACAAACACACTCATTGTTAAGGTCACTGAACGCTAAATCATCCTCATTGTCATCACATGGAAGAACCACCTCTACACTCTTCCTAGTGCCCTTTCCGTACAATATTGCTGTATTAAATTTTTTTTTTTCTTATTCATAAATGCAACCATACTACGATAAACACTTTAAATACATAATCTGCAATCATCAGTCTGAATTATTGGTATTACTATTTATAAAAAATAAAAAATAAAAAAAATCCCAATGGGAAAATACATTACATTAATGTGGTACAGCATTGTCATATGACAATAATTTGTACATAGTGGTACAGCCAAGGGCAACATTGATATTTTCTAATTTTACAGTAAAACTATGTTAGATAAAGTTGATTTGTGAATAAAAATATTTGTAATTTACTAACCAAAGATGATGCCAAAAAAAAAAAAAAAAGAGCACTTCGACAGTGTCCTCCATATGAGGGTGCAGTGGGAAAAAGTGTTTTGGAAAAACATTCAAACGTCATTTGACTTAATAACAGCACATAAATGATTACCTTAAGGTTGGCCCTTTTAATTACCATATTCAATATATTGTATTTTATTCAGAATAACAAGGAAATCAATAGAAATTAATTGTTAACATATGGCAAATTCGTACCATAGGGTTAAAAGACGCAGTGACATTTGTTACATGCACTTCACCATCATACATAGTGATTGGTTCATTACAGTGCAATTTCAATGGTTTTATTACAAGGATAGCAAATAATACTCCGTGATACATATTATTCGCACTTTTTGTTGTACAGCTTTTTACTTTCATGTTTCTTTGAGGAATATTCATATTCAAAAGAACTGCGTTTATTGTGTTTATTATTAGGCATAAAAAATTTACATAGAAAATAATATATACTGTTTATAGCATGTTTATCAGCATTTTAGAATGATAAAAAATACTTACTGAAGACTATGATGCTGAAAATAGAATTGCAAGCGCAGGAATCAATTGCATTTTAAATATATTAAAATAGAATAGATAGATAGATAGATAGATAGATAGATAGATAGATAGTCTATATGTAAGCTCTAAGAAAGCATTCATCTGCGTAGTTTAATCTGCAAATATGTTTTGATATACTTGTTTTACTTTGTGTTTTAACGGATAATCACGTATTCGGTGAGGCTAAGAGTACGGTTGAGCTGGGTATTGAGTCTACACGGTTCTCATGTGGTAGTTAAATTCCACAGCGCTGCTCAGTGCTTCATTATAACCAGATTGTCGACGTGAGGGACGTATCCACTCATAGACATGGCTGAAACCGCTCCAGCTGCCGCTGCCCCGCCGGCTAAAGCTCCCAAAAAGAAATCGGCGTCTAAACCCAAGAAACCAGGCCCGAACGTCAGGGACCTCATCGTCAAGACTGTGACCGCCTCCAAGGAGAGAAGCGGCGTGTCCCTCGCCGCCCTGAAGAAGGCTCTTTCTGCGGGTGGCTACGATGTTGAGAAGAACAACTCCCGCGTTAAGACCGCTGTCAAGAGTTTGGTGACCAACGGCACCCTGGTCCAGACCAAAGGCACTGGCGCCTCCGGTTCCTTCAAGCTCAACAAGAAGCAAGTTGAAACCAAGAAGAAGCCAGCAAAGAAGACCCCCGTTAAAGCAAAAAAGGTTGCTGCCAAGAAACCCGCCGCTAAGAAGTCTCCCAAGAAGGTGAAGAAACCGACCGCCACCGCTGCAAAGAAGGCGACAAAGAGCCCTAAGAAGGCGAAAAAACCTACAGCTCCCAAGAAAGCAACCAAGAGCCCCAAAAAGGCGAAGAAACCAGCAGCCGCTAAGAAAGCAGCCAAGAGCCCCAAGAAGGCCAAGGCAGCCAAACCCAAAACGGCGAAGCCTAAGGCAGCCAAGCCTAAAAAGGCGGCTCCCAAAAAGAAATAAATGTCACACTTCGTGTTTGTTTCTTACTAAAACAAAACGGCTCTTTTAAGAGCCACTCACTTGCTACTATTAAAGAGCAACATTTTAGTTGACTTAATGAAATTATTATTGGAAGAAAGAGTGAATTCAGGGAGCGTGTATGCGTGTACAGTCTACCGTGCAATTATATTATATGCTACATCTGACGTTTATTGAGGATTACCTTTTATTCACTTTAGCATCTTAAATATAATATCTGAAACAATTAACTTAGGACGCATGTTGCTAAATCATCGGATGATTACGCTTGATTTGAAAATAGTATCGGAGGCTGATCTACTTACAAAAGCAACTTTTCCCCCCTGGGTGTTTATGTGGAAATGTATTATTTGTTGTTTTAATGGCGGTCGGCACCCAATGTTAAGGTGCATCATAGCGACCTACTATACTGGAGTGTGGGCCTGAGTCAACTACCTCCCAAATAAATAAATATATATATACAAATAAAATGATAATATTAATATATAAATATTAATAATATTTTTTCTTTATAAGCCAGGTATTCTCAGATAATTTGATAAACTTTAATTGGTATGATTATTAAGTATATATTTTCTACTAATTCCTATAGAACTTTGTTTCCTAATTTCTGTCTTCAGTATTTCTCTTTCTGTATTGTTCTCTTGACAGTGACATAATACGTGGTCTACTGATTCCTCCTCTTGACAATGATCATATAAGCTAGCTGGATGTTTCCCTATTAGATGTAATATTTTATTTAACTATGTATGCCCCATTCTCAATCGTGTAATTATGCCTTCTGTTTTGTTACTTCCTTTACATACCCTACTACTTTCTCCTGAATTCTATAGTAATGTCTACCTGTTACTTCCCTATCCCAGTTATATTGCCATTCCTTTATTATTCTATTCTTTACTATTAATTTTGCTTCTGCTTTACTATACAGGATTTCAATATTCTAATCTATATGCCTCCTTAGCTAAAACATCTGCAGCTTTGTTCCCTTTAATTCCTGTGTGTGCTGGAATCCACATGAATATTATTATCACATTTATTCTCTGAAGTCTAGATAAGACTTCACATATTTCATATATGAAATCCTGCCTGTTCTTTGATGATATCGACTTAACTGAAATCAGTGCTGAACTGGAATCTGAACATATAATTGCTTTCTTCATGCCACTTTCCTCTGTCCAGTACAGGGCAGCAAGTGTAGCCATCAGCTCTACAGTATATATTGCTAAGTGATCTATAGTTATTTTATTCATTGAAATTCCTAATTCTGGTATGAAAACACCAAAACCCATCTTTCCTGTATCCAAGCTCTTGGACCCAGCTGTGTAAATTGCAGTATATTTATTATATATTGTCATAATTCTATCTTCTATTATCCCTGACATATTACCTATATTAGCTATATTCCTATAATCTATAATAAAGTAAATCCAAATCAACCAAAACTAAAGGAAATAACCATGGTGGGGTTATTAGCAATTAGCAATAAATTAGCAATAAATTAGCATTAGCAATAAATCTGTGCCATTTATTGCTAATGGATAATACTAATCCAATCTCTTTAGCCACTTCCATACTATCCTAACCAAAAAAAAGAAGGTTTATCTTTTTCATATTCCCAATTTGGGATAATAACTGTTTTTTTTGTTTTTTTTTGCTGGATTGTCTTCTTCTTTGTTTTTAACAGTGGTTGGCATCCACACTGTGTTACACACACACAGACTCAATAAAAAAAAAACAAAAAAAAAACACCATCCATCAGATTCTATAATAAAGCCCAGTATCCCTGACAGTTCTCCAACCTGAGCTCTTTCCGTCATAGGGTTTCCATCAAAGTCCTTTTAAAGTCACCCCTGTTTCCTTAAGATTATTTTAAAATCTTTTCTTTTTGTGTCTTGTATTTTCTACACTGTAGAATTACATGCTCCACTGATTCTTCCTCCTTACAGTTGTCACAGACCAGACTGGTGTTTCACCATCATTTTTAATGTTTTGTTTAGAGCACAATGCCCCATCTTTAACCTAGTCAAGACAATTTCCTATCTCCTGTTCCCAATTCCTACCCTATTTGCTTTAATACTCTAATACTTTAATGCTTTTGAATTTTATATAAATATTTTCCCTTTGTATCCCACATTTATTGCCACATTTGGTTTATTTTTCCCATATTATGCTTTTCACTTGTGGTTTATTGATTATTATTTGCATTTCTACATTTTCCTTCACTAATGCCCTCTTTATTTTACTGTCTTCTGCATTAAACGCATTTCATACGTAAAAGCATTACAATGTTCTGTTCATTCATTCATTTCACCAGATGAGAATGAAAGCTAGCAGAGATGGGAGGGGTTTAGAGTTTTGGAGGGACGCGCAGTGATTGGTTTGCAGCTGTGACACACTCTGGCCAATAGAGGACGAGCACTCTCTCTTAAAAACTGATAGTCAGGCCAAAACCCTACTATTTGTGCGTTGATCAGCAATAACGACTACAACAAATCAACAATGAGTGGAAGAGGCAAAACCGGCGGTAAAGCCAGGGCGAAGGCTAAGACACGCTCATCAAGGGCAGGACTGCAGTTTCCCGTCGGCCGTGTTCACAGACTTCTCCGCAAAGGCAACTATGCCGAGCGCGTCGGTGCTGGTGCCCCGGTGTATTTGGCCGCTGTGCTCGAGTATCTCACTGCTGAAATTTTGGAGTTGGCTGGAAATGCCGCAAGAGATAACAAGAAGACCCGTATCATCCCCCGTCACCTGCAGCTGGCGGTGCGCAACGACGAGGAACTGAACAAACTTCTGGGCGGAGTGACCATCGCTCAGGGCGGTGTGTTGCCCAACATCCAGGCTGTGTTGCTGCCCAAGAAGACCGAGAAGCCCGTCAAAACCAAGTGAATGAGCTGCAGTCTGATGAATACTACGAAACCCACAAAGGCTCTTTTCAGAGCCCCCTACTCCTTCTATAAGAGCAGTTTGAATTGTATAAGTTTAAACTGCTTTAGTTTCTCACACACGTACCTAATTAAATAACCAATAATAACTTTTGCTGCGGACATGCAAACACAACCAGTTAACATTAATGTTACTGTCAGAGAATGGTTCCTTAGAGAAATGGCACCTTTATAATCATCTGAGAAAAATATTTAAATTCAGTTCGGCTCGATTTATGTAATCATACAGAATGGGGGAATATTATAGACAACATCCCATTGTCACGTGTAGTATAAATATAAAAAGTACTTTTGGTTTAAATGGTGTGTATGTTCTGATAAACATAAATGCAAAGAAACGTAAAAAAGGGATTTTAAAGTCATTGAACAAAAAAACATTTGAGCAGAAGTCTCTTCTTAAACCTTAACCTGATATCTCTAACGTACGGTTGAGCTAACTTTGATAGAGTATAAATCTGTCAAAAGAAAGATGAGAGCAATCTTTTCACAGCTGTACTGCCCCATCTCTGTGTCTGCTGCAGAGCTGGGTAGATTACTTACAAATTGTAATCAGTTACTGATTCCAGATTCTATGACAAATTGTAGTCAGTAATGTAATCAATCACATTACATATTTTAGGTAATATAATCAGATTACTTTTAGGTTACTTTTGACTTGACTCTTTTATCACATTAATGTAAATAGAATTATCTTGTAGCATAATGATGTAAAAATGCAAAGAGTAAGAACGTGTTATATTCATTGTAATTTACAACATTAAGTGCATTAAACATTTTATTACATCAAGGTTTCCCAAGCTAGGGTTCAAACAGGAACTGCAGAGAGTTTGTGGGTTTATTGAAAAGCTAACAATTAATTGAATCATATATATATATATATATATATATATATATATATATATATATATATATATATATATATATATATATATATATATATAATTAAAATAAATCATTTTAAAACAAAGTCCTTTGCCTGTGGGCTGCTCATACAAGACCAAATCCATCTTAATGAATGGGGGAATCCTGAAATCTCAAAAACTGCTTGCTGAACTCACAATTAAATTACATATATCAAATCAGCAACACAAATCTGAATTTAGTTGCCCCATAAATGATGTTTCTTATGTTCAAATAGTGTTTAAAAAGCTTATTTTTCAGGCTGTCTAGCCTCAGGTTTCTATGGGAAATTTGTCTCTTTTATTTAGAAGGTGGGACTATTCCTCTATATTGTGCATTGCCATGTGACCATTAATCAACATCAAAGAAACCCTGAACATGCAAATGTGAGACTTAATTATTGAAATATTTATTTTAAAATCTGAGGGGTACTTAAAGTAGGTGGATAAGGTTTAGATGACAAAAACTTTGGGAATGCCTGCATTGCATGTAAATAAGAAATAACGTTGCATTTTAATGAGTATGGAAGACAAAAACCTTTCAAAGACACAATAATACATGGTAAAAAAAAATAAAAAAATAAAAAAAATATATATATATATATAAAATAAATAAAATAAATAAAATACAGAGTGAAAATTAAAATAAAAATGTGTTGATCAGTAGCTGATGCAATGTTGAAACCCTTTTGTAAAACCAGTGGTCAAATGCTGTCACCACCTGACTCTTATGACTAGTCTATGTGTGAATGTCCACAAAACTTTCTAAGTGTATTTAATCGGTATACATTTTTAGAAAAGAAAATTTAGAAGATGAAAAAGAGAAATTAGGGGAAATCAATAATTTGTGAATAATTTATTGCTATTGTGTGAATAATATGTAATCATGTAATCCATAAAAAAGTAACTGTAGTCTGACTACAAGTACTTCAAAATGTAACTTACTCTGATTACAAGTACTTCATTTTTGGAATCTGATTACGTAATCCAGATTGCATGTAATCAGTTACTACCCAGCTCTGGTCTGCTGTTTCCATGGAGGGATGGAAATTTCCAGTTTTCAAGTGACAGCAGCAGTTTCAAAAAGTCAGTCACACAGAAGGGAGATATGTGCTGGTCAGTCATCAGAGGGTCAAACAAGCAATCAACAAAGTAGGGATGAAATCATCAAGTTGTTGTGAATAGGGTAGATGGTAATGAACACACACACACACACACACACACACACACACACACACACACACACACACACACACACACACACACACACATATATATAGCAAAAAGTATGATAAATGCAGAAATGTTTATTTGTAATGATTATCCAAATCATGTATGACCTTACGGCTGATATGCCAGTAACAGACATGGTATAGCATATATATTGCCAAACGGCTATACATATTATACAGACTCTTAAATATATATATGAGTGTTAAGAGATGTTTCCAAGATACTAATAAAGTTAATAGAATATTTATTGTTGCAAAATAACTCATTAAATAGTTCTCTGAATTTAAATCGAGATTTACCATGGACTGACATCTCAACCATACGGTAGAGTTAAAAAACATAAATTGGAAGAAAAAAAAATAAGTGCTTGAGACTATTTATTAGATGTCTACTAATAAGAATTTAATGTTATTTTTTTTCATAAGCTCCTTTTAGGGGTGAAAGTTAAATGGTTTAAAAAAAAAAGCAGGAAACGCACTGCTGTTGGCCGCCTCACGCTGTGACGCAAACACAATAGCCAATCAAATGCCTCTGCGGACGCACCGCCCAATTCGGTAGTAGAGTTTAAAAAGTGGCTGCACACAGAAAAGAAAATCATTCTGTTTTAGAGAACAAGGAGACTCTAGAAAATGGCAAGAACTAAGCAGACCGCTCGCAAATCCACTGGTGGCAAAGCTCCAAGGAAGCAGCTCGCTACCAAAGCTGCTCGTAAAAGCGCTCCAGCCACCGGCGGCGTCAAGAAGCCTCATCGTTACAGGCCGGGTACCGTGGCTTTGCGTGAGATCCGTCGCTACCAGAAATCGACCGAACTGCTGATTCGTAAACTGCCCTTCCAGCGTCTAGTCCGAGAAATCGCTCAAGATTTCAAGACTGATCTGCGTTTCCAGAGTTCCGCTGTCATGGCCCTGCAGGAGTCCAGTGAGGCTTACCTGGTTGGTCTGTTTGAGGACACTAACTTGTGCGCCATCCACGCCAAGAGAGTGACCATCATGCCCAAAGATATTCAGCTGGCTCGCCGCATTCGTGGAGAGCGCGCTTAAATCTACAGCTTTTCCTAAACCCAAAGGCTCTTTTCAGAGCCGCCTAAACGTTTCAAACAAAGTGGAATTTCCTTCTCTATTGCTGTTAAAACCCGCTCAAAAGTATGTTCTAACGCGTAAAATAATATGCAATATTGTACGGTTACTGTAGGAAGATCGGGGAAATGCTCGTTACTACAATTTGTCTTTTTAATAAATTTTCTTCCATATAGGTATGTTTCCAAACGTAGAATGGTGATGTTGCATAAACTACAAAGCCGTGGAGATCGGGAGGAACTGACTTCACTAAAAGTAAAAATATATCCGTCTAGATGCGTAACTAAATACTTGTGTGTTGTTCTTCTGGCACCGTTATTTATTTATATAATTTCTGAACAAAATCTGTTAAATTCGTATGTATTTTCTTGTTTATTAATATAATGGAGCAATATTAACATGTTGTTTTCATATCCAGTAATTCAACATCTAACGTTTGTCATTTATTGTTATGAACACAATTCCATGCATATTCCCTTGGGATGTTTCTTGATTTTGTTTAGACTTCCATTTAATGTAGTATAGCCAATTCACATTGTAGTTATTACTGACTCTTCTTGTCTTCTCAGTCCAGTCTCAATATCATATTCCTACTTCCCTTTAAATTCTATATATGGGCCATTCTATCGAATGAATGAGGCATTAGCGCTTTATTGTGTATTGCCATACACCCAAAGCGCTTTACAATCATGTGGGGTATCTTACCTCAACCACCACCAGTTTGCAGCATCCACTTGGATGATGCGACAGCGCCAATGCGCTCACCACACACCAGAAATGGGTGCCATTCTGTCCCTGGGACAAAAAAAAATGCATAAGAAATAACTATGAAATACATTGTATTATTAAACCATGTGTCCTGTACAATAATCTAACTCAGAGGTCTTCAACCCTGTTCCTGGGGACCCACTATCCTGAAGATTTTAGCCACAACCCTAATCAAACACACCTGAAGTGGCCATGCAAGCTCCTCAAGACTGCTTGAAAATTGGAGGCAGGTGTGCTGAAGCATGTTGGAAATAAACTTTCCAGGAGAGTGGGTCCCCAGGAGCAGGATTGAAGATCTCTGATCTAACTGAAAATCCAAAATGTATAATTGAATTTTGTAAATTATTAAAAACTACCTAAAACACTGAAAATATAACATGTGTACATGTGCCCAGTCTCTAATACTGTAAAATTCTTCAAAAATCATTTTTTTATTTAGCATTTTCTGTAACTCCATATCCCATGCTTCAAATACATTTATTTCAAAATAAATCTGTAATATTTTAGATGTGTCCACATGTTTTCAACTCCAAAAAAAAAAAAAGTTGGCTAGCGGAATGGTTTTAAAAGGGTTTTGGCCACTTTTTACAGACCAGCTATTTCCAGTTTAAACAACCACAGAGTGTCAGAGTGTGAGGTGGCCAACAGCAGTGCGTTTACTGTTGTTTCCACCACCACCACACGCGGTTATGTAAAATTATGCAGGTATGTGTGCGTAAAGCCAAAGCGGTTTAAACTTATACAATTCGAACTGCTCTTATAGAAAAAGTGGGTGGCTCTAAAAAGAGCCTTTGGGTGTTTCGTATAAATCATCACACTGCAGTTTATTTATTTGGTTTTGGCGGGCTTTTCAGTCTTCTTGGGCAGCAACACAGCCTGGATGTTGGGCAACACACCGCCCTGAGCGATGGTCACTCCGCCCAGAAGTTTGTTCAGTTCCTCGTCGTTGCGCACCGCCAGCTGCAGATGACGGGGGATGATACGGGTCTTCTTGTTGTCCCTTGCAGCGTTTCCAGCCAACTCCAAGATCTCAGCAGTGAGATACTCGAGCACAGCGGCCAAATACACCGGAGCACCAGCACCGACACGCTCAGCATAGTTACCTTTGCGGAGAAGCCTGTGAACACGGCCGACGGGAAACTGCAGTCCTGCCCTTGATGAGCGTGTCTTAGCCTTCGCCCTGGCTTTACCGCCGGTTTTGCCTCTTCCACTCATTGTTGATTTGTTGTAGTCGTTATTGCTAATCAACGCACAAATAGTAGTGTTTTGGCCTGACTATCAGTTTTTAAGAGAGAGTGCTCGTCCTCTATTGGCCAGAGTGTGTCACAGCTGCAAACCAATCACTGCGCGTCCCTCCAAAACTCTAAACCCCTCCCATCTCGGCTAGCTTTCTTTCTCATCTGGTGAAATGAATGAATGAATGAATGAATGAACAGAAAATTGTAATGCTTTTACGTATGAAATGCGTTTAATGCAGAAGACAGTAAAATAAAGAGGGCATTAGTGAAGGAAAATGTAGAAATGCAAAATAAGAATCAGTGGAGCACAAGTGAAAAGCATAATATGGGAAAATAAACCAAATATGGCAAGAAATGTGGGATACAGAGGGAAAATATTTATATCAAATTCAAAAGCATTAAAGTATTAGAGTATTAAAGCAAATAGGGTAGGAATTGAGAACAGGAGCGAGAAAACTGTCTTGACTAGGTTAAAGCTGGGGCATTGTGCTCTAAACATAACATTAAAAATTGTGGGGCAACACCAGTCTAGTCTGTGTGACGACTGTAAGGAGGAAGAATCAGTGGAGCATGTAATTCTACAATGTAGAAAATACAAGACAGGGTACACAGCTGGAATCTGAAATGGGTACACAATGCTATTAACAAGAACAATTAAATGTATTAAAGAGTATAATATTCAAATCACTTTGTTACAAGAGACCCACTTAAATAATAATTAACATCAAAAGCTTTGCAGGGTTGGGCAGATCTATTATTCTTTTTTTTCTACAAAAAGTTGTAGTGTCTGTATATTACTATAAAAACCTCCGGTTTACATTAATAACACAAGATTCTGATGAAGGTGGTCAAATTATTTTAATAAAGGGTTTACTTTATGGCAAGGAAATTGCTATTGGATGTATATATGGCCCTAATAATCTTAATGAGATTTTTAATTTTGTTTGTACAAGTATTCAGTAGATTGGCAAATTCAGATTGTAATAGTATTATGTTGGGCAGCGACTAATCGTTTTCTTAATCCTACCATGGATAAATCACCCTCAGTTACTCTTGAACCAGACGTTTCTAGTTTGATTTGTGATGCATGTTATAATGTTTTGATATTTGGAGTTTTCATACTATTACTCCTAATTTTGAATTGATTACATATTTACTTGCATGTTATATGGCCCATTTAATCAGCCATGCAGATATTGGTCCTGTTACCATCTGTGATCATGCCCCAGTCACTATTTCTATACATCTAATAGATAGTCCAAAAACTTACTATTGAAAGTCTGAAATGAAAGTCTTATTTAATGGATGTTCAGTTTGTGGAATATAGAAAACAGATATATATATATATATATACACACACACACACACACATACATACATATACACACACACTTATTCTTATTCACTATTCAAATTATTGAAATTCCTTATTCACAAAAAGGAAAATAGGAAGAGTGCAGAGATAGCTCTTCCGTGTAATGACAATGATGATTTAGCCTTCAGTAACAATGTGTACGCACACATTGTTACTGAAGGCTAAATCATCGTCATTACACAATCAAGAAATCAAGATTGGATACATTCATTTCCTAAATAAATATATATTTTTTGTGGCCGTTTTTAGATGTGACACGCTGCTGCCATATGCAAACGTTTTCCTGAATAGCCCCCAAAAATCTGCTCCGTTTTGTATAATTGAAGCCATTTAATGTAATAACGTATGTGGGAGAGAAAAAAAAAAAAGGGGGTTAAAACAATGCATACCTAGAGTATTTTAAAAGCGTATTGTGTAGCAAAGCCATCACTAATAAAGTGTTGTAACAAACCACGCATTATAACACGGAAAGCTCTTTTACTGAAAAAATGGGTGGCTCTTAGAAGAGCCTTTGTGGAAGTTCAAGTCAGTTCACACCTCACTTGGAGCTGGTGTATTTGGTCACAGCCTTTGTGCCCTCAGACACGGCGTGCTTGGCCAGCTCACCAGGCAGCAGCAGACGCACGGCGGTCTGGATCTCTCTAGATGTGATGGTGGAGCGCTTGTTGTAGTGAGCGAGACGAGACGATTCACCGGCAATGCGCTCAAAGATGTCGTTGACGAAAGAATTCATGATTCCCATCGCCTTGGAAGAAATGCCAGTATCAGGATGAACCTGCTTCAAAACTTTGTACACGTAGATAGCATAGCTCTCTTTCCTGGATCTCTTGCGCTTCTTTCCTCCTTTCCCGGCGGTCTTAGTGACAGCCTTTTTTGAGCCCTTCTTGGGAGCAGACTTCGCTGGTTCAGGCATGTTGCTCGGTACTGACAACACAATATGGCAAAGTAAGCAGGTACTGGCTATTTATTGAAAGCTCATGCTAATTTAAAAGGCTGGGTACCCTCTCCCTGAGTGCATGTTTTTGCGCAATGCATGAAAGAATCAGACGTCATTGGTTAGAAATGGGTGGCTGCACAGACACATCCACCAATAACAGGCTTCTAAATTTGAATGCTTCCCGTCGCATCCCCCACAAGCATCTTTTTCGGAATTTCCCGCTCAAAATGTCTGATAATCGCAATCATGAAAGAAAAAAAAGAAGAGACTCTTTTTGTGTTAAACACTAATTGTGACTATGGGCCGCAATTTTGACGCTTTCCATTGATGTATGGCTTGTTAGAATACAACAATTTGTCCGAGATAAAACCATTTTAAATTCTGGCATCTGAGGGTGCAAAAAATCAAAATACTAAGAAAACCGCCTTTAAAGTTGTCTTAGCAATGCAAATTGATATATAAAAAGATATATTATAAGATATTTACTAAATATATTCACGGAACATGATATTTACGTAATATCTTATGATTCATGATTCTTGGCATACAAGAAAAATAAACAATTTTGAAGCATAACATTTTTTAGCTATTGCTACAAATATACCAATGTTACTTAAGACAGGTTTTGTGGTCCAGGGTCACAAGTATCCATATTTAATGAACCAGAGAACACATTTTAGCAAATATCAGAAATCAGTTAATACACCAATAAAAATCAAGGCAAAAAAGCCTTTTTGTCTGGTTTTACAGATAGGCTTAGACCATAGTTCGGCTTAGACATCTAAGTCCTATACCAAATCTGCCTTTGGGGGCAAACAAATAATTACTGATGTGTATCCTGAGATAATAATGCTGACGTTGTGTTATATGTTAGTGCATGTTTCTTTCAGTTAAAACCGCTAGGTGAAAGTTTTGTTTGTGAAACTGAATATATGTTACAGCGTGTTAAAACAACCTTCATTTTAGCACAAAAACCTCAACAATGAATCAGAGACATAGTTTTCGTGTATAAACCGGTTACTAAACAACTGGTTAAACATCATGAAATGAGTTCTTTCTTGAATATGTGGGTGGCTCTTACAAGAGCCTTTGGGTTTGTATGATAGCACGAACATATTTAACCTCCAAAACCGTACAGAGTGCGTCCCTGCCGTTTTAGAGCGTACACAACGTCCATGGCGGTGACAGTTTTTCTCTTGGCATGTTCGGTGTAAGTTACAGCATCGCGGATCACGTTCTCCAAAAACACCTTCAACACACCGCGGGTCTCCTCGTAGATCAGACCAGAAATACGCTTGACACCACCACGGCGAGCGAGACGACGGATGGCGGGTTTAGTAATTCCCTGGATGTTATCACGCAAAACTTTACGGTGACGTTTAGCACCTCCTTTTCCCAGTCCCTTACCGCCTTTGCCTCTTCCAGACATGATCACAACTCTTCAAGCTTCTACACTGCACAAATAAACTTGTAAAAACCGAAGGACTGCGAGAATAGCTTTACAGTAGCTTACAGGACCTATTTGAAACACACGAAGGCGGAGCTATGCTATATCGCACGATACACGTCACAAGTGCATGTTGGTATCCCCCTCTGTAAGTATTCAGCTGCAAAAAGAATCACAAATGGTATATCAGATTCAATGTATACTGCAGAGATGATGGCTATATTGATAGCTTTAGAGTGGGTAGAAGACGTTAAAACATCTGATGCTGTAGTTTGTTCAGATTCCTTTTCAGTCCTTACAAGTTTAATTAGAGGTAAATCAGACAAGATATATTATTTGAAATTTTACAAATTCTTTTATAGAATTAGTCAGCTGAAACTTTCAGTAGTATTTCTGTGGGTGCCGGCTCGTGTTGGTGTAGAGGGTAATGAGGATGTGGATAAAATGCGATAAAAACGATGCAGTTGATTTAGAAATGTCACTGGGAAAATCTGAAGTAAAGAGCCTGATAAAAGCAGCTATTAAAAATCTATGGCAAGAGAGGTGGGACAAAGGCAATAAAAGAAGACATCTGTACAGTATACAAAAACAAATTGGACCAGTCAGAACTAATTATGGTAGTAGAAGGGAAGACACCATAATATCTCGCCTGAGATTTGGTCATTCTGCCCTTAACAAATCACTTCAGTTGATGGGAAAACATAATTCTGGTCAGTGTAATAAATGTGGGCTTCCGGAAACAGTTGAGCATGTACTAATACATTGTAAGGCATATGATAGAGAAAGAAATCAGTTAAAGAATAATTTTATTTCTATTGGCATTAAATCATTAACTTTGCAGAGTATACTAAACAGTTCTCACAAAGGTAATGAAGCACTTTTTTATCTTTTTGAAAGCAACAAAGTTATTTAGTAGAATACAGATAATAATAATAATAATAATAATAATAATAATTATTATTATTATTATTATTATTTTCATCCTGAAGTCAACTCCTCACACTCCATCCCAGTAGGTGGCGGAATATGCACCATTAGCTGGTTTGCCAACCGCCATTAACATCAAAGAAGAAGAAGAAGTGCATGTCGGAGCAGAAGGATACTATGGCAGATAAGCATGCTAAAGGTAATTAGTGTCAATGGTCCATTTGAGCGATAGGTGGCGGTAATGCACATGTATGTCTGCGATCCGCCGTAGAAGAAGAAGAAGAAGAAGAAGAAGAAGAAGAAGATGATGATGATGATGATGATGATGATGATGATGATGATGATGATGATGATAAGCATGCTAAAAACTCAGAAGCAAAAGCAATCATCAGGAAAGCTAACAAAAGCGTGATAAAACCTTTGGGATTAAGAGACTTAGAACCTTTTTTTTAGACTTTTTTTTTTTTTTTCGCCATGTGTCAAAACACAAAAGGGATTTTTTTTGTTTTTTTAGACTTTTTTTTTTGTGTGTTTGTTTCAGGGGCTCTTGGTAAATATGCATATATATATATATATATATATATGTGTGTGTGTGTGTGTGTGTGTGTGTGTGTGTGTGACCCTGGACCACAAAACCAGTCCAAAAATCATTAGGATATTAAGAAAAAGATCATGTTCCAAGAATATATTTTGTAAAAAAAAAAAATTATATATATATATATATATATATATATATACACACACACACCAAATGACTGGTTTTGCGGTCCACATATGAATATATGATATATGTGAATGAGTACCAGGACAGAAAGTAATAACATGTTTCAGATTTTACGATAAATATAGCCACATGGTGTACATCCTAATATTTTAAGGATAAGGATACTCAGCAAATTAAAGTGATTAAGCAAAGATTTTTTTTTTTCTTCCAATAAACAAGTAACATTTAAGAAATAATTTAGGTAACAGGACAGTATGTTTATATTGACACCCCCAGTAATTACAATATTATCAAAAATACAGAAAAGACCACTTGCTTTAGGTCATTTCATTGTCTTTAGAATATCCAGATGTTGTAATGTTATGTTGAAAAAGTGTCTTGTGGAATTTTCACAGTTTTTTTAGTAGGGGGAATGTGCAGGGTTAACAAGACTGAGTGAAAACCTGGGGAAACGACAAAAATGTGTATTTTAAGTAAAACATTATTGATATATTTTGAAATAAATATTTGTACATATAATTTGTACATAGAAATGGCACCCATTCTGTAGAATGCATGTACTGTAAAAAAATCCACTGGTCAAAAACCTTGTATTTTAACTTGAAATGTTAATAATATAATGACAAATGCGACAATGCAAATTAACATAGCATAAGTTATCTGTAGGCCTATACATCTATATGGTAATGATTTAATTAGTTAATACTAGCTTATGTATTAACTAATATGAGCATACAATGAATACATTTAATAATATTTGTTAATGCTAGTCAATGGAAATACAGTTGTTCATAGTTTACAGTGCATTAACTAATGTTAACAAACACAGCTTTTGGTTTTAACCCTCTATGGTAAGGAGTTGCCATATGGCAAAATTTGTACTGATTTCCTTGTTATTCTGAATAAAATACAATATATTGAAATATGGTAATTAAAAGGGCCAGCCTTAAGGTAGTCGGTGATGTGCTGTTTTTAAAGGGTACATAACATACACAGTTTAACCTAATCTCATGTTAATCCTGAGTACCTATAGAGTAGTACTGCATCCTTAATATCTCCAAAAAGTCTTTAGTTTTATCATATTTATAAAAGGTGTGCCATGGGCGGAGCTAAGTTTGATGATCACTTGTGCTGGGATTGCCAATAAAACAGACATTTGATGCTGTTTCACTTACCATCTGCAGTTCTGAATCATGACCGGAATCTTTTATAGCTGGGACCCCTCCATCTTTCAGTATCAAAAAATGTGCAAATCCAGAGTCGAACTGGGCCTTGTATATGAAATGTTCATCAACAAACACTCACTTGCAAAACTCTATTGCCCCAGTAAAAGGAACTACATCCACTGTTCACGTAACGCTGGGTTCTTCGGGAAGCTGAGCAAAGTTATCTTTGCCTTACAACCAAAACCACACTTATTTAGAGACATTCTTCCCGAGTGAATCCATTGCAGCAGTGCAGCCGAATGAAGCGCGTTGATGGGCGTGCTCTCTTTCTCACGGTTAAGTCGACCGGGCACGCTTTTCCAGGAGAAATGCTATAAGGAGTTCCACCACCTAATTTCTAAATGTCTCTTCTCAATGGGGATTTTTTTTGCATCATCTTTAGTTAGTAAATTACATATTTATATTCACAAAACAACATTAACTAACATAGTTTTACTGTAAAATGAGAAAATATCAATATGTTGCCATATGGCAAATGTATTTCCCCATTGGGATTTTTTATAAATAGTAACATCAATAATTTGATTGTAGTTATTTATTTATTTGAAGTGTTTATTGTAGTATAGTTGTATTTATGTATGAATAAGAAAATTCAAATATTCTTTTCAGAAAATGAATACAGCAATATTTCACAGAAAGGGCAATAGAAAAAGTGCAGAGTTGGCTCTTCCTTGTGATAACAATGAGGATGAGTGTGTATATGTTTGCATGTGCATGTGGCAGATTTTGATGGACATTGAAATTTAATGCATCTATTTCTAAAAAAAAGTGTGCATTTTAATTTAAAATAAAATCTCAATTTAATAGAAAAACTAATTGTTAGCTGTCTTTTTGATTTGTATAATTTAAGCTATTTCATGTGTGTATATATATATATATATATATATATATATATATATATATATTTCATGGTTGGAACATAATGCATACCATAGAGGGTTAATAATGCATAAGTATATGTTGAAATTAACATGAATAAATGCTGCAAAAGTATTGTTTATTCTTAATTTATGTTAACTTTAACTACACTAATTAACTAATAAAATGTATTTAATTTTTAAGTCTTACCATTTATATAAAAAAAGAAGTATCTAAATGCAATAAAGCCACAATACCAACCACCAGTAGGAGGTTTCGGGTCGACAGCAAAAATTTGTTTTGATACTCATTTTTGTTACCAAATTGGTTTGGAACAGTTGTTGAATAAATGATTAAACTGAACTACTATGCCTGTCTACCTGCTTGACTGACAGTTTTATCGGTCAATGAGAGAGCATTGACTTGGTATTATGTTGGTTCAATATAAAAATTATTAGTATTTTTTTTTTTATATATATTTTTTAATAGCTTAGATGTAGTAAACTAATTTTGCTATGTTGCTGTAGCTTTGCTTGCTACATTTCCCAGGGCTGTAGCTTTAGTGTGAAGCTTAATTTAAAGAAGAGTAACTGTTAGCTTAGTTCACTGCATTTTCCAAGTAGCTGCCCAACCTTGGGAATATTAAACATTGAGACTGTGAGAAGACAATAAGAATCAGTAATAACTAGAATTTAAATTGGCCATACTACATTAAATAGAAATCTAAACAAAATCAAGAAACATCAGTTGATCTTATCCTACAGTGCGTAGTGAAAATAACAATAAATTAAACGTTAGAAGTATTGAGATGAAAATGATGTCGGAACATTTAATGTATATACATTATCATTGCTCTGTAAAATTCTAAAATAAACTTTATTAAAAATATTAAATGAATACTTCATTAAAAAAAACAAAAAAAAAAAAAAACAACATCTTTAAATATATTAAACCTGCAGAGAGAGAAGAGAAAAAATAAAAAAATACGAGTTCTAATATCCACTTGCAGGGACAACAGTATTTTCCCGATCTTTCTACAGCAGCGCAAGTACATTTACGAACAATAATTCACTGCAATTTTGCATATTACATCACGTTTTATAAGCGAGATTTTTTTGTTTATTTTGTTTTGTTTTAATAAACAATGACCAGGAAATTCCACTTTGTTTGAAACAATTAGGCGGCTCTTAAAAGAGCCTTTGGGTTTAGAAGAACATCAGTTTAAGCGCGCTCTCCACGAATGCGGCGAGCCAGTTGGATATCTTTGGGCATGATGGTCACTCTCTTGGCGTGGATGGCGCACAAGTTAGTGTCCTCAAACAGACCGACCAAATAAGCCTCACTGGACTCCTGCAGGGCCATGACAGCGGAACTCTGGAAACGCAGATCAGTCTTGAAATCTTGAGCGATTTCTCGGACCAGACGCTGGAAGGGCAGTTTACGAATCAGCAGTTCGGTCGATTTCTGGTAGCGACGGATCTCACGCAAAGCCACGGTACCCGGCCTGTAACGATGAGGCTTCTTAACGCCGCCGGTGGCAGGAGCGCTTTTACGAGCGGCTTTGGTAGCGAGCTGCTTCCTTGGGGCTTTGCCACCAGTGGATTTGCGAGCGGTCTGCTTAGTTCTTGCCATTTTCTAGAGTCTCCTGCCTTCTTTTCAAAAAATACAGAATGATTTTCTTTACTGGGTTCAGCCACTTTTTAAACTCTATGCCGAATTAGGCGGTGCATCCGCAGAGACATTTGATTGGCTGTTTTGTACGTTACAGTGTGAGGCAGCCAATGAAAATGCGTTTTGTGTTTTCGAATAAGCGAGGCAACTCGCCTTTCCCGCTCAAATGTTGTGTTCGGTGTCCAATTATGCTTTGATTTTAAATGCTACGTTTCTATTTTTCTTCAGATTTGTTTATCAGAAAGTTGCTCTCTTAATTTTTGTGTTTACACGACACGTGACAGTGGGGTTGAAGATGTTGTCTTAATGTTTTCCCTAATTTCCCTATCCTCCCATTGTAGCGTGTTGTAAACGTGTGATTATACACATCACACATACATATAATTTATCTTTTAACAGTGCCATTTCTCATAGGCATCATTCTCTGACAAAGTTTATCAAATTTCGCCGTTTAAACAGCTCACGTCATTATAAGCATTTTGGTGCGTGCGTCATACAATACAAACTGCTCTTACAGGGAAAAAGTGGGTGGCTCTGAAAAGAGCCTTTGGGTGTTTGGTATATTAATCACACTTCAGTTTATTTACTTGGTTTTGGCTGGTTTCTCGGTCTTCTTGGGCAGCAGTACAGCCTGGATGTTGGGCAGCACACCGCCCTGAGCGATGGTCACTCCGCCCAGAAGTTTGTTCAACTCCTCGTCGTTGCGCACCGCCAGTTGTAGGTGACGGGGGATGATACGGGTCTTTTTGTTGTCCCTTGCGGCATTTCCAGCCAACTCCAAGATCTCAGCAGTGAGATATTCGAGCACAGCGGCCAAATAAACCGGAGCACCAGCACCAACGCGCTCAGCATAGTTACCTTTGCGAAGAAGCCTGTGAACACGGCCAACGGGAAACTGTAGTCCTGCCCTGGAAGAGCGAGTCTTAGCCTTTGCTCTGGTCTTACCGCCGGTTTTGCCTCTTCCACTCATTTTCTCAGTGTTATAGTTGAACAATAGCAAAGAATAACAACACTTACGCCACACAATCTCTATTTAATAAAGAGTGCTCGTCCTCTATTGGCCAGATTCTGCCACAGTTGAAAACCAATCACTGCACGTCCCTCCGAAACTCGAAACCCCTCCCCTCTGCCAGCCTCTTCTTTATTCTCATCTGTTGTACTGAATTAATGAGTAAATTAAATCTAAATGCTTTTACCTATAAAATGCGTTTAATGCTGAATAATTTAAAATAACCACGGTTTTACAATCGCACATTGAAATATATGTCCATATAAACACTGACAAAACCGAAGAAAGGTAGATTTTAGGTAGATTAGTCTCTCATACTCTCTTGAAATCAAGCCAAGCATCTGCTTATTTAGCTACATGTTGTATCAGTGTTCCAGATATTTTAATATGCAGCTATGTATATAAGGCGACCATCAATAAATGTTTTAGATGTAGTAATATAATGCATTATAGATTGTATCTTACTAAAAAAAAAGCCTACACACTCCCTGAGTTTAATCTCTCTCAAATACATTAAACAACATGTTTAATAACATTTAAACAAGATAATTAAAATTTTGCTTTTTAATTGTAGCAAGTAGGTGGCTCTTAAAAGAGCCGTTTTGTTTTGGGAAGAAACGCGAAAGAAATGGTCTGTTCCTCAAAGAATCCTCTTTTTTTTATCATTGTAATAGAAGCATTGAATTTACACAATGATGAACATCAATCGCTCTGTATGATGTTAAAGTGCATGTATTCAGTGGCAGTGTGTCTTTTAAACCAGTATTTTAAAAATGATTTTGTGTTAGGACCTTGATATAAGCGCAGGGGCGGACTTAACCAATAAGCGAGGTAAGCGGCCTCTTAGGGCCCCATATGATATTGACAAAACATATTTGCAGTGTTAAACAATGCAACCAATCAGTCTGAGACATATCTGTCAATTTCTTGAACGCAATGACCAAGACTGTTTAAGTTATCCAATCACTGCTCAAAATGCAGAGTTTGTAGAGTTCTGCAAGCTCTGAAATCCACTCATTACAACAAAGGGTAGATATGATGCAATTAAGAGATTGTGTGCAGTGAGTGAGAGTTTTTAGTGACTGTATGAGGGAGCACTCTTTGTGTGCATTCTAGGCTGTATATCACGGTCTGTCTCAGAACAGTGATATTCACCTCAGTAAAGAAAGTACTGCATTTTAAGTCATGATTCTATTTGTCCTGATGTTTTAAATGACTCTCTTGTGTGCTTTTCCTAGGCACCCAGTGCAAACTGCAGTGCATTCCTATAATGCATTATAAAATAAATGCACAAATGTGATGACTGAAGATTTTCGCTTAATAATAGATTACATTTGTTTCTCAGCAATGCTTTCAGAATGCTTGTTATATGGAACGAGTTGCATAAGATAATTTAATGTTTGCAAAAACTTATTAAAAGTCTACAATTTATTAAACAGACAAGTGCAAGCATTTATTTTTTAATAATCTTTTGTGATCCAGAATAATTTAACATGGCTTTAGAACAGCATCAGGTTGAACAATTATTGGTCGTGAAGGAATAAACTACAAATTAGGAGACTAAGCAAAACAAGCATTAGGCAAAACTGAGTACATGGTTATTGAATTGGGGCCCCCAAATCATTAAGTCTGCATCTGTATAAACATCTTCTACATAGTAATTCCTTTTTTTTTTTTTTTATCATTTATACTTAAACATAATACCCCAACCCACATATTCAAACACTGAAAGCTCTTTAGACGAGAGTATGGGCGGCTCTTAAAAGAGCCTTTGTAGTAGTTTAGGTCAGTTCACGCCTCACTTGGAGCTGGTGTACTTGGTCACAGCCTTCGTGCCCTCAGACACGGCGTGCTTGGCCAACTCACCGGGCAACAACAGACGCACGGCGGTCTGGATCTCTCTAGATGTGATGGTGGAGCGCTTATTGTAGTGAGCCAGACGAGACGCTTCACCGGCGATGCGCTCAAAGATGTCGTTGACGAAAGAGTTCATGATTCCCATCGCCTTAGAAGAAATACCAGTATCAGGATGAACCTGCTTCATAACTTTATACACGTAGATAGCATAGCTCTCTTTCCTTGATCTCTTGCGCTTCTTTCCTCCTTTCCCGGCGGTCTTAGTGACAGCCTTTTTCGAACCCTTCTTGGGAGCAGACTTTACTGGTTCAGGCATGTCGGCTTGTGGTGAAAAACACAATAACGTTTTGGAAGCATGTACTGGCTATTTATTGAAAACTCATGCTAATTTAAGAGGGCTGGGTTCCTTTCCCTGATTAAGTCTTTTTATTCAATGGAAAAAAAATCTAGTTTTATTGGTTAGAAATAGGTGGCTAGACAAACAAATGCGCCAATCACAGGCTTCTAAATTTGAACGCTTCCCGTCGCCTCCCCCACACATGCCTCTTTGTCTGATTTTCCCCACTCAAGATGTCTTTGTGATAATCACCAAAAAAGTCTTACACACTATTGTGCCCAATAAATTAACTCTGAACACGGATTTCAGAAAACAAAAATCAATACACCGAACAATTACTTATTATTATTTAATGTCAGAGTACGCCGAAACTATTTTCAATTAAAAAAAAAACAAAAAAAAAAAAAAACACAAAATATATAGTAGTTCACAAAACATCATGAAGTACACCCTTTCTTGGAAATGTAGGTGGCCCTTAAAAGAGCCTTTGGGTTTGTATGACGGTACGGATAGATTTAACCCCCAAAGCCGTACAGGGTGCGTCCCTGCCGTTTCAGAGCATACACGACGTCCATGGCGGTGACAGTCTTTCTCTTGGCATGCTCGGTATAAGTAACAGCATCGCGGATCACATTCTCCAAGAATACCTTCAGCACACCGCGAGTTTCTTCGTAGATCAGACCAGAAATACGCTTGACACCACCACGACGAGCAAGACGACGGATAGCGGGTTTAGTGATTCCCTGGATGTTATCACGCAAGACTTTGCGGTGACGCTTAGCGCCTCCTTTTCCGAGTCCCTTACCACCTTTGCCTCTTCCAGACATAGTTAGAGCTCTTCAAGCTATTGCTTCGATTTTGTGGAAAGTAAGGTTGTGCGAGAAGAGCTTTACCGTAACGGGCGGAGCTATGCTACATCATACCATACACGTCATCCATTCCAGTACGGAGAGTCTAGGACAGTGGTAACCACTCCCCTCATAAAGTAAAGCTATGGAGCATTTTGGTAAAGAAAAAGTCGTTTTCTCGTAAGAATTTGCATAAAAAATGTATTAATGATATTTGTGATATGCTAGATCCACAAGGGAATGTTTATTCTTTCTGTGATTTCGTATGTAAATACAATTTATCTGATTTTCATAAGGAATTTCTTATAATGGTGAAACCTATACCAAATTGTCTTGTTCACTTAATAAAATGTAATTTATCATTTAAAAACGTTCTTTCTTTCTTTCTTTCTTTCTTTCTTTCTTTCTTTCTTTCTTTCAAATGGCCCCTTGTTGTTGTTTTTTTTGTCTGACTTGGTCAAAATTCCTTGCCTCAATATCCAATTTAGACATTGATTTCACTATCTGTGATATAGTCTGTTATTTTTTATTTTATTTTTTTCATTGTAAGCATACCACAAGATATAGTAATGCATTTTTTTTTTTTTTTTTTGGCAAAACATTTGACGTTGGTGTTAATTTCAAACCTAGCTTACCTCCATATAAAGTAGTATTGATAAGCGCAGCTATGCATTGTTTACAGTGGTAACCAAGGAAATGCTATATGGGGCTGTTCCAGTCAGACCATTCTGTTTTTGCTTTAAATTATTAAATGATACAATTCAAATAATAATAATAATAATAGTACTGTACAGTCCCAAATATAAGTAGACCTTGATTATAACCCCCCTTTTCAAGATGTACGTTTTTGAAAAAAGTCTTTTTGAAAACCAAAAAAATCTTAAATAATTATAGCATATTTTTCCTTTTTAGTTTTTGATTTGAAGCCATGGTAAATACTGGAAGAAAAAAATAAATAAATAACAACAGTCACAAATATACACTTTTTGGTAACCCATCTAAATTATATAACAATTAGGCTATCCATATTATAGAAGCTTACATTTCATTAACAGTAGAAGTAAAATTGTATTGTAGTCTTCAAATCTGGGTACTGTCTTACGTTTTAAAATCACTTACAGATGAAGTTTGGTTCTATCATGCTAACATGACAGTCAAGACTCATGCTGCTGTAAGCTTTTTATTTTGTTTTCAATCGCGTTGTTCTAACATTACGACAAACATTATATTACATGTTTCTTGGCACACTTGTTTTACGCGTATTTGGCACCACATATTGTTGTGGGTGTATTTTTGAAGTCTAGACCCTGAATTTAAGACTGACGCAATTTTTCAAATGTATTTCCAAGAGAAAACAACAACAACAACAACAACAACAACATTGTTGTGTCAATACGGTAATTTAAAAAAAAAAAAGATTACAACACAGTATTTGCCTCTAATTTCAAATGCCTACAGATATTGTTGTTTATAAATTTGCTTAAAAGAGAAAGAAAGAAAAAATAATAATAATAATTAAAATACAAAATAATAGGCCTCAAATTGGAAGTAAAATCTGGGTCTTTTTCTATCAATTCTTCCATAGGCAGATCTTGTCTTTCATAAAGGTCAAGGTTGGGGATCTTGGGCTTAAAAAAGTGGTGACCACTGATCTAGAAAAATCATGTGGTGATCAGGTGCAATTTGTTATTACAGGCAGAGGCGTAGCAATGGGGCAGGCAAGGCAGGCAAAAGCCTGGAACCCCGCATTTTAAGGGGGCACCCGATGGCCGTCCATTTAAACCAACATGAATGTTATAGCTGTAACACGCGTCCTTGTGGTGCTGTAGATTAGAAAATACATGATCTGGAGGGGAGCAGAACGTGGGACACAAGCGTTTTTAATACATTCCTATGGAAGTTGAGCTTGCACAATTTAGGAATGAACTGAAAAAAGTTTGTACGTTAAATATAACAAAAATAACTCTGTCAGGCAGCCTGAAATAAAAAAAAAGGGGAGAAAAAGAGGAAACAGGACAATGGTAAGCACAGGCACCAATTTGTGTTTCTGCTCACACTCTATTCCGCTCCAAGCCAAATATAAAACATTTTATACAAAGGTGGTGTCATGCATTAGGATGATAATGCACTAATACACACAGCAAGACTGGTGACAGAGAGGTTTGATGAACGCAGTGCTGCCAACTCTCACGCAATTGACACTTTTCTCACGCTCTCACGCCACACGTCCATTCACGCAGTCAAACGCACCCTCAGTTAAAACTGTAGTAGTAAGATATTGGCAAAACATATTTGGTAAAGGCTCCAGTGCGTATTTGTGTTTGCGCTTTGGAAACCTGCAAACGATTTTTATACAGTGCGTTTCCACTACAGCGTCAAATCTGCGCTCAGTGCTGCTGGCAACGCTATAACGCCACTGCTTTGGGGCGTGTCAAGACACAAGCCAAGTTTTGTTTTGTTTTTTGCTTTTTTAATAATAATTGACCCAAAACTTTTGAATGGTAGTTTATAATGTTACAAAAGCTTTATATGTCAGAAGTATGCAATTCTTTCGAAATTTAAAACATAATTAGTAATAGACTAGATATATATTAATATTAATAATAATTAAATATTATTAATAATTAATAATACCATTCGTTATTTGCATTCTAGTAGTTTTATAAATTTCTGTATACCTAAAGTCCGTACCTTCTTCGGTCGTTACACTTGTACTTGTTTTTAGTTATTTGTTTGCTTTTATGGCACTGTTTATAATTGTGCTATGTGTTTTGTATAATGTCTTTATTGTTTTGTACCTGTTTTTATGCAGCCTCTTGGCCAGGTCGTCACTGTAAATGAGAACTGGCTCTCAACGGACTGATTAAATAAAGGTATTATTATTAGGCAGAGGCTATTACGATAGAGGCTATTTACACTAAGTGCAGATAGCAATAAAGGGTATTTACACTAAGTGAAAATAGCATATTTTCTTAGCCAGAGATGCACTAAGTGCAAATAACGATAGATGCTATTTACACTAATAGTTTTATTTACACTTAAGGACTTTCTGCTATTTATAATACTTATTGAAAATTTTTCCTATTGTATTATATTAAAAAAAGTATTCAGTAATTATGCATTGAGCGTAAATGATTGTTTTAATTCAATTTATTAAATGGATGCAGCCTTAGTGGGACAATAAGCCCTCCCTACACACCTACCCTAACCCTAACGGATACTTTATTTTACAATTTTCGATTATTTCCTTCATTTTTATTGTAAATCAATGCTTTTTCCGATATTATATGAGATTTAAAAAGGATGAAAAAAATAAAAATTAAAAAAAGATCGCCATAAGGTGGAACTGAACACGGGTGGTCCGTGTCGAAAAGTTTTCTCCGCACGCTTTAACCGCTTCGCCACTGTATCTGATGATTGACAGCTATCTTTTGTCTTGTTGACTAGCCTCATTACACATTGGTGGGCGGAGTTAGTGTAAATAGCCACTGCCAACAAGGCAGGCTATTTGCACTTAGTGTAAATAGACACTCCGTTATTTGGCATTATTATTATTATTATTATTGTTGTTGTTGTTGTTGTTGTTGTTGTTATTATTATAGCAACAGTATAGGAGTTTTGGAGAGACGTGCAGTGATTGGTTTGCAGCTGTGGCAGAATCTGACCAATAGACGACGAGTACGGTCTCTTAAAAACTGATGGTCAGGCCACAGCACTTTATTTTTGTGTTGATCAGCAATATCAACTACAACAATTCAATAATGAGTGGAAGAGGCAAAACCGGCGGTAAGGCCAGAGCTAAGGCTAAGACTCGCTCTTCCAGAGCAGGACTACAGTTTCCCGTTGGCCGTGTTCACAGGCTTCTTCGCAAAGGCAACTATGCCGAGCGCGTCGGTGCTGGTGCTCCGGTTTATTTGGCCGCTGTGCTCGAGTATCTCACTGCCGAGATCTTGGAGTTGGCTGGAAATGCCGCAAGGGACAACAAAAAGACCCGTATCATTCCCCGTCACTTGCAGCTGGCGGTACGCAATGACGAGGAGTTGAACAAACTTCTGGGCGGAGTGACCATCGCTCAGGGCGGTGTGCTGCCCAACATCCAGGCTGTGCTGCTGCCTAAGAAGACCGAGAAGCCAGCCAAAACCAAGTAAATAAGATGCAGCCTGAATACGCGAAACACCCAAAGGCTCTTTTCAGAGCCACCCACTTTTTTTCTATAAGAGCGATTTAAGTTATTTTATACATTTAGAATTATATATTTTTTTTTGTTACTTTGCTGTGTTATGCATCTATACATAGTGGCATGTGCTGTGTCTATGAACAAAATAGCGCAAACAACGCGTATTGAAAGCGTTATATATACAGAATAAAACCACAGAGGAGCAGCACAAAATGGTTGTTGAAAATAGAATCAAATACATAGACCACTGTTTTATTACAATAGGAAGAAACGTCTTAAACTTTTATGGCAACATCCACCTCGTTGCCACCCCACGTCTATTAAGATCTAATAATGGTATACTAAATAAACCACGCTTGAGCGGGAAATGCAACCTACAGCTGCTTGTACGAACGAAGACATGAAGTGCATTGTCATTGGCCGTCTCTGCGACCTAAACACAATAGCCAATCAAATGCCTCTGCAGACGCACCGCCCCCTGCGGTAGGAGAATTTAAAAAGCCGTTGCATACAGAGACTACTTATTCTGTTTTGAAGAATACAACAGACAGCGCGAAATAATGGCAAGAACAAAGCAGACTGCTCGCAAATCCACTGGTGGCAAAGCCCCGAGAAAGCAGCTCGCTACCAAAGCTGCCCGTAAGAGCGCTCCAGCTACCGGCGGCGTTAAGAAGCCTCATCGTTACAGGCCGGGCACCGTGGCTCTGCGTGAGATCCGTCGCTACCAGAAGTCCACTGAACTACTGATTCGTAAACTGCCCTTCCAGCGTCTTGTCTGAGAAATCGCTCAAGATTTTAAGACTGATCTACGTTTCCAGAGTTCCGCTGTCATGGCCCTGCAGGAGTCCAGCGAGGCTTATCTCGTCGGTCTGTTTGAGGACACCAATTTGTGCGCCATCCACGCCAAGAGAGTGACCATAATGCCCAAAGATATTCAGCTGGCTCGCCGCATTCGTGGAGAACGCGCTTAAACTCTCTGCTCCTCTTAAACCCAAAGGCTCTTTTCAGAGCCACCTTAATGTGTCTAACAAAGTAGAATTTCCTTCCTTTTCCTGTCTTTTTTTTTGTTTTTTTTTTTGTTTTTTTTAAGTGAAATTTGAAACTCGCTCGATCACTACATACAGCTGAGAAAACGTGTTGCGGTTCACCGTTTGTTTTTCAGGTTATTAGTGTAGTGTAAGTCGTGTTCATGATTGTTTAACACAATTGTCTTGTTAAAAATGTTGAAAGGCCTTGTGTACATTTTATACATTAGATTATTATAATAGTATTTATTTTATTATTGTATTATTATTATTATTTTTTTTTTTGTATAAATTATAATATGAGACAAGGTAATGTTTATTTTAATGTTATATTGTATTATCATCTCACATCATAGATCTACATTTCCTATAATGTATTTTTATAATAACAAATACATATCTGATATGACTTGTATAATTGGCATCAAACAAACAACATTCTCATTCTCAAAGATGAAAGATTAAAGTGGAGAAAAAAAAGATAAAGTGATTGCACAGCCACACATTAGGTGGTGATATGCACACTAAGTATACAAATGGAATGTGAACAGAGGGGTCAGAGACCGTCACTGTATATGTAAAGGTAAGTTAACTTTTGTTTTCTGCAGTACCCCCCGGACAGATGTTTCCCTGGTGTTCATGTTATTTTATCCAACCCCTGTAACTCATGTCCCTTTGTCCATTATATGTATTACCAGAAGGGCTTTTAAATGGACAAAGGGACACAAGTTTTCTAATATAATGTACACACTACCCATACATTACAACCGTACCTTTGTTCATTTGTCCCTAACAGGGTTTTTTGTCTTCCATTTCATAGATTTTGTTTTATAAATGCCTAAAATAATTTGCCTGTGCTTGATCAAAATCATTACATGTTTTATATTACAATTACACAAAAGATTAAAAAAAAAAAAAAAACGTTTGATTAACTACATTTTATAATTCAAAAGGCAGGTTCTGTTGGTTAGAGCTACAGTGTCCAATGAAGCTCTACATTTACCATCTTTAAAATTAAATGGTCAAGAGTTTATTAGGAGTAATTTACCAAAACAATTAAATCCAACTTTATTGAGCTAAGATATATTTCAAAATCAAGTTTGTTGAAATCAGGGGACTCAACTTTTTTCCCCAAGACCAAATAATTAAAGACCCATGCATCTTTCTTTTTATATACCTCCTAAAGCCACTCTCTGAACTTTTTAGACATAGATTCAATATTGATTACAATTGCTTGTTGAGATTCTGAAACTGAAACAACATAACTTAACACAAAGGAAAATGGCCAAAAGTCACTCACTACTTTTCTGCAGTAGCGGATGTGCTTGTATGCATTTCATATGGATTACATAATCTGAGTATTTGTTTTACATTTGAATTGGTTCATTTGAAAGTAACCATTTCACTTTCTCTCTATTTTTTCATGTCTGTGAGGCAAGTATACACTGAATTTTGGTTTATTTTATGTTCCAACCATGAAATATTTATGACAACGGCATTTCAACATTTCACGCCATAAAAAATAGCCTATTAAATAGCTTATTAAAGCCTATTAAGAATAAGAAAAGTAGTAATTAGAATTTCAAGAGTTCTTAAATTTGGGGAAGGAAAGACAAGAATCGCGTTATTTGCGGATGCGCTAGTCATTTGAAGCGTGCCACATGGACCGTTTATCCACTCGGATTAAAGTTCAGACAGCAGTGGAGCACAAGTTTACTAGAGCAGGTGCATTTACTTGCGAGCACTAACAGCGCTGTGAGCTAACATGGTATTGAAGTGCTAGTGTGTGTTTTTTTACTGGTTGTTATGCTACTATGGAAGACCAAGGGTTAATTGTAGTAACACAAACAATCAAATTAATTACATTTTATCATATAAAAATGAGGTTGTTACAGTTTTTACAGAAGTTGTTTTTGATTAATATTATCTGAGCTGTAAATCATTGTATTGGTTTAATATTACTAGACATTGCTCTATCCCACTCATTCCAAATTAAATCTATTTCTGCAGGTCTTCAAAATTAATAAAAAATAAAATAAAAATTCTGCAGATACCATGTAGGCCTAAATAGTTAAATAAAATTCCTTCCTTGATATTTGTGTTTCGAAAAGGAGGGCTGAAAGGAACCCAGAAAACTTAGTGAATGAATGAATGAGGCATTCATTCACCTGCTACACCAGTGGACAGGTGTAGCATGGGTCAAGGAAGAAGAATATAGGTGCTTTAAAAGGCTCTTCAAGCAATACCATAAAAGAACCATTTGGTTCCACAAATAACTATTTAGTCAAAGGTTCTTTAAAGAACCATCTCTTTTTTACCTTTTTATAATCTGAAGAACCTTCTTTCGCCACAAAGAACCTTTTGTAAAACAGAAAGCTTCTTCAGATGTTAAAGGTTCTTTAAGTGAATGAAAAAGTTGATTTCAATCCCTGTCAGTACGGATTACAATTATATATATATATATATATATATATATATATATATATATATATATATATATATTACAGACAAGATATATTAATAGAAATATTACAAAATCTTTACAAAATTTGCCAATTTAGACTTTTAGCAGTATTTTTGTGGGTGTCAGCTCATGTTTGTGTGGAGGATAAAGAGGATGTGGACAAGAACATAATGTTATTGACTTAGATATACATTTGGGTAAATCTGAAGTGAAAAGTTTAATTAAAACAGCTATTAAAAATGTGTAGCAGCTGAGGTGGAACAAATGAAATAAAGGGCAGCATTTGTATAACATACAAAAACAAGTTGGTTTAGTTAGAGTTAGTCATGGCAACAGAAAGGAAGATACAGTAATATCTTGTCTGAGAAATGGCCATTCTGCCCTCAACAAATCACTTAGGGAAACATGATTCTGATCAGTGCAAGAAATGGAGTTCCAGAAACTGTAGAGCATGTATTAATCATTTGCATGGGGTATGAAAGAAAAATAATAATAATAATTAAAATAATAATTTCTAATAGCATAAATGCTTTAACTGTGTAGAACAGTTCTTACAAATGTTATGTAGCTGTTTTTATTCATTTATGTAATTATTTTGAAAGCAACAAAGTTATATAGGAGAATATATTAGGATGTGTTACAAGTAGAAACATCAGAAATGACATTATTTATACGAAGACAGAAACTAGCTACAGCACACTGGATAAATCTTCAGGGACAAAAAGATAATCATCCTGTAAGGGAAGTCCTGAATGGTTGCTGGGAAATTTTAAATGCATCAGGTAAAGGATTTGCATGGAAAATAAAGGGAAGATGGTCTAGACTCAATATCATTTGCTCCAATAGTGCACTGTAAAAAAAAATCCCGTAAAAAAACGGTAAAATTCCGGCAGCTGGGGTGCCGAAAAAAAACCGTAAAATAACGGGCAGTATTTCCTGTAAAAATATAGTTTTTTTACTGTAATTTTACACACGGTTTTCTGTATTTTCTTGAGCTTTTAATGAAACCATGAAATTATTAATTTTGAACACTACTGTTAATTCAAATACACAGCCACAGATGTAAAACAGTGTTTTAATGATTTATTCACATATCTGCAAGAATATAACATCTCACTTGCAAGAATATATCAATATAGGTTGTTCAGAACTGCAATTTACTTATATTCTTTGTTCAAAACTGCAACAATATACCAGCATAAAGATTATAGCACATTACAATATAGCATCAGTTTGTTCACCGTTCATACATTTTTGATCACAACTGCAACAATATTTCAATAATCTGTTTACAACTGCAATAGTATAAAAAATATAAAAATAAATGATCATAACTGAAACAATATTCAAATATAAAAATTAGTCCAATAGTTACAATTAGGTCACAAATGCAACAACATAATTCATAACTGCAACAGTAAAAATTATATGAAAAAAAAAAAAATCATAACTGCAACAATACACAATAAAATTAATTGTTCAAAACTGTAACAATATAGCAGTTTGGTAAACAAATAATAATTAAATTGTCCTTAAAATTGAACCACATGTGAACTGATTAATTCATCTTGACAACAGATGAGGCATGAAAAAATCTCAAATAATTAAATTATGAAGTAAATTATCACCAACTATTTTATGTCTGTGACACAGGCAAGAATTTCTCCTAGACAATGTAGGAAGATCTGACACTCAAAGTTTTCAGTCCATTCATTCACAGTCCGCAATCTTGTTAATCAGTGAAAGAACCTTTGGTCTGACTGCTGAATGCTTTCTTGATGTGGTCTTCTCCACTTTCGATCCCTTCTTGGGATTAATCTTAAAAAGGCATCTGTTGAATGGAAAAAAATCTTTAGCATTAAAACATGGACTGTAACATATGCTCTAAATATATTAAAAATAAAAGCAGAGTAATAAGAATTTGCAAAAGGCATGCTTGTGGTGGATGTTTGCTGTAAGGACATGTATGTAAGAGAATGTTGTGTGTGAGACAGACTGAGAAGATTGTGTGTTGTGTGAATGTGTGTGAGGATGCGTGTGCAAGAGTGCGTGTTTGTGTGTATTTGTGTGTGTGTATGTGAGAGTGAGGATTTGTTTGTGAGGCTGTGTGTATAAGACTGTGTGTATGTATATAGTCTGTGAGGATGCGTGTGTGAGAGCATGTGTATGTGAAGATGTATGTATGAGAGTGAGTCTGTGTGTGCTGTTTTTTTTTTTTTTTTTACCTTTGCACAAACTCTTAGCTTCACTCCTTGATCTCCTGGTGATGTGGCTGTTAACAATGACTTGGTCGACCAAAAACATGAAGATCTCTGCCGTCAAAGGGATGGGAAAAAATGTAAAAATATCTTTAGTAATAAAACATGGACTGTAACATATGCTCTAAATATATTAAAAAATAAAAGCAGAGTAATAAGAAATTGCAAAAGGCATGCTTGTGGTGGATGTTTGCTGTAAAGACATGCATGTAAGAGGTTGTTGTGTGTGAGACAGACTGAGAAGATTGTGTGTTGTGTGAATGTGTGTGAGGATGCATGTGCAAGAGTGCATGTTTGTGAGTATTTGTGTGTGTGTGTGTGTGTGTATGTGAGAGTGAAGATTTGTTTGTGAGGCTGTGTGTATAAGATTGTGTGTATGTGAAGAGTCTGTGAGGATGATTGTGTGAGAGTATGTGTATGTGAGGATGTATGTATGAGAGTGAGTCTGTGTGTCCTGTTTTTTATTTTTTTTTTTTTGTTTACCTTTGCACAAACTCTAGCTTCACTCCTTGGTCTCCTGGTGATGTGGCTGTTAACTATGACTTGGTCGACAAAAAACATAAAGGTCTCTGCCATCAAAGGGGAGCTTCCTGTTGTTATGCATAAGAAAAAGAAGGGATCAGTATCACTGTGGAAAAACTTAAATTCCTGCAAATATTAAATAGTTTTCCTTTAAACATATTCAAACATACCAAACACAGTCATGCAGGGTGTACTTGGAAGTTTGGTACAGTCCACTTCAAAGGGCAAGGTTGTCCGATTCCACTTTATGGAACATTTGGTCCTCTCTCTCGATGAAGTACTTCATCAGTGTGACTATATCTGAAAGTAAAACTTAGTAAATTAGTAAAGCGAATTTCATTATACAGGCCTAATAACCAGTGTATGCAGAGGGAAAAAGTGCCGACGAACAGCGCTCGGAGGGGTTGGGTTACAGTTTAAGCATTGGTCCTGATGAATCTGTTTCTGAATTCTGAACTTTCATCCAACCTCGCCTCGAAAAACAGCATTTTTGAGCTTGTAGAAGACGCCTACTATGATGTATATAAAAACTGACTAAAAATATTGCACTATGCGTCGAAGTTAGGTAAGTTAGTCGTTGTAGTCACTTGTAGGAGTTGTCAACATTTTGACAGATTTGCACTTACCGCAACAATAACACTATAGCTAAACCTTCTTAAAACACAAATAACACATCTTTCTAATAACAGTAAGGCAAACAACCAGCTAACGTTAACGACATAATTTTCCGAAAAACGACCCTGTTTGGGTTTTCCCTCAGGGACTAAGTTATAACGTCAGCCTAACTTGATAACGAACGTTACTGGACAGACCCAAAGTTTGAAACACACACTGGTTTAACGATTCAAAAATATTCCAATGCTAAGACTCAAATATAATAGAAGTAGTAGTAATGACCAAAATATAAAACATGTACTTTAACTTACCTGCTTACTTTCGCCTCACATCGAAGATAGTATGGGGTTCCAAATGTGCCAAAAAAGTGTCGACTGCTTTGTGCTTTGTACTATATACATTTGTCTTTGTCTACAGTCATTGCCTACTTGTTCAGTTAAATCAGTATGTTTTATGTGAACGTCGTCTTAATCTGTCGTCCTTCCGGATTTTCCTCAGTTGTTTTTGCTGTCGTCTTATTCTGTCATCCTCATTCCCTGCAAACACGTCCACTTGGGGCCCACATGGGCCTCACTTGGGCTAGTTGGGCTTTAGCTGGGCATGGGCTCAGAGTGGGCTTTGTCGTTGGGCCCCACATGGGCAGTAGGTGGGCTAAATTAATTATGGCTCCAGTTGGGCTCCACTCCTAAGATATTACCAATTCAAATTTGATTATGTCAGACATGCTATTTTCTAACAATAGCCACTGGGCTAGGTCCATTTTTTTATACAAATTTTATTAGACTATTAAAATTTTAAGCTATTTAGAAGCCACAGCAATTTAGTGGTCTTAAGTACTATATGACTTTCAACAGACAAGTTTGGCACATCAGGTTTTTCCACAAAATATTCAAATATGGTTCAAACCCTAAAGTAAGCAGTGCGCACTTTGTGCAGTGCACTCTGTGCAGCGCTCATCCGGAAAGCTCCACCCCCATCACAACTTTGCCGCCTTTGAGTCTTAAGGATTCATTACAGTTTTGCGTGGACAAAAGACAGGTAAGAAACTCAATGTATAATAAACAGGGGATGATTTTACCGTATGATGTATGTTAACCAAAACCTTTTTTTGGAAAGTATTAAGTTAGTTAAGAGTTCTGGAACTAGCTTTTAGTGAGGTAGCTGTGTAACGTTAGCTTTGGTAACTTAAATCTTAAAGCATGGCGTTGAACAGACGAGTTTAATTTATTAATTCAATATCATGCATATGTTGAGCTTATTTTGAGTTGTTGAATTGAATATATTTAGAAGAATTTGGTTGTGAACTTGTTAGCAAAGGCAGATGAACAGTTAATATCAAGCTGTAAAATACAAATTTCTCCGCTTTTACCAGCTGGTGAGGTTTTAATGTTTGCACTTGTTGCATTTACATTTAACGTTAAAGCAAAAACGCTGATGAAAGTCCATTTGAATGTCAGCAATGTTTTATCGGCTAAGGCACTCCCGCCAGGATTTGAATCCCGTGGCCGCGGGAAGCAGAGTTTAACTGCTGCACTACGAATTCACCTCTTAAATGGAACAAATAGCGTCGTGGAAGGGTTTTCCATAGTAATAAAGGAAAATTATCTACATAAATATGTTTATTTGTCTGTTACATTAAGGAGACGTGTGAATTGTTTAATGCGTCGTTTAATATTGTGGATTAATCGACAGTGTTTTCCAAAGTTCTATATTACCATGCACCTTAGCTATAGGGCGACTGATGCAGGGGTTTTCCTGCATTTTTTCGCGGCCGCCAGAGCCTTATTTTATCGGTGAATGACTGCTGTGTGTCTGTGCGAATATAAGAACGAGCAGAGAGAGAGAGAGAGAGAGAGCCCTGCCCGTCGCGCGCACGCACTCTCACCGTCTTCAAACAACATGAGCTAGAGTTGTGACGTTCGCAAACGAACCGATTCTTTTGAACCGCTCATAAACATGAACAAAATCAATTGACACACGTAACGTATTTTTACCTTTTTAAACTGATTTTGATTGGGTGACAATTGTAGGTTACAGTTTGACAAAAGCACAGTATTATATTTTTATTGCAAATGTACAGAAATATAAGTTGACACCTTGCAGTTTGAATGATGTCCTGTATGAAGAAAATGACAGAGTATGTTTTTATGTTTCCACTGTTCGATCGCGCCCGTGCCTCTCTCTCTCTCTCTCTCTCTCACACACACACACACACACACACACACACACAACATTTGCCAGCATTGCAATGTTGACATCGCAGCATGTTTATTAACGACAGAGCTTCAGAGCTAAGGCAGGGCTACAGATTAGGTGTCCCTAGAGTACCCGCGTATCTAGCAGTAGTTCCACATTACATTAATTTGCACGCAAGTTTTATTTATTTTTATACTGTGTATTCTCTGTGTATATTCATGCACTGTACCGTGACACCCGTACCATTTCGGTTCAATATGAATACATGTACCGTTCCACCCCTAGCTCACACCCATGCTTCTGGCAGTTCTTTCATGTTGAGTGGTTTACTCAAGTGAGAAATATACTGTAGATAAATTTGCTTTGTATTGCCTTTGTTCTCCCTCAGGTTGCAGCTGTGACTGACATAGGGGGGGCGACTGTTGACGAGGCCACAAAAAGGATGATGACCTTCCTCCTAGACAATGCCCTATCCAGGCAGTATAACTTTCTGGGCCGAAATGGGAAGAGGGAGTTCAAGGCCTTAAAACTGTATGAAGTAATATACGGTAGGTGTGCATAATGTGGATAATGTTTTAAGTTGTACCGATAATAGAAAGGTGTCACTATACCCTAACACAGAGGTCTTCAATCCTGCTTCTGGAGGGCCACTGTCCTGCAAAGTTTAGTTCCAAGCCTAATCAAACCCACCTGAATCAGCTCGTCAAGCTCTTCAGAATCACTTGAATATTCAAAGGCAGGTGTGATGAAGCAGGCTGGAACTAAACTCTGCAGGATAGAGTTTCCCTAACATTCTCCCGTGATAAACATGTATATAAACATGTCGATTTTAAATATTGTGAATGTTGCTTTTGTTGTCCTGGCTCGCACATGTCTCTCAGTTGCTTAGCTTGTGTGTTCAAGAGAATGTTGTTTATTTCTAATAATCTTAATTTATATAGCTTTTTTCTTAAGATAGTTTTCTTTACAGTCCTGGCTAAGAGTTGTGTTGGCACATATGAAATAAGTGACCGTTATATTTGTTTCTTGAAGGAGGCTTAAAGAAAAATGCCATGACCAGCCAAATCACCCGTAAAGATGCCGAGAAGGCAGTCTCCAAGTGGCTCATTGGTGCTAGGGACCGTGGGGGTAATAGACAGGCCCGACAGGCAACCCCTCAACAAGGACTTTAGACTTCAGGCCCATTTGAGGTGGAAAGAAACTAATTCTGTCTGTGACAGTGAGGGAACACTACAAACGCATGTTGTAATAAATTTTACTTAAATAAAAACATAATTAATTGTATTACTGGTCTCTTTATTGTAGCTTGTTTAACCAAAGGTTTTCGGGTCTGTGGGACCCATTTTCAATGTTTGCTAACAGAAAAGGTTATGCTATTTATTATTTCTTCTAACTCAAGCATTGGCCGTGGCTCATTTTCTGTGAAGAACAAACAACTTATTTTCAATGACTGCACATGGTACACCCTCCAACACATAACTATTACATATGAGGTATTCGGGTCTACTGGACCCGAGTGTAATAATTGTAGGTGCTATGAAACTTAACTGTGTCGTCTTCTTAACTGGACCTGCTGTGTGTGTCTTGTCTGTGTGCGCGAATGTTGTCTTTCTGCACCTGCTATTCCCACATTAATTTACAAAATTGTTACATTTCAAGCACTTTAACCTGTTCTGATTAAGTTCTAAGAAATGAGCACCAATAATGATCAAAAAACTAGTTACTATTTTTTTTTTAATAAGTGAATTTCGTTGTTTTCTCACAAAAAAAATATGATCATATGATCATAATTGTGATCTTACAGGGGTAAATGGCAAATAAGAGCCATAAATTATGTATATGCCATTGGTAATATTGAGCTAAAGTAAACATCTATTAAGTATTTTTACATAAATTGTTATGGTTGTATTGATTTAAAAGCCTAATAATATGGGTCCACCAGACCCGGGAATATTGGCTGTGTAAGAAAAATATTAACATCGTACAATTGTTAAAGAACTGTATAGTCTGACTGTAAAATAGGCCCCAAAAATGAATTTGTTAGCTCATAATAATAATGGTTATTACCCATATGGGTAGAAGCAGGGACCCATAATCAGCCCATATGGGGCCCAGTTAAAGTGGGCCCCATATGGGAGAAACCTGGGTTGCCCATGTGGGTTTTAGCTAGGGCCCATGTGAAGCCCACCTTCAGCCCATCTGGGCTTGCCCACATGGGGCCACCATGGAACCCCTGGACAAAATTAACTGGGCCCCATCTAGGCAGCCCAGATGGGGCCCACTCACCAGCCCATATCCATGCCTTATGGGCCCCACATGGGTGTGTTGACAGGGTTGTCATCTTTATCTGTCGTCCTGTTCTGTCGTCCTATTTGTCCTCTTTATCTGTCGTCCTATTTGTCATCTTATTCTGTCGTCCTAACTGTCGTCCTATTCTGTCGTCTTATTCTGTCCTCCTTATTGTCATCTTATACTGTCATCCTAACTGTCGTCCTATTCTGTCGTCTTATTCTGTCGTCCTTATTGTCATCTTATTCTGTCATCCTAACTGTCGTCCTATTCTGTCGTCTTATTCTGTCGTCCTTATTGTCATCTTATTCTGTCATCCTAACTGTCGTCCTATTCTGTTGTCTTATTCTGTCGTCCTTATTGTCATCTTATTCTGTCATCCTAACTGTCGTCCTATTCTGTCGTCTTATTCTGTCCTCCTTATTGTCATCTTATTCTGTCGTCCTAACTGTCGCTTTCACATTTGATATGCACTGCATATTCGACTAGACTACTTTAGGGATCGTCTGCAATTTACCTCACAATACAAAACAAAGTCCAATAATTCATTCAAATTAACGCTTACAGTACTACTATAGTAAATACCTAGAGGGCGAGCTGACTAAATACATTTTGCTACGAATATTTCCATAGAAAAAAGTAACAAAAAAGCAAAAGCTTTTTTTTTTTCCTGTTACAAACGATTTTGTGTGTTTGTAGTTATAAGACTTATTTCTATAGATGAGATTTGGCCAATATCTCCTTTACTTTATGTATAGTGCACAAAAAATGTTTGTAAAAAATTACAATAATTCACCAAACGTTTTTGTTTGTTTGTTTTGTTGTTTTGTACTGTGAGGTAAATTTGAGGACGATCCCTAAAGCAGTCTAGTCGAATATGCAACTGTGAAACTAACTAACTTTACAGCGCTTATGATGACAGAATAAGATGACAAATAGGACGACAGAATGAGATGACAAATAGGACGACAGAACAAGATGACAATGAGGATGACAGAATAAGACGACAGCAAAAACAACTGAGGAAAATCCGGAAGGATGACAGATTAACATTCACGTAAAAACATACTGATTTAACTGAACAAGTAGGCAATGACTGTAGACAAAGACAAATGTATCTAGCACAAAGCACAAAACAGTCGACACTTTTTTGGCACATTTGGAACCCCATAAGATTGAAGGCATAGCTGAAGGTCGAGTGATTCCTTTCGCGCGCACAGCAGCCCCACTGCGTGCTTAGTGGAGAATGTATCCTTGCGCCAGGGCGGGAATTCCTTTAGTTCGAATATTAAAATCGTAATTTTTGTAATTTAAATATCAGCGTATTATTATATTATTATATCACATTATGAAACGACACTGTGGAAATAAACGTGTAACAAAACACTTAACGGAGCAGAACTACTTTGAAAAGCGGAAGAAGATGTGGTCAGCTAGTGACAGTACTGATGGAAGTGATTCTTTTGCTCGAATTGATTCATTCGGATAGGACACGGTTCAAAAATTGATTCACCACTGATTCACCAGCTATTTTTCGCAAACACGCAATGACTTACATATACAAAAGAAAAGTGATGATCTATCTGTTTATTCATAAAGAAATGTCTTCATAAAGACACTTTTTTATTTATTTGTTTTTACAGTAAATGAACTACGAAAAGTGTCAAATTAAGCTCAGTGAACTTTTGTACAGTCGTCATGTTATTTATATTTGTAATCTATTAAATATTATGAAATATTATATTATTAATGCCATACACACACACACACACACACAAATCTTCAAAAATATTTTTTGGGGTGTTATGCACATTGACATGTTTTTTACTTGATATGTAAATTTACAGTCTATTTCTGTAATTTTACAGTTTTTACCTGGTTTTCAAAAATACGTGAAAAAACTGTAAAATAAAACAGGAAAATTCCGTAAAATAACAGTTTTTTTACAGTGTGGTAATATCCCCAAAGTGGTAATATCCTCCAACAGTGGTAATTCTACATTGGACATTAACCTGAAATAGACAAAATTACATGAGAACAGAAAGGAAATGGATGAAGCTGGTAGTTTAAGTATGTAAATGACTATATTAAAAACTCACATTACTCATTTCTTCAAATATATACAGATGGGTCAAAGAATCAAAATTATAATCAAAGCAGCTGAAAAGTACTTAGAATTAGAGGGCATTTCAGTGGAAATGAATAATGACAGGTTAAAGATGCAAGCATCAAATACACAAGTGATCATTATCCTATATGGTGTCAAATAGGTGTTGAAATAAGTAAAACAAAGGGAGAGAATAATCCAAGGTGGAAATTCAAGAATGCAAATTGGAAATTGTTCACAAAATCATGTCATAATAAAATGTGAGTTTTTAATGAAATCAGTGACGATATTGAGGAACTAAGAAAGTAAGTGGAATATTAAGAAGCACAGCAGAGGAAGTAATAGGTAAAAAGAAACACAATAAAGGAAGGAAAGCAGTACCATGGTGGAACGAAGAATGTGGCAAAGCAGTTGCTCATAGAAACAGTTTGATCAAGAAAGCTAGGAAAACAATACAGTTTGAAGATTATATTAATTACAAGAGAGCTCAAGCAATGGTGAGGAGGGAAATTAGAAAAGCGAAAAGAACATACTGGAGAGAATTCTGTAATAGAATTGGGGAGGAAATTGATATAAATGATTTATGGGTTATGATTAGGAAGATGGGAGAAATACAGAGAAATAATAGTATTCCAGTTTTAGTAGATAAAAATGAAGTGGCAGTTGCTGATAATGATAAAACCAAGATGCTAGCAGAAGTATTTGTAGGGGTTCACAGTAGTTAGAATATTTCGGATAGTATGAGGAAGTATAGGGAAGAAAAGGTGAGAGACAATAGTCACATATTTGAAAAAAAGAATGAGACTGCAGGTACATTAGACATAGACTTCTCATTGTATGAACTAAAGAGAGCTGTTGCGGGGGTAAAGCAGACATCCCCATCAGGTAAAGATGAAATATGTTATGAGATGATTAAACATTTATCTGTTATATCTTTAAATGTGGTTTTAAGTCTTTTTAATAAGATTTGGAAAACAGGGACCCTGCCAGCGGATTGGAAGCACGGTATAATTGTGCCGATTGCAAAGCCAGGAAAAGATCATTCTAAAGCTAGTAATTATAGACCTATTGCTTTGACATCTAACTTTTACAAGATATGGAACGGATGGTTATGAATAGATTGATATATGTAATTGAGAGCAGGAATATTTTTTCAGCGTATCAGAGTGGATTTCGTAAGGGGCGTAGTACTATGGATTCTATAGTTTATTTGGAAAATGAAATAAGAAAAGCTCAAATTAAGAAGGAGGTATTAGTAGGAGTCTTTTTTTTGACGTGGAAAAAGCATATGATATGCTGTGGAAAGAGGGATTATTAATGAAATTGGAAAGTGTGGGAATTAATGGAAGAATGTACCATTGGATTTTGAATTTCCTTTTTGGAAGAACAATTCAAGTTAGCGTGGGGACGGAATATTCTCGTATATACTCGATTGAGAATGGAACTCCGCAAGGAAGTGTAAGTAGCCCTATTCTATTTGACTTGATGATTAATTATATTTTTCCAGCATTGATAGTGGAATAGGTAGATCACTATATGCAGACGATGGAGCATTGTGGAAAAGGGGACGGAATATTTCATATGTTAGAAGCACAATGCAAAGTGCGGTGAATGAGGTAGAGAAATGGGCTAAGACATGGGGTTTTTGTTTTTCTGGAAAAACTCAAGTAATTTGTTTTTCAAATAAAATAAATAATCCGAGGTTGAACATTAAGATGTATGGTCATCAGCTGGAGCAAGTAAATGTAGTCAGGTTTTTGGGTATATGGATGGATGCAAAACTACATTTTGGAATTCATATACAGAAATGAACTGAAAAATGCAAAAAAGGGATTAATGTGTTAAGGTGTTTATCAGGTGTTGATTGGGGAGCACGTTCTCAGTCACTGAAAAGAGTCTATAATGCAGTAATTAGATCAAGCTTAGACTATGGCAGTATCATTTATTGCTCTGCAAATAAAACTTTACTTAAAAAAGTAGAGGTGTTACAGTCACAGGCTCTGCGTATATGTAGTGGAGCATTTAGAACTTCCCCAAACAATGCTTTACAGGTAGAGACGGGAGAAATGCCTTTAGAACTCCGAAGGCTTCAGCTGAGGATGAGGTATTGGGCTGGTGTAAGGGGTCATTCAGAACATCATCCAGTTAAAATCTTATGAAAGACTGTTGAGAATATGAATATAAAGAATTAGCGAGCTTTGGTTGGGTGGTTAAGAAGGAGGCAGATAGATTAGGGTTGAATAAATATGAAATTGTTCCCACTGTAGCTATCCCAGTGGTTCCCCCCTGGATGTTTCCAATGCCTTTGATAGACTATCAAATACAAAAAGAAATAAGTGACAAGGGAAGGTTTTTTCAGATATATACAGATGGATCGAAGGATCCTGAATCTGGCAGAACAGCAGCAGCAATATATATTTCTGAATTTAAAACAAAAATAGCAAAAATGACATCAGATCATATATCAGTGTTTACTATGGAGTTATTAGCAATTATATTAACATTACAATGGATTGAAGAAATACAACCTATGAATACAGTAATGTACGGACTCAATGTCTGCTCTAACACGTTTGCTGAGTGGAAAATCTGCTGCACGACAAGACATATTATATGAAGTATTACAATATTTGTTCAGAATACGGCAACTAGGGATAATGGTATTTTTCTTATAGGTGCTGGCTCATGCTGGAGTAGAGGGAATGAGGAAGTGGATTCCCTGGCAAAGATGGCCTTGAAACATTCATATAGTGAAATTAATACAACAATTAGTAAATCTGAATTTGAGAGAATACTATCAATTGAAGTAAGAAAGATATGGCAAAATTTTTTGGATTGTGGATCAAAAGGAAGGCATCTTCACCAGATACAGGAGTGTGTAGGAGATGAGAGAAGGAGCTGTGGTAGTAGGAAAAATTATGTTATTATGACAAGTTTGAGAATTGGACATTCAGCATTGAATTACAGTTTATACAAAATAGGGAAACATGAAACAGGCAGATGTGATAAATGTGGGAATCCAGAAACAGTAAAGCACATTCTTCTAGAATGTGATGCATACGAAAGAGAAATAAATGAACTTATCCATAAGTTAGGAATGATAGGATATGATAAAGTGTCTCTCAGCACACTATTAGGCAATAGACAAAGGCAATCTAGTATTAATGATGAATTATTCAATTATCTAAAAAAGACAGGAAATATGGAAAGAGTATAGTTATGTACTGAATCAGGTTTTTTTCTCTGTCTCTCTTGCACGTCTCCTACCAAATCTATGCACACTTCACACTCCAGATCAGTAGGGGGCGGTGATGCACCTTTTTCGTTGGTTTGCCTAAACCGCCAAAAAACACCAGAAGAAGAAGAAGACGACGAAGAAGAAGACCAAAACGAAACAATTTGCTAGCCGCCAAAAACGAAAAAAAAAGCAAAGCAAATTCAGCAACTACATTGACTTTTCATCACGATGCCACGCCGCGCACGTAAGGAAGCTGCACAGACGACCCTGGACAGCGAGGAAGAATTCACTCTTTCTTCGGAAGAAGAAGGAGAATACGACGATGAACGCTTGCATTTTGAGGAGCGATTTGATCCAGCGGAGGATACAATTGCAAACGAGTGAGTTGTTTATTCTTGCTTGCATTAGTTATTAGAGTCGCATATTCGCTACAGAATAATTTACACACTCGTTCTGCGTGATTGAAAATAAAAGCGAATGGATATTATGGACTATATTTCAGTAGCGTAGTTCTGGTTAGATTGTCAGTCTTCACTATGAAATACTGGCTATTTTGCGAAGATTAACTGTGTTTGCAAAAGGGCTGCAAACTTGTCACCTTGTTTTAAATTCAAAATAAGTATTTTGTTTCGCGTAAATCCGATGAGTTAAATGGGATTTGCTTTTAAACGCCCATGTGTGTATTTGTCTGTGTGTGCGTGCTCTGATTTCAAATTACTAGTGGTTCTATTTGCAACGTGGTGTGCAGTGTAGTCAATCACAGGCATGTCTGTTGACAGCAATGGCCAATCAGGCTTAACTAGAATTAAGTATCGTATTAAGCACAGTTTATGTTTACGCAGATTTACGAAAATCCACGTGCTTGTAATTCCTCTTATTGTAGTAAACAAAGCATATAAATTATGTATAGTAAGGTATTCGTTCTGCAGTATGTAGTTGGATTCATTGGTTTATAACAGAAGTTTCGCTGTCCACGGACAGCGTGAGAAGATCCCTCAGCAGGATCAACGCACGCAAAGCTCCTGGTCCTGACAACATCCCTGGACGTGTTCTGAGAGACTGTGCGGCGGAACTCACTGATGTCTTCACAGACATCTTCAACATCTCCCTGAGTCAGGCTGTTGTTCCCACATGCTTCAAAGCCACCACAATCATCCCAGTACCGAAGAAATCATCTCCATCCTGCTTCAACGACTATCGCCCAGTCGCACTTACTCCCATCCTCATGAAGTGCTTTGAGCGACTAGTCATGCAGCACATCAAGTCTGTCCTCCCCCCCTCCCTGGACCCCTACCAGTTTGCATATCGGTCAAACCGCTCGACCGATGATGCCGTCTCCACTGCCGTCCACTCTGCACTCACACATCTGGACAAAAAAGACTCTTATGTCAGAATGCTGTTCATAGACTTCAGTTCAGCATTCAACACAATCATCCCTCAACGGCTCACTCAAAAACTGTCTCAGCTGGGACTCAACACGTCGCTGTGCAACTGGCTGTTGGACTTCCTGACCGGGAGACCTCAGGCAGTACGGGTCGGCAGCAACACATCCAGCACCATCATTCTGAACACAGGGGCCCCTCAAGGATGTGTGCTAAGCCCCCTCCTCTTCACTCTGCTGACCCATGACTGCACACCGACACACAACAGCAACCTCTTCATTAAGTTTGCGGATGACACGACTGTGGTTGGTCTCATTAGCAACCGTGATGAGACAAACTACAGGAGTGAAGTGAGCCGCCTGGCCAGATGGTGCGGTGACAACAATCTCTCTCTGAATGTAGAGAAGACGAAGGAGATTGTTGTTGACTTCAGGAGAGTGCACACTCAGCATGCTGCTCTGACCATCAACGGTGCGACCGTGGAAAGAGTGAGTAGCACTAAGTTCCTGGGTGTGCACATCACAGAAGACCTCTCTTGGACTGCCAACACCACAGCACTGACCATGAAAGCACAGCAGCGACTCTACTTCCTTCGCAAACTGAGAAGAGCCAGAGCCCCAGCCCCCATCATGTGCACCTTCTACAGAGGCACCATCGAGAGCATCCTGACCAGCTGCATCACTGTGTGGTATGGCACCTGCAACGCATCCTGCCGTACGAAACTTCAGCGCATAGTGAGAGCAGCTGAGAAGATCGTTGGTGTCCCTCTCCCCTCCCTCCAGGACATCTACGACACCCGTCTCACCCGCAAAGCCCTCAGCATTGCTGGTGACCCCACCCACCCGTCACACAGCCTTTTCAGTCTGCTGCCATCAGGGAGGAGACTGCGCAGTCTTCAGGCCAGGACCAGCAGATTGAAAGACAGCTTCATCCATCAGGCTGTCAGGATGCTGAACTCCCTCCGACTCTGCCCCCTCTCCCCTCTTTCTGCCCCATTTACCTGACCTCTGAAACATCACCCCCCACGGTTCACTACCTCATCCATCTACCTCATACACATTGACTCTCTGAGCACTGGTCTCTACATACACGAACTATCAAGCTCTGCAATTTCAATTCTCTGTATGTACGTGCTGTATATATGGCAGAATTGACAATAAAGCAGACTTTGACTTTGACTTTTCGCGCTAGTGAGCTTTTTGCTCACTTTCTGTGTAATCGATTGATGAAGTTATGTTTTGTCATAGTACTAGCAGTACATGGTATTGCTTAATTCTTCTTAGTTTATAAATAAGAAAAACATTGTTATACCCATTTTTACCATTTTTTTTAACCGCTGAGGACATTGCATCTCGGTCAAAAGTTTGCAAAAGTTGGATTTATAAAATTAACCTCATTAAAGAGAGTCCCTCAGTCCCTCAGTTGTCTTCAGTGTAAAAAGATAGATCTCAAAATCATACAGTTTCAATACAAGGGTTTAAATATACACAAATGCTGAAAAACAAAGTAATTTGTGAGACTTTTATTTTTTTCTGAGGAACAGTGGGCAGTTTAACTGTTCAAACATCATTTGGATAACAACACCATATTAAGAATCAAGTGTATGTAAAGGTGTGTGTGTGTGTGTGTGTGTGTGTGTGTGTGTTTTTTTTTTTTTTTAAATTATGTGAAATATATTATTCAGGTCAGTACTAACGAAACATTAGCATGCATTTTATATGATCCCACTTATTTTGGTAAAACAATTAACATTTTGCAGATACTGCAAGGAGGATGTTAACTTTTGACCTATATCAACTATATCTACTTGGGTGTATATATGTAAAAAAAACTCCCATAAGCACTATAAAAATAGTCATAAAGAGCATGTCTATGCCTAAAAACTGTCCATCATTTATGCATGCACTGGTATGTTACTTTGGACAATGTAAGTTAATAAATGTTTACAACTATTTGTACTTTTCTGTAGGAAAGTGGTGCCTTCACGTGCACCTCACACAAGGACAACACACAAGCATTCTTCAGTTTTCAGCGCGGTCGAGAATCTTGAAGAGTAAGTGTCATTTACCCACCATTTTACCTCTGACAGTTTAATTTTGCTTTTTTGTTGTAGAATAATACACACATTTAAAATTTCTACTTAAAATGTGTATAATGTTTGTAGCTTTTGGTTTCTGCATTTATTCAGGCACGGAACTTTCAAATCTTACAAAGTCCTCACATTAGATGTCTGTTTTTATACAAAACAACTTGCATGTAGTTTATTTACATTTCTTACAATTTTACTGCTACATTTACTAATAATATTCACTAAAAACAAGGTTTCTGCAGGTTATAAAAATGCCTTAAATCAGAGAAGAAAGGCCTTCACAAAAAAAAAAAAGTGTTCCTCAGTAGTTTTGATTTCCAATAAAAAAAAAAAAAAATTAAAACACCCTGAAATCAAGGTATATTTACTTGAGATACAATTGTAAAATTAAGTCTTAGAAAAACTGAACAAAATTAAGTGAGTTTATATCAATGGGGTATGAGAACATACATTTTCCTTTCTAAATAAAGCAGATTTTTCTAAACCCATGGACAGCATTTGTACTCATTTTAATCATAAACTTGTTTTGATAATACACTTAATTTTGGTCAGTTTCACAGAAAACAAATAAATGTATCTTTTGTCATTTTGCTTCTCAAGTAAATAATGGTATGGAACAAAAATAATGACAAATGTATTTAAAAAAACAAACAAACAAACAAAACATTTGAAATGCTCTAATATAATATGCTGCATTAACAGTTATTATATTCAACATGGCTGTTTAAGTATTTAAATATTTAAATTTAAAACATTTCACACACATTTTCCTAATTATTCAGTAATCCACATTCACCTTCCGGACTAGTTTAAATAAAGTGAAAAAGCAGCAAACACTGTGGAGCCAAATAAATAAGAAACAGACATTTAAAAAACCTTCCGAAATCACCTTAGATAAACAGCAAAAAACAACAGGCTTTTCAAAATCCAAAATATTTAGTTTCTTCTGCAAGCATCTTGTCTTCTCACCTCACTCTACTTGTTAACCATCTCGACTCACTCTCCTCTCTTAATAAATTAAGTCAAACCCCTGCTGTTGTTCTGAGATGTAAACAAAACCACATCTCTGCAGTTCATATATACAGAGGCAAGCGGAACAGGTAGGATTCATATTCAAAAGGTCTTTTTTTTTTCATTTTAATATTCATAGACACTAGTCTATATCATGATTCGAATTAAGTGACCTTAACATTTATTCATCCAAAAACTGATGAATTCTGTGTTATAGAGTAATTCCATTTTTATGAATGCACTCTGTGATCTCATCCATGCAAAATGACCCTAAAAATTTAGTCACACTTAAGAACATTTCGGTTTGTTTGTGTGTTTGAATGAGTTGCTGGGGTGACATCACATCACAGGGTCTCTCTCTGTCTCTCTGTAACGTAGGCCTATGCGACCAGCTGTGCTCTCAGGTACCGAAATTTGGTACTGATCTATTTAATGTGAATTGGTACTCTGTAGTAACGTTGCAATGTGGTTGGTACCCTTTAAGGTACCGAGTACCCAACCCTACTTCTGATTGAGTGGTGGTGGGACACTCTTGGAGCAAGTTTAAAAAAAAAATAAATAAATAAAAATCCACTCCTCCCTCCATTCAAAATTTCACCACTCCACTTACATACTTTGACAGTGATATAAAAAGACCAAACTTAGTATGCAACTTATTGATGATGCAAATACAGATGAGCAGATGTAGAATGTAAACATAACGTGCAAGGTTTAACACTGTTTCCCTCAGAATTCTGTTGCAAATCATGGCTCATTGGACTAAACAATAGCTATTAAAAGACCAAACTCAGAATACACCTACTAATGAAACAAACTTACTTTAAAACTATAGGCGAGAACATAAGCCCAGAACTTTGAGAAATGCACTTTAAGCATTTTCCATAAAGAAGACGCATGGTTTGTTTCCTCTAGACAGTGATAATAAATTACCAAATTTGGTATCTAATTAATAAAATATAATATGTACAGATGAGCCCAGAATATGAACACAACCAAACAAAAAAAGTTTTTTTTTTATTTATTTTTTTTTATTTATTTATTTTTATTTATTTTCTTTCTTCTCATTCTGCCAGTTAGTTTTAGGTTTGATATTCTCTACGTATTTGCTTAAGCTGTTTTAGGGATCGTCTGCAAATATACCTCAAAGTACAAAGCTAAGTCCAATAATTAGTTTAAACAAATGTTTACAGGGATACAGTAAATGCCAGAGGGCAAGCTGGCTAAATGTATATTGCCAATATCTGACCTTAGACAATATTTCCATTCCAATGTTCCAAATATTTTTTAGAAAAATAAATCAGTAATTCACCATAACAGCATTTTTTTTTTTTTTTTTTGCCATGTTAAAAAAAAAAAAAAAAAAAAAAAAAGATTACAACCTTTTTGGAACTTTACAGTTTGATACTGTCCTTTTTTTTTGTATTTTTTTTTTTTTTTTTAATAGTCATTTTAAGAGAAGTTGGTCTAGGTGGGGGGAAAGCACGGGAGAAGCTTCTCTGGGTCTAGAAGCTAGAAGCTATGTAAAGTTTTGGATAGTAATGACTAGTGTTACTACATCCTTCTAAAGGAAATTACTCATTATTTGGATCAGTATTCTAAAGTGAAAATGAAGGTAACCCACTAGTAATGACTCAAGTGATACCAAATCCATCAGCAGTATTATTATCCAGAACCTTGCAAAAAAAAAACAAAAAAAACAACAAAAAAAAACACCTCCAATAGTCTCTAATGACTGTAGTCATTACTAGGGAGTTATCATGATCTTCACTTTAGAATACTAATTCAAATAATTAGTAATTTCTTCTGATGAATTTGTTAATACTGGAGTCATTAATAGTGGGTTGCCATCATCTTTACTTTATAATTAATTATACATTTTACATTAATTTTTGTATTCATTTGAAAGAAGAACGCCACCTGTGATGGCTTGTCATGGGGTAATTTTCATTTTTGAGTGAAACATACTTTTAAGCAATATATAGTATCATATGATATAATGTAATGTATACATACATTTATTTAAGAGGTTAATAATGTAGCAGAAGGAAGTGGGTGTCTCCATTTGAACATGCATTCACTGATGAAAAATGTTAACCAACTATTACAATTTACTGTAAAATTTTACTGACATTTTATAATTAATATGATATATCTGAGCCCCATTTTCCCCAATACATGGCATAATACAATATGAAATTGCTCATCACTATGATGATTTCTTGTCAGATATTAGCCCCTTTCACACATACAGTCTTTACTGGTAAATTACCGTTACGAGATCATGTGTGAATAGGACCTTTTCAAAAATTCAGTAAATTTGTTCCGTCAATTTACAGTAAGGGTTGTAAATTACCAGTAAATTGCTGGAATGCTGCTGTGTGTGAATGCGGAATGAAGATTACCGGTATGAGCACAATGAATGCGCTGATGAATAGTCTGCTTTGGTCCAAATTGGCCAATCATAACATTCTTATGGAAATGACGTTATTACTCTGAGCTGTATACAAAGCTCAGCTGCTTGTTTAAATGTGTTTTTCTATGTAAATATGTGCTTGATGGACATCTTTGACCATTGTCTTGCAGCTGTTTTAGGTGTTGCGCTCGAGACCCAGCCTTCTTTCTCCTTTAACAGCATTGCATTAGAGATAACTAATAAAATAAATTTTTGCGTGATATTTTATTTTAGTATTTATTTCAATGAATAAGCTTGCGTACCATTTAGGTGGATAAAATATTTATTATTTCTCATTCTTTGGCAGTCACAACATTTGACATTTTCATGTACATTGTCTTAACTTTTGTAAAAAAAATGGTGCATATGTAATTTTTTATTTAAAAAAATCAACATAAACATGCAGCGTGCATTTTAAAATACCTGATGCAGGCTTTTAAACAAGTTTTTAAAAGATTTTTGAATTGTTCATCTTGCTAGCCCCTTTTTGTCACTGACCCATTTACAAAAATGTGAGGGGTGTACTCACTTCTGTGAGATAATGTAAATAAACTTAAAATGTGTGTCGGTATGCATTTTTCCTAATGTTTGTTTGCCAGTGATTATCCCTCTGCATGCTTGTAAATTTGTCTGCCAAAGCTTGCAGGAGCCTGTCCAAGCTGGTGATGCTGGGCTAAGCTTGTGTCATTCCAAGCTGGTGGTGATGATGATCAGCCTATATACAGCTTGGACAGCTAATATTAGATTAATTTTCCTGTAGGGTGATCCTGTTATCAACATGCTCACATAAGCTTTATTTATTTATTTATTTATTTATTTATTTTTTAATAGATGTGAAGATGGTGACCAAACACCTTCCAAAAGAAAGAAATGCCTTTCAAAGAAAGTCCAGATTTTTTCATGGAAAGCAGAGACTGATGTTGACCGGGTTCCACAGACTCTAAGATTTGTGCCTGCACGAGAACCTGGACCCCAGTTGTCTACTGCTGACGCGCACTCTCCAGTGAGTCTTTTCAAATTGTTTTTATCAGAGAGTGCCATGTCAAATCTGTGCCACAGCACAAATGCTCAGGCTGCCAAGTCAGTTGCAAAGGGCCGCAAATACAAATGGACAGATGTCAGCGTTGATGAGTTGTATAGCTACATTGGACTTATTTTCTACATGGCTGCGGTGAAGATGAGCTCCATTGCTGACTACTGGCGTCAGGACAGTATTTTCTCTCTGCCTTTTCCTGCCACAGTTATGTCAAGGGACAGATACCGCACCATTTCATGGAACGTGCACATGAGTCACCCAGATGGAGATAAGGAAAACGACAAAAAGAGAGGCAAAGCTGGATATGACCATCTTTTCAAGATCAGACCCCTCATGGACACTATTCGTCTTGCGTGCAAAGCCTTCTATCATCCTAGAAAAAATTTAGTTGTGAATGAGAGATTGGTGGCATGCAGAGCAAATACAGAAGTGAAACGATACTCAAAGACCAAGATGACAAAGTTGGGCTTCAAGTTTTTTGTCCTTTCAGACTCCTCAAATGGATATACTGTAGACTTTTCTGTCTACACTGGCAAGAATAGTTTTCCTGCAGACCGTGGGCTTTCATACGATGCTGTGATGTCTCTCCTGGACCGTAAACTTTTGGGCTCTGGGTACCATTTGTATATGGATGATTTCTATACAAGCCCAAAGCTCTTAACAGACTTGTTTGCTATGAAGTTTGGTGCTTGTGGGATCTACAGAGACCACAGGAAGGACTTCCCGAAGACTTCAGCTAATTCACTGACCAAAGACTCCACCATGGGATCCATAAGGTGGATTCGGAATGGTCCCCTTCTATGTGTGAAGTGGATGGACACGCAAGAGGTGTCTGTTTGTTCCACCATCCATGCTGCCTTTACAGGAGACCGTGTGAAAAGGAAAGCCAAAATACAAGATTCCTGGAAGACAAAGATTTTACCATGTCCTGCACCTGTGTCTGCATACAACCATCACATGGGGGGTGTTGACCTGTCCGATCAGCTCTTGCAATTCTACACCATACAGCACAAAACCATGAAGTGGTACAGAAAAGTCTTTCTACACTTCTTGGACATTGCTGCCAGCAACGCTTTCATATTGCACAAAGAGCTGCTTGGCAACATGACTCGTAAAGAGTTCATGGAAGAGCTTATTGCAGAGCTCTGTGGCGTGTCAAAGAAAACGGCACCAAAACAGACCAGTACAGACCATGTGCCAGTTCCAGGAGCTGAGCTGACTTCAGACGTCAGAAGACTTGCTACTGTTGGTCGCCGGAATTGTGTACATTGCAAAGCAGTGCGTGGCAAGAAACAGCAAACACCTTGGAAATGCCAGGCTTGTGATGTTCACTTGTGTCTTCAATTGGACAGAAACTGCTTCCAGGACTGGCACAAAAATGTGTTCAAATCTGGGAGCTCAAAAATGTGCCGTTGAATGTGCAACAAAAGAGGACAGGATGATCACTCAGAAACAAGTCATACATCCGACTGAAAGACTGGATTATTTCAGTGGACCTGAAAGATTCATAATTTGAATTTCAAACACATGTTCTCACATAAAGCTTTGTTCACGTTCACATTCTCCTTAGCCCCGTGTACGTTCACACATATGAAGAGGCGGCGTCCTACTGAGGATCGGTGGAGTCAAGAAATTTGAGAGGACATTAGGTCTGTTGCTAGGGTCACTATTAGTGATGCCACTGAGCTTGTTGCATGTGTCTCTTTGGGGATGTGTAGAAATGAAAGAGAGTCACAACATATTTTAGATATTGTGTTACAGTCTATTCAGTTCAGTCTGATGTTTCACAAGATTAAATGGCACAAACAGGAAACACCTGCTACAGGAAGAAAACAGTTGAGTGCACCAAACAGAATATCGGGAGAAATCCTTTTTCGGAGGAAATGCATCAACCTTTTTCACTGTCTGAATTAACTAGATGATAGTAATCAAACATCACCTGGAATAAAATAAATCAAACAGTCCTCATCATAGTAGTCATCTGTAGTGTTTAGAAGTAGATATTATTATTATTTTGTCATTTTTAAAGTGGTGATCCTTTGAACCTCACCAGTTTTGCTAATTGTATTTGTGAATTATCCTGAATTGAGTACATATGCGTTGCTGATTATGTAATTAATCCTGACTGTCTGCTCATGTAAATATTTCACCTTATTTGTTTCTAAATTTAGTGTAGTGTGAAATCATCTACAGTCAACTATAACACGTTTCATGTATTCTGAGCTTAACATAATAAAAGGTATCAATGGACTGGTATTTGGCTCATGTGATAATCAAACAAGTTTCTTCACTCCTGAAAAACTTTGGATTCAATGAACATTGGTTATTCAACAGGTTCCTCCTTCCTGCTGCTCTTGAGACTATGGCAGTCCATATAATGACTGAGGGGAAACTTATGGAATTTGGCACCCTGATAAAGACAGTCTCAACAATAGGCATAGCAAGTTTGGAGTCTCCTAACTCAAGCCTTTTAATGCCACCAACAGCTCAAATTTACATTTATTTATTTATTTATTTATTATTATGTTTTTTTATTATAATTTTATTTTATTTTATTTTTTATGCTTTATATATACAATATACGATATTGGCATATCGTTACAAAACTTGGTGTGTGTCTTCAACACCATGCCATGAAGGTACACAAGAAAGTTTAGGGGCAGCACTGCCTTGTGGTCAAACATTATAGTGAAATTATATGGGGGGAGGTGACGATGGCCGAGCAACGCAAGACTTCACGAGACCTGGTGCGTGATCTAAAATGGCAGCGCTCGTCTGCTAGATAGTAAACAATTTTGGAGTTAAATGTTCAAATATCTATACCCCCCCCCCCCCCTTTTTTTTTTTCTTTCATTTATCTAAAAGTCACACCATCCATAATCCATCCAGACTAAACCGCTTTTATGAAAGGCAGACTTGCATCAAAAAACACACACATACTTTTTAACTTTTATTACAACTTAATACATGGGTTAAAGCAAAAAAAAAAATTGAAATTTTTTCCTCAGGCAAACCCCAATTCATAACCATACCTGTCACACATTCAGTTTAAGAGCACCTTTTTTTCTTGTAATCAGGATTATAGTGAGTATTTTGAACTGCATTTCTATTATTGTTTTTATATTATACTATGTCATTTCATACCTTTCTCATTAGTATGTTGCTTTGGATAAAAGAGTCGGCTAAATGTAATTTACACACTTTTATGAAATTTCAATGTTTTCAGTTTAATGCTTTTATAAGACTTGAGTCTTTGTGTACTCATACTAATAATTAACCATTTGCACACATTTTTTATATTTTTTTATTTTTCAAAAAATGCATTTGAACTGATTATCTATGTAAATTATAAAGCATATAATACCTTTCTTATCATTTTTTAAACTATGGTTTATATACGTTTTTATAATATTTTTTTAGCAGATAACGTATGCCTGAAAAATGTTTTACATTAATATTAGACGCCTTTCTTTCCACACTGCAGAATGAGCTCATATTTACTTCATTAAGACTCTGATGTGTTCCAAATTTGCACTGAATGAATCTATACAATTTTACATGTAGGCTATTTATATTCGTTGGTAATTTATATTTAGCTAAAGATGACAGCATAGCACAAATCATTAAAAGAGTAGCCTAGACAAGCCTATTATTATTATTATTATTATTATTATTATTATTATTACTATTATAAATATAATATTGTGTCCATATCGTATCATTAGGCTAAACATTTAAAAAACAAGCGAATGTCACAATTACAAGTCATTTCAGCACTTGACATGCGGATAGCGACACGTAAGCAGGCACTACACTTAAAGGGGGTCGCACACCGAACGAGTAACGCAGCGTCGCGTCGCGCCACCTCTTTAAATTCGAACACATTGTTTTCTATTAGTGTGCGCACACCGGCGGCGCCGTTCGGCGTCTGTCTGCAGCGCCCAGCTACGACTCAGGACGCTGTTCAAAATCCTGCCGCGCCACAGAGCGCCTTCTGCATGGTTTTATATTAAATAACATCATATTTCTCTCAAATCGAGACCCTGGCCCTTTGAAGTCCAAAGCTAAAGCCCTTGCGTTCTGGTCTATGTGCCCCCGCGATTTCAACCGTCAAAAATGACGTATAATTTGAATTTTTTTCCACTGAAAAAAAAAAAAATGATCGCACTGGCGCCTCCAAAGCGGCTCATGTTCCCCTCTCCCCCAAAAAGATTGGATTTCTGCCTAATAGCACACATTTATCTAACTAACATTGTTTTATAGCTACTTGAATTATTTTATATCTATAGATCTTTTTTTAGACATGATGATGCTTTGAGAAGGTAAATTGATCACACAGACTGATATAACACTATTCGATCCTGTAAAAAACGAAAACTTAGTATATTTAACAAACAAAAAATACTCCAAACGTTTTTCTAAATGAACTTAATAAAAACACGAAACGAAATATAATCCATTTGCCATTATATACAAAATGCAACTATTTTATTAGCTGAAACAACAGCCGTTTTGGAAGAAGGGGGAAAAGACGGTCACAGGTCTGACTCGGCGAGAATGATGCGCTTTTCCCACCTGATGTGAGTTATAAAGCGAGAAAGCGGTGAAATGAAGAGAGAGATGACATAAATGTTGTGGCGATATCGGCATAATAGTAAAAATCAATAAAAAACGAGAAATAGCCTAATAACAACGCATTTCCTATTCTGTACGGGCTTCTGTAAGGTCTTCATTGGATGGTTGGGTAATTCCTAGACCGGTTTGAAAAGGCCCAATAATTGGGAAGCACCTTGTTGTTTCCCAGAGACCTATATTTGGGACTCGGCCGACATTCGGCTATATAGGCGCCTGGTAGAATGTCCGCGTCCGGTGTGCAATACACCGAGTTTGTCGCGACGCGGCGCGGCGCTGCGCTGCGCTTCTCGTCCGGTGTGCGACCCCCTTGACACACACTAACACACTGTGCTGTGCCATCAAGTTAAAGTGCAACACGTGAACGTGTCATTTAAGTTAATTTACGTGTCATTTTACGTTCGTAAAGTCGCTGGTAGACAACGAACTATCAGTCTTTATCGGGAAACAGCACGTTGCTTTGTTTGATGCATCACACAATAGCTGACATACATGTACATCTATCACAAATTTAACAGTAAATGCAGGAAGGAAAAGAAAAAGGAAAAAAAAAAACAAATACACATACATACACATAGGGTAAGCATTGCGTGGACATCTTCTTCTTATTATTATTAATTGTGTGTTTTTTTTTTTAAGAAATGAGTTTATTGTAAATACTGTTATTATTGCTACTATTATTGCTATTGCATATGTTCTTTTTCCTCATCCTTTAACTATCCACCCATTTATGATGAATTGAGATTTTATTTTATTTTTACCTTCCATCCTCCAGTTTTTATTAATAATACTATTGTTGTTTTCTACTATTGTTATGTCTGTTGTACCTTTCTACATGTGCCTTTGTTCATATATTTCCAACTCCACACCCAGTTACACCACTTATACACACACTCACACAAATCATAGAGGAAAAAAAAGCTTTTGATTTATTTTGGTAATAGGCATGAGACTGGTCTGGTATTGCCTTCATGAAGATGGTTAGACAATGCTTCAAAAAGCTATTTATTGTGACATTTACATGCTTTCCAGAAGACAAAATGAGTACAATTTCCCATGATCATGGTATTCAAAAGTTTGTACTGATCTGCTCTGAGCCTAAATCCTCAAAAAAAAAAAAAAAAAAAAAAAAAAAAAACTGACAAATAACATGTAAATCAAATTGTTTAAGGAAATACGGCTTGTGATCCTCAGTGACATTCATCAAAATGTGAAAAAAAGTGGAAATAAGTACCTTTTCTAAAATACAATAGTGTTTTGTATATTCAGAGTTGTTTACGGTGTTAAAGAGTATTAATGACGTATTTGGTGGTGGAACTCCTTATATGACAGTTTCTCCTGGAAAAGCATGTCCGTGGCGCCCGCGATAACGCCGGCTAGACAGTGAGAAAGAGAGCAAGCCCATCAACATGCGTCATTTGGCTGCACACTGCAAGGGATTCATTCGGGAAGAATGTCTCTAAAGAAGTGTGGTTTTGGTTGTAAGGCAAAGATAACTTTTGCTCAGCTTCCTGAAGAACCCAGCTTTACGTGAACAGTGGATGCAGTTCCTTTTTCCGGGGCAGCAATGGAGTTTAGCAAGTGTGTGTTTGTTGATGAATGTTTCATACATGAGGACCAGTTCGACGCTGGATTTGCACATTGTTTGATACTGAAAGATGGAGCGGTCCCAGCTATAAAAGATCCCGGTAATGATTCAGAACTGCAGATGGTAAGTGAAACAACATAAAATGTCTGTTTTATTGGCAATCCTAACGCAAGTGATCATTGAACTTAGCTCCGCCCATGGCGCGCCTCCAGAAGTTTAGCTTTTTCCGGAGAAAATCTGAAAGCTGTATTTTTCTTTTATGAATAAAATAAAACTAAAGACTCTTTGGAGATATTAAGGATACAATACTACTCTATATAGTGTATGTTATGTACCCTTTAAGTATTACTAAGTGATGACAGGTAGATATCAAGCCAGCTAACTAGCCAGAGGTGTGTTTCCCAAAAGCAACTATAGTGATAAGTTTCATCTTTACCAAATGAGTTAATTGAAACTAACAACCATAGTTAACAATACCTTTGGGAAAAGCACCCCAGTTCGGTCTAATTCTGGATTTGTAAAATTGGTCTTGGTCACTGACAATGCTAATTTGCACATTGTATCCACACCCTGTGGATCAATCTGCCCACAGTTCAGATGTCTGGGGACATAGACTGCTCAAATGGAGAGAAGATACAGTTATAGCCTTTTTCTTCACAGGACGCCCCTGGACATCCCTGGCGGGACACCCTGCCTTAGAGGCTCGTTTTTAAAGCCCCCTATATAAACTTGAATTACTCCGTCAGTTTTGATACATATATCAAATACAGATAAGAGCAATACATCAATCAAATCTGTAAAGGGTCTACTTTTATTTGTATACACTCATAATAACAATAAAACAGTGAGCTTTTGTCAAATAAAGAAAATAAACAGTGTGCTGAGTGCCACATTGGTGTCTGTGATCTTCATTTAGAAATGAACTAAAATTCAGCTAATACAGGACACTGAGACATTATAGATGTATCAAAAGCTTGATATTTCTACTTTTAAAGGAAGTAAGTGTTATCAAAACCAATGTGATGTCCAGTCTAGCCCTGTCTAGTCTCCCTCAAATCTTTTCTGCTTGTTGTTTTTCCCTTAGAAGTGTTTTTTTTTTTTTTTTTTTTAGCAGCTATTTGACCATAAAGGCCTGATTTCAGTCTCCTCTGAACAGTTGATGTAGAGATTTGTCTGCTACTAAAACTCTGTGTAGCATTAATCTGCGATCTAATCTGAGGTGCTGTTAACTTGCGATTTCTGAGGCTGGTGACTCGGATGAACTCGTGTCCTCATGTGAGCCAGTTTTGTTGTAGCGCTTGATGGTTTTTGCAACTGCACTTGGGGACATATTCAAAGTTTTTGCAATTTTTCGGACTGACTGACCTTCAGTTCTTAAAGTAATGATGACTTTTTTGCTTGCTAAATAATTCCAAATGTGTTCATTCATAGTTTTGATGTTTTCAGTGAGAGTCTACAATGTCATGAAAAATTAAGAAATAATGAAAAAAAAAAAAAAAAAAAAAAATATATATATATATATATATATATATATTAAATGAGAGGGTGTGTCCAAACTTTTGACTGGTAGTGTACGTAAGTAGAAATCTTTGAAGCTCCCCTGAGTGCAAACACAAATATGCTGATCGGGTTAGTCGTACTGGTGCTCCTAAATATTTTTGATAGTCAAACACAGTACTTTTCAAATGTGACTGAAATGGTTGCACTGTAGAGCCCTTTTGTAAGCCTTTCTTACAAAAACAAAAATCATTTTTTACAGGAAGCCTTCATTCATCCTCCTTTAATGTTCTTGGAGTATCACAGGTCCAAGCGATGCCCCCAATCACAATGCCGACAACAGTGACTGGACCATCTTTTAGCTAGATCTTAAGCACTAAGACAAGGACACAGATAATATGGTTCATAACACCTAAACAATCAGACCATCTTCAAGGTGCTACAAATTATGACTAAATAATAGCTTGTTATAAACACAAGCCCCGTCAGAATGGTCATTTGGGAGATGTTGTAAGAATTTACAGCAATATTCTGATTGAAAAGTGGAATTCGCTGCTGAAAACTATATTATCCATGATTCTGAAAAGACACTTTTAATCAGAGTCTCACTTGCAAAGATTTCGAATGACACCAACAATGGATGGACTTAAGACTGCCAAAGAGTATCCATATTTTGGAAAAGAAAAAAAAAAAAAAAAAAAAAACTTGTTTTTAAAGAAGTAAGTGCCATCCTTTTTCTAGCTCCTTAGTGATTCATATAATGCAAGTTCCCAGTTCTTGTCTCTTTGAGAGTAGATAAAACAAAAATACATTGTCTGGCCAAAAAATTAAAATAAAAAAATGGCTAAAAGAATGTGCATGCCCTACTATGAATTTTAACCGGTGGATGAAAAACAAACTTATGTGGATTCTACACATTTAAACCATTCAAATAAGGTATCTAGAATTATTTATGGAGCAGATAAAATACATATTTTTTAATCAATTATTATTTGGCTTTTTCTTTATTTAAAAGCTGAAATGTGAGGTTTACCATTTTATGAAATCTTATTAAAGTTTTATTTTAACATTTCATAAATGTTATTAGATACAATTGTTGTCAGTCACGTCATGTTTTGACCTGTGCTTCTACATTTATCCTATAAATATAATTATACTAAAATATTATAGTAAACTGCACTTACCTCCTGCCTTTTGTTATTCGTTTGAAGTTGTTGGATGATGCCGTCAATGCAGAAAAACAAATGTTCAATAGTTTTGCCATGAAATTCATAACTTTACACTTCACATGAATAACAAGGAAGTGGTTGAGTGCCCTTGTGAAAATTAGTTATGGTGTCAAAAAAAAAAAGTTATGGTGTCAAACATTAATACATTAACCATGGTATTTCCAGTAAAGCTGTCCTATACAAATGGTAACGTTAATCAATCTGCCACAAACATGGTTACTACACTTTACTACAATAAAACCATGACTGACTTTGGTAAGGGTGAAAAAGAAACTCGGCCCTAATGAAAAAGAAACTTCTTCACTAATGTTATGTATCAGCTATTGGAGTAATCCCGAATGACGTTTCAGCTGTGATGATACAAATCAGGGCTCTTGGAAAACGAATGCATTCACGCCATTTTGTAATTACCGTAATTTTGAGATAACAACAGGTGACGTCCTACTCGGAGCTGTTCAAGTCCTTGGACTTGGAATTATGCTTTTCTGTGGCAACACTATCAACGCCTAAGCAGAGCCTATGTTGTATGGTGATACATCAGTCATGTAGTACAAGTCGTAGCTCTCATAAGACTTCCAGTTAACAAGTTGTAATTACGAGTTCTACGAGGGCGTGAACGCTTTTTACAAGTTGGAATCTCGTAATTACGGGAATTCTGATATGGCATGAACGCACATTTAGCACCGTGTTTACAAGTAGTAATTTTGAGTTATTACAAAGAGACAGCTCTTTTACACACAGTAATATTGTAGTTTTGACAATTCCAACATGGTATGAACTCACCCAGAGAGACGGTCGATTAAAAAAAATTTTCAGCAGGCTGCTGACAGTGCAGCGCACCGGAATTTGTCCTATTACACCAGTCTAGTTACAACTGCTGGACTACAGATAGACTAGTTTAGTCGTTGTTCTGCAATTACTCACATCACCCAAGTAAATAACAATGAAAAAAACAACTCGGCGGTTGATACAGCCCCTCCGTCCTCATATACAGGTACGCTATGCTGCATTAAAACAAGAAACATTGGCTAAGTTTACCTACTTTTCAAGTTGCTGTATTAACAGTATTTCAGCTGAATATTTGTTGTTGTTGTTTTTGTTTTTTGTTTCTTCGAATTCAACCAAATATTTTCAATAAGAATTAAATCTGGAAACTGAACAGGACACTCAAGAACATTATATGACTATAAACCAATCTTAAGTAGATTTGAATATTACTTTGGGATGATTGTCCTGCAGGAAAGCCAACTGATCATCAGCTTCAGTATTTGCACCAAAGGCATCATAATTCTTGAAAAAATGACTTAATAATGAAATAATGAATTATGTCCTTCATACAGTCCTGATTTCTACTTCCTGCAAAAGTAAAACACCCCCATAACAGGACTGGCCCACCTCGCTTTGCATTTTTGTTGTGCCTTTTTGTTCTTGGTCAAAAGAAAGCCATGCTTGTCTATTGTTCTTCTTATACATTGCATTGCTCCTTTCATCAGGTCATCTTGCAAGTCTACGGCTGTACATTACAGGTTTTTCTGAGTTGCTCTAATCAAACATTTTATGATATTGTTTTTTTTTTTTTTTCTTTTTGTTCCACACCCTCAAAGGTTGTCATCCAACACATTTTATAAGGCTGCCAGCTGTAGCCTTAGACTTTCTGATTTAATTTCTGATTTGAAAGAGATGTTGGGTTTATATAATAGCATCAATATGTTTAACCTCCAAAACCATACAGGATGTTGTTTTAGAGCGTACACAGATTAAAACCAAAACAAAAAAAAAACAAGACTGATCTGCTTTTCTTAAATAATATATTGAATCTAAAATTAGTTACATAAGAAATTAAGTGAATGAAGAATCATAATTGTGCTTTGTTGCTAATATGTTAATAGATTTAATGTACTTTTAGATTTAGACAATTTCCTCATTCCATTTTCTGCTTCATCTAAAAACACCCATTTGACATTATGCTCATATATGTTGTTTAAATGAGCCAATTCTGCTTTTTCACAGTGTCTGAGGTCTCTCAACAGAGTCTGTACTATATCTGCATTTGAAGGAACCGTTCAGTACTGTTTTGTTGTTGTTGTTGTTGTTGTTTTTGATAATCGAATGGTGTTGCAATATCGGCACACACCAGAACAACACAATTTTGCTCAGTGTCTTCATGTCCGCAGGTTGAAGAGACCACAATAATGTAATATTTAGTCCGTGGAATGCTAATTTTACCAGAGGAACCCACCACAAAACCCTGGAACGCATTTTTCGCTTGACAAGCGATTGGGCTACTTTTGGGCTAGGTTTGAGTAGTTTAAGTTTTTTTGTTTGTTTGTTTGTTTGTTTGTTTTTTAACAACATAATGCACCACAACACAAAATCTAAATAATTTAAGAATCATTAAAATATTTGAAAGAAGTCTCTTCTGCTCACCAAGGCTGCATTTATTTGATCAAAATACAGTAAAAACAGTAATGTAATAAAATACTAGAAATGCTGAATTTTCAGCTCCAGTCCTATTATCAGTTATTAATCTTTTTTTTTTTTTTTTGTTTTTTTTTTACAATGTTGTAATAAATTGTTTCCACAAATAATAATAAGCAGCAAAAACTAAAACACATTTTAACACAGTCACAGACTTTTGTGCCATTCCTGGAAACAGTTTCTATCCAATTGAAGACACAAGTGAACATCACAAGCCTGGCATTTCCAAGGTGTTTGCTGCTTCTTGCCACGCACCGCTTTGCAATGCACACAGATCCGGCGACCAACGGTAGCAATTCTTCTGACGTCTGAAGTCAGCTCAGCTCCTGGAACTGGCACATGGTCAGTGCTGGTCTGTTTTGGTGCCGTTTTCTCTGACACACCACAGAGCTCTGCAATAAGCTCTTCCATGAACTGACTGTGGTTCATGTTGCCATACAGCTCTTTGTGCAATATGAAAGCATTGGTGGCAGCAATGTCCAAGAAGTGTAGAAAGACTTTTCTGTACCACTTCATGGTTTTGTGTTGTGCTGCGTAGTATTGCAAGAGCTGATCAGACAGGTCAACACTCCCCATGTGCTTGTTGTATGCAGACACAGGTGCAGGACATGGAAAAGACTTTGTCTTCCACGTATCTTGTGCTTTGACTCTCTTTTGCACACGCTCTCCTGTATAGGCAGCATGGATGGTGGAACAAACAGACACCACTTGTGTGTCCACCCACTTCACACAAACAAGAGGCCCATCCCGAATCCACCTGATGGATCCCCTGGTGGAGTTTTTGGTCAGTGAATTAGCTACAGGCTTCGGAAAGTCCTTCCTGTGGTCTCTGTAAGTTCCACAAGCACCAAATTTCATAGCAAACAAGTCTGTTAAAAGCTTTGGACTTGTGTAGAAATCATCCATGTACACATGATACCCAGAGCCCAAAACTTTACGGTCCAGGAGAGACATCACAGCATCATATGAAAGCCCACGGTCTGCGGGAAAACTATTCTTGCCAGTGTAGACAGAAAAGTCCACAGTATATCCATTTGATGAGTCTGAAAGGACAAAAAACTTAAAGCCCAATTTTGTCGGCTTGACTTTTGTGCACCGTGTCATTCCTGTATTTGCTCTGCATGCCACCAATCTCTCATTCACAGCTAATTTTTGTCTGGGATGATAAAAGGATTTGCATGCAAGACGAATAGTGTCCATGAGGGGTTTGATCCTAAAAAGACGGTCATGTTCGGCTGTGCCCCTCTTTCTGTCATTTTTCTTGTCTGCATCTGGGTGACTTATGTGGACATTCCATGAAATTGTGCGATATCTGTCCCTTGACATAACCGTAGTGGGAAAAGGCAGAGAGAAAAGACTGTCCTGCCGCCAGTAGTCAGCAATGGAGCTCATCTTCACAGCGGCCATGTAGAAAATGAGTCCAATGTAGCGATACAACTCATCAACACTGACATCTGTCCATTTGTACTTGTGGCCCGTTGCAATCGCCCTGGCAGCCTGAGCATTTGTGTTGTGGCACAGATTTGACATGGCGCTCTCTGTGAAAAACATCTTGAAAAGACTCATGGGAGAGTGTGCATCAGCAGGACTCAACTGTGGTCCAGGTTCCCGTGCAGGCAGGAATCTCAGAGTCTTTGGAATCCGGTCAACATCAGTCTCTGCTTTCCATGACATAGTCTTGGCTTTCTTTGCAGGAGGCATCTGGTCAATGTCATTCTCACATCTGTAAAATAAATATATAGAAGTGATTTACAAACATGCATACTTTGTGTTTTATCTCACATTATATAAGCATTATACATATACTTGGCAGGTAAATGCACACTTACTCATTAAGATTCTCAACCAGGTTGAAACATGAAAGATGCTTGTGTGCCACCCTTGTATGATGTGCACTTAAAGGCTCTTTCCTACAGAAAAGTGCAAATAGTTGTAAACATTGATTGTCCAAGGTAACATGCATGCATAAGTGAAGACAATTAATAGACATAGGCCTATAGAAATGCACTTTATGGCTGTTAATGGGGCATCAACATTCATATGTAAAGAACTTTCAAAACATTTACACCTAAGGAGATTTGCAAACACATTTGTGACCACAAAACCCACCCCAAAAGGGTCTTTATTTTTTAATTGAGCTGAATAAATAAGCTTTCCATTGTTGTAGGGTTTGTTAGGATAAAACAATATTTGGCTGAAATGTTAAAAAATCTGGAATCTGAGAAAATCCTGCAAAAATCCAAATAGTGAGAAAATCACTTTTAAAGTTGTCCAAATTAAGTTCTTAGCAATACATGTTACCAAGCAAAACTTAAGTTGATATATTTATGGTAGAAAATGTATAAAATACCTTCATGGAACATGATCTTTACATAATATCATACTGATTTGGCATAAAAGAAAAAAATTGAGCCATGCAATGTATTTCTGGCTATTGCTACTAATGTACCTGTGCTACTTAAGACAGGTTTTGTGGTGTAGGGTCACATTTAGGCTCCTTAAAGAGGCAGTAAACATGACACACAAGTTAACCAAAACTATACATTTGAAATAGTCAAAACTTATCACAGTTCAACTTATCTTTAACATTATGTTATAAAACATTTAAATGGTTACAAGGATGATGAGGTAAAATAATAATAATAATAATAATATATCTTACTACTACTACTACTACTACTACTACTAATAATAATAATAATAATAATAATAATAATAATAATAAGGAATAGGCAACTGTAGTAACTGATCTAAGTTAGAATAAATTACTTACTCTTTAGAAATTGTATCCTCAGCAGAATCAAAGCACTCCTCAAAATCCAAGTGATCGTCATCAAAATCATCTTCTTCTGAGGAAAAAGTACATTCTTCTTCGCTGTCAGTGGCCGCCTGGAGAGCTTCCTCATGTGCCATCGTGACTTAAAAAGTAAACAAAGCTGAAACTTGCTGCTGGTGGTTTTATAGTATTGATAAGGGGCGTTAACCATGTATGGCTCACATCAGACAATTACCATATGAATAGAGCGCTCTTCAAGTGGGTGTAGGTAAAAGAAAGAAAGAAAGAAAGAAAGAAAGAAAGAAAGCTATTCATGCAAATTTAACAGATTCACAATAATAATAATAATAATAAAATCTCAACAGGAAACCAAGAAATGAGACCTTCACTTTTGCTGCCCTTCTCCACAGCCTCTCAAATGTCTGTATCCCCCATGATACAACAAACCCTTTTAGGGTTAAAGACACATTTTACTGGTTTAGGAATGTTAGTCTTTCCCATTAACATCACAGTCCCATTAAATGCATGCATTACTTATTTATCTGAAACACATGCTAATTTTAAATTATTAGTTTGACTGGGTTGCGTTTCATTGGGGAGAAACAGTGGGCTGGATAGACACGTCTGCTGTGTATAGCCTTTTCCTATAGGTGCACCCTTGAATCAGCCCCCCTACAAGCTTTAGTTTCATTGTCTAGGAAATAAGTCATTCATAATAACACATATCAACATAAGAGCTAAAGAAAACCCTTGGAAATCAGCTTTCTTTTGGAGAAATGTTAAGGTTGTGCTTCTGAGTGATATTTGCTGAGCATTTACAGATTATTTAAATTATTTATTAATTTGTATTCCCAAAAATGTAACAAATGTTATGTTTTAAACAAGAAACATATATACATACATACACATATGAACATTTTATGAAAACAGTTAAACAAAAGGCATCATGTATAAGCATTATACATATACATGGCAGGTAAATGCATACTTACTCTTAAAAATTCTCAACCTGGTTGAAAACTGAAAGATACTCGTGTGCCACCCTTGTTGTGCACTTGAAGGCTCTTTCCTAAAGAAAAGTGCAAACAATTGTAAACATTGATTGTCCAAGGTAACATGCATGCATAAGTGATGGACAATTATTGGACATAGGCCTATAGATATGCACTTTATGGCTGTTAATGGGGCATCGACATATATGTAAAGCACTTTCAAAACATTTACACCTAAGGAGGTTGGGGAGACTGGGGAGTGTTGTAACACTGGGTCAGTTGTAACGCTCTCAGTTTGACCAATCAGAACCAGCCTATGGTGATGTCTACCATATCATACACTCCGATATGGTATATCAGGAGAAGTGACGTGTCTGTGAGCAAGATTGTGAATTTTATCAACAAAAAAAATTTTTTCATGTAAGAAAGTTTATTTTTTTTTTTTATCAAGATTTTTTTTTGCCTAGCATTCATTGTAATGTAAAAAAAAAAAAAATGACTGACATTATCTTAAGTAGCTATTTCTCTAGTTTAATTTGATGCCGGACAGTAATGCTAACTTCAAACCCACATGCTAAAAAGAGTTAGCTATGTAATGGCTGCTTGGGGTGGGGACAGTTGTAACAGTTAACAGTGTTAAGTTTAAAGTTCCAAAACGAATATACTATATACAGACACACGCACACACAGAGAAATTTGTTTTCGTGTTAAGCTTAAAGTTCCAAGGGAAATGCACTACATACACACACAGATTTGATATAGTGTGAAGATAAAAGTTCCAATAAACTAAAACACAAACACAAACAGCAATTTGTTATATAGTCTTGAGTTTAAAGTTCCAGAATATTTTTTGTTCTTCAATAAAGTTCTTGCATAATCTGGAAAGTGGGGATATTGTTTCACCAAATGACCTTTGTTGTTACATCTATCCCCAGCTAGTGTTACAACCCACCCCAGTAGTGGGGTAGGTTGTAACAACGGAACTGTTTGTATTTGACATTAACTCACACAATTTGTGATTGCGTAGTACAAGTTCAAGTGAGTTTTATTTGTAGTAGACAAATATGGCTACAATTTATTAAAGTTTGAACTATCTAGCATGAACAACCCTTGAGTTACAGACCCTCTAACAAAACATGTTACTATCATCCCTGGTCTCCCCTATTTGCAAACTAATTTGTGACCACAAAACCCTTTTTTTAAGCTTTCCATTGATGTGTGTATTGTTAGGATATAATTAGGATATTTGGCTAAAATGTTTGAAAATCTGAAATCTAAGGGTGCAAAAAAAAAAAAAAAAAAAAAAAAAATCTAAATATTGAGAAAATCACCTTTAAATTTGTCCAAAATAAGTTCTTATCAATATTACTAATAAAAAATAATAATAATAATAAGTTTTGATATATTTACAGTAGGAAATATAAATATAAATATCTTAATGGAACATAATCTTTGCCAAAAAGGAAAAGTCAATAATGTTGACCCATACAATGCTTTTTTTGGCTATTGCTACAAATATACCTGTGCTACTTAAGACTGGTTTAAATCATTAATTTTATCATAGGTTACATTACAGAACATTTACATGGTTTTGTAAGACTGTTCGATATGATGGGGGGGGGGGGGGATTCTAACTCATTTAGTTAGAATAAATGAGTTACTCATTAGAAATGGTATCATCAGCAGAGTCAAAGCACTCCTCAAAATTCAGTACCATCTGATAAATGTTAACCATCTATAGCTCACATAATATTTTAGCTACAATTTAAAACATTTTATTCTCCCATGAGTTACAGTAAGCATTTGTTGTTAGATTCTATTAAACTATAAATATAACATCGATTTACAAATATATTAGCCTACCGTATCATATTTTGTAAGCAAATTCCTATATCTTATAAATTAGCATCACAAAAAAAATATAACTTTTATATTGTTAGTAATAATTCAAGATGAACTATAAGTTGTGTGTAAACTTATTTCATAGATATATATACATATGCATAGATACATATATGTGTGTATATACACATGCCTGACAAAATGTATGTATTGTTGACCTAACACTAAATTTAGTACAGCTATTTAAATGATTAATTAATAAATTATGAAAAATGTAAACATTTAATTTATGAGATTAATACAATTTCAACATAAGCATAATAAGCTAACACTTAACAGCCACTTTTTATTTTAGTTTAGTTTATCCATCTATCCTGCAGATTTGACTCCTACATATATACACCACATCTTGCTGCAGCCAGCCACCTGCTTCCAGGCAAACCAAATGGCGTATATGTGTGGTTTACGCTGATTGGTCAACTCAGTCCTCAGCAACAGATACTTTCACCAATGAGAAACCTTTCGGCACACCCGATTTCTCCGACCTGCAGCTATCCCGTCTTGAACAGTGTGATCAATAGTGTCAAACATTGCACCTAAAATAATAGAGGTAAGGTAAATAAGGATTTAGCTTATTTCTTAGCTTACGAATTTAATAGAGATAGTGTAGAGTATAGAGTGTTACTAAAATATATTTATTCAACTAAATTAAGTGAAAGGATTTAAGTTTTAAAAGGATGTTCTAACTTATTCCGGATTCTGGGGGACTAATCTGGAGGAGCTGAACACGCAGCGCCAGGTGGGTCTTTGAGAGATGGAATGAGGAGGATCAAAGGACATGCGTAAAAAACATACTTAAATAAAATAACAAAACAAGGAAATTGAGAATGAAAACATGACTGCACAACAGAAACTGTAGGTGGCGATATGCACAGTTTGCAAAGCGCCAAAAACAAACAAACAAACAAACAAACAAACCAGAAGAACATTGCACCTAGGTCTAATAAACTTAAAATCGACGTGCTGTCTGAATCAACCGACTTTGAAATATAATATAAAACGCCCAACGAGGTCGTTTTTGTCCTTATGATTTGCTTTAAACCTTGGCTTGATTTATTGCGAAAGCAACAGCCTTCTTATGAAAACAGAATAGATTTTGTTGCACACTTTAGGCTGCTACTTCCACATTCATTCGTCTCGTGAAGAAAGTGAGACTTGAACGAGCACGGAATGTACTACAAGAACAAAGAAAATTGCACTTTGCTAGACAAATAAAGGTGGCTCTAAAAAGAGCCTTTGGGTGAAGGAAAAACTGTGGGTTTAAGCGCGCTCTCCACGAATGCGGCGAGCCAGCTGAATATCTTTGGGCATGATGGTGACCCTCTTGGCGTGGATGGCGCACAAGTTGGTGTCCTCGAACAAACCGACCAAGTAAGCTTCGCTGGCCTCCTGTAGGGCCATGACAGCAGAACTCTGGAAACGCAGATCTGTCTTGAAATCCTGAGCGATTTCGCGGACCAGACGCTGGAAAGGCAGCTTGCGAATCAACAACTCGGTGGACTTCTGGTAGCGACGGATCTCTCGCAGAGCCACTGTACCCGGCCTGTAACGATGAGGTTTCTTAACGCCGCCGGTAGCTGGAGCGCTCTTACGGGCTGCTTTGGTAGCAAGCTGCTTCCTCGGGGCTTTTCCACCGGTGGATTTGCGAGCGGTCTGCTTAGTTCTGGCCATTGTTTGGAGTTTTCCGCTTTGCTCTACTTCGATACAGCGTAAACGTTCTCTGTGTGCCACAGCTTTTTAAACTCTCCTGTCGCATTGGGCGGTGCTTCAGCAGAGACATTTGATTGGCTATTTGGTTTAGGTCGCAGCGTGAGACAGCCAATGGAAATGCGTTTCTTGTTTTCGAATAAGGGGAGGCACCTAGCCTTTCCCGCTCAAAAGTTATTATCTGTTGTGTGTCCCATTGGTTCATTTTTAAATGCTACGTTTTTATTTTTCTTTAGATTTGTTTATCAGAGGCTGCTCTCTTAAAATCATTAGTACTGAAAAGGTAATTTCTGCATTTACACTACATGTGACAGTGAGGCTGAAAATGTTTCCCTATCCTCCTACGTTACGTGTGTAATTATACATAAATCCACACTGAATATTTCAATATTTTTTTGAATATTTTTTTTTCCCTAAATCATTCTCTGACTTTAACGTTTATCTTAACCCGCTGTTTGCGCTGCTCATTCCCGCAACGAAAGTCATCACTGGCTACTTGTACAGATGTGTGTAGAGAAGCAAAACTGTTCCAAGTTCATAATTTAATTCAAACCGCTCTTATAGAGGAAGTGGGTGGCTCTGAAAAGAGCCTTTGGGTGTTTCGCGTATTCAGGCTGCATTTTATTTACTTGGTTTTGGCTGGCTTCTCAGTCTTCTTAGGCAGCAGCACAGCCTGGATGTTGGGCAGCACACCGCCCTGAGCGATGGTCACTCCGCCCAGAAGCTTGTTCAACTCCTCGTCGTTGCGCACCGCCAGCTGCAGGTGACGGGGGATGATACGGGTCTTCTTGTTGTCCCTTGCGGCGTTTCCAGCCAACTCCAAGATTTCAGCAGTGAGATACTCGAGCACAGCGGCCAAATACACCGGAGCGCCAGCACCGACGCGCTCGGCATAGTTGCCTTTGCGGAGAAGTCTGTGAACACGGCCGACGGGAAACTGCAATCCTGCTCTGGATGAGCGCGTCTTAGCCTTTGCTCTGGCCTTGCCACCGGTTTTACCTCTTCCGCTCATTATGGAGTTGTTGTAGTAACTAGTACTGCTGATCAACGACGCACAAATAATAATAGTGTTATTAGCTCTAGCGATCAGTTTTTAAGAGAGAGTGCTCGTCCTCTATTGGTCAGAGTGTGTCACAGCTGCAAACCAATCACTGCGCGTCCCTCCAAAACTCCAAACCCCTCCCCTCTCTGCCCGCCTCTTCATTGTAATTTGTCACAACACACACAATAATAATAAATAAAAATACAGCACAAATAGATCGAAAATGTAAATATATTTACATATAAGATATGCGCTGAAATGCCAATTACCAGTAAGGTTTAAAACAGCGCACTGAAATGTGTGTCACCATAAACATTAGAAAACCAAATAAATTGTTTTTGTAAGTAAACCAGCAGCTGATGTTTTCTTCAAACCAAGCCCAGACCATCTGTTGATTTCCATACATCATATTGCCAGTTAACGTGTTCCAGGTATTATATTTAGGATGCCGATATGAGCACAATGTTGTAGACTGTATTGCGTTAATACTGAGCTAAAATGGGACATGCTCCCTGAGTTTATTTACACTCTCTGAAATGCCTAAAGAAGCATGTAATTATCATTAAAACGTTGCTCTTTAATCGTAGCAAGTGGGTGGCTCTTAAAAGAGCCGTTTTGTTTTGGGAAGAAACGAACACAAAATGTGACATTTATTTCTTTTTGGGAGCTGCCTTTTTAGGCTTGGCTGCCTTAGGCTTCGCCGTTTTGGGTTTGACTGCCTTGGCCTTCTTGGGGCTCTTGGTTGCCTTCTTGACGGCTGCTGGCTTCTTCGCCTTTTTAGGGCTCTTGGCTGGCTTCTTGGCAGCTGCAGGTTTCTTGGCCTTCTTGGGGCTCTTTGTCGCCTTCTTCGCAGCGGTGGCGGCCGGTTTCTTTACCTTCTTGGGGGATTTCTTGACGGCGGGTTTCTTGGCAGCAGGCTTCTTTGCTTTCGCTGGGGTTTTCTTGGCAGGTTTCTTCTTTGTTTCGGCTTGTTTCTTGTTGAGTTTGAAGGAACCGGAAGCGCCTGTGCCTTTGGTCTGGACCAGGGTGCCGTTGGTCACCAAACTCTTGACGGCGAGCTTGACGCGGGAGTTGTTCTTCTCCACATCGTAGCCACCCGCAGAAAGAGCCTTCTTCAGGGCGGCGAGGGACACGCCGCTTCTCTCCTTGGAGGCCGTCACGGTCTTGACGATGAGGTCCCTCACGCTCGGGCCCGTTTTCTTGGGCTTAGACGCAGACTTCTTTTTGGGAGCTTTAGCCGGCGGGGCAGCGGCAGCTGGAGCGGTTTCAGCCATGTCCTCAGACAGACGTGTTTACAAGTCAATAGGCGGAATACAATGAAGTGCGGCTGAGAGGCGCGGCGGAACTTAACTGTCAGATGAGAACCGTGTAGACTCACCACCCCGCTCCTCTGCGACAATGTGTTTTCTCCGTTTAAACACAACGCAAAATACGTGTAGCAGAACACCTTTGCAGATTAGAAATGACGCTAGTGCCAAGACGAGGTACAAGGCTTTCTCTTCATATGTAAAATAGACACGAGCAAAAGACAATTTCCACAGTATCCATTCAAAAGAGCGCGGCGAGCGTCAAGCTCTACAAAAGAAGTTTGAATTTGATCTGGTTTCAATGTGAAACATCTGACCACAACAGTTTGACACCTTCGTTTATTAAACACGAGCTTTGACTGCGCCAATTATCTGAACAGTGTTTTCAGTAAAAGCTGATTTGTGACATACATTTTTAGCGATATCTCTGATTCTGAATGTCCTGTATAGAGCACGTTCAGGGCTTTTCAGAGATACCACATTTTTGGAAGTTTCACCATAACCACTCACTTTCATTGGTCTTTAAAAAATGTCTGACATTATTTTAGTGATCAAATGTAATGCCCGCATGGAAAATATGATCATATTTTGTAATGATCATTTAAGTCTGACTAATTTTCAAATTGTTTGTCATAAAACATCTCGGGAAAACGTTATGGGGTTTCAAACCAATATATGACTTTCTGTTATGAAACAGGGCATCAATTTCATACATGACCACTGTAGAGGACACCAGGACTTAAAGCACGTTTAATACACATTTTGGGAGACACAACAAGTGAAAAGGGAAAGCAATTATATTGCAATATTGATGTAAAAGTATTAGATATTCTTTTGAAAATCTTGCCATTTATTACTCCCATTATTACACTTATATTTGTCATGATATGTTGCCCCAAAAAAACATTAATATGCAAATTAGATACAAAGTATATAAATATTTTATCAAATCATTGTGTTATATTGTTCACAACATAGTTGAGAGTCCTCGTTACATAAAGTTTGACATGAAAATGTACATTTATTTGCCATTAAAACAAAAATCCCAGTTTTTCTGAAATGTTTACATTCTGAAGCAGAGTGCTAGGGCAGTTTAGAATTTGGTCTTATTGACTAGAGGTCGTCTTCCACTCACAGCTTTGGAGCTAGTTTTAGCCCTAAAACACCTTGCAAATCCTACATTTAGGAGTGACAAGCGCATTATTTTTTAAAGATTTCATATTTTGTGAATAGGGGCCTTGGAACGTAATGATAAAAATAAATAAATAAATAAATAAATAAAAGAATGTGATTATAATGGATTCTAAACATTTTACTTCCTACATCACCTCAAATATTTCGGACTCCGTCAGCACGCGAGCAGACATGCTCAAATCTGCTTTCAAGTCTAGCAGACCCACTATAATATTATATATATATATATATATATATATATATATATATAATATATATATAATATATATATAATATATATATAATATATATATATATATATATATATATATATATAAAAAAAAAATAAAAAAAAATACACACACACACACACACACACACACACACACACACACACACACACACACACACACACACACAGCTCTTTAACCGAAAACATGGGTGGCTCTTAAAAGAGCCGTTTGGGTTTTACGACAGTACGGGCATGCTTAACCTCCAAAGCCATACAGAGTGCGTCCCTGTCGTTTCAGAGCATACACGACATCCATGGCAGTGACGGTCTTTCTCTTGGCGTGCTCAGTGTAGGTAACGGCATCGCGGATCACGTTCTCCAAAAACACCTTCAGGACGCCGCGAGTCTCCTCGTAGATCAGACCAGAAATACGCTTAACACCGCCACGGCGAGCGAGACGTCGAATAGCGGGTTTGGTGATTCCCTGGATGTTATCACGCAGAACCTTACGGTGACGCTTAGCGCCTCCTTTTCCGAGTCCTTTGCCGCCTTTACCTCTTCCTGACATTGCTACGGATTTTCAAGCGTCTGCGTTGCACAACCACGCTTACGAATACTGTGGACGTGAAAGAAGAGCTTTAGTTTACAGTTGCTTACAGGACCTAGTTGAAACATGCCATGCAACGTCACGATGCGCGTCAGCAAACGGAAAGGCCAAACCATTCTGGATAGTAACGTACAAACAATCTTAATCACTTCCTATCTTGCTCCATGCATTGCATTAAACAGATCATATAGTCAAAGTCCCTTAATACAGTACAGTATAGGAATGTATAATGACCTTCAGACCACTTCTTAAAATGTTTTTTTCTTTTTGGTCTTTTTTTAAAACTAAAATTGGATCAGTATATAAAATTGTGCAGCTCATATAGCCTATTTGAACATTGCCCTATATTTAATCAAGCTCATTTTCAGGAAGAAAATGGATCAAAATGTATTAAAAACATTGCAAAAAAAAAAAAGAAGTGTAATGCATATATCTGATTGTGTGCTGCTGCTGCTGCTGATGAAAACAACAACAACAACAACAACAACAACAACAATAATAATAATAATAATAATAAAAAATTACAAATACTAAGCAGTGAATAGAAGCCTCAAACATAGTGTAAGATATCCAGTGCTCAGAAGGTTACTTTGGAAATGTAATAGTTACAGATAACAAGTTACAATATATAAAACCATTTTAGTTGCCTTATTAAAGAAATATTACTAATTACATTTGATTACTTTTCTACATTTCTAACAAAGGTTTTCCACTGTTGTTAATTTTACACCTGGCAGGGTTAACCTTACAGCAGGACTCAACAATGATTACTGTCAGACTTTCAAAATTAGTAATCACTTGAATTAAGATTGTAAAAATGTAATTATAAAGCCACCACAAAATCAGACGACGTCTTAGTTCCAGATTATTCCGAGGTTAAATACAGCTTTAAACAGCTAATCTTATAAAATAAAGCATGTACATAAACCCAAATAGGAGATTAAACAGTTATTGTATAAGCATGTGCACTAAACTCCTGAAACATTGGTGTCTCACCTTTTAGAGCAGTCAGTGCAATTTGGGAAAGAAATTAATTTACTCTATATGTGAAAATAATCAGATGAAATTATGTTTGTAATCGTTAACATTTTCATAAGTAACTGCAATTTATTTCTTCTTCTTTTTTTTCTTCTCAGTAACTGTAAGTCATTACAGTTACGTGTATTTTGTAATGAAATTACGTAATTCAATTACATGTAGCTAGTTGCTCTCCAACACTGGAGACATCACAAATAAAATAAAATGTTTAAAAGTTATATCGGTTAAGTGTTTTTTTTTTTTGTTTGTTTTTTTTTTTTTTTTCAAATAACAAGTATAATTAAACACACAGGGCTGTATAGCTTACACATTTTTTTTTCTTCCATGCCTGTATTTACAAATTGCATAAATAATATTATGAGATTAATGTTTTAAATGTAACATTATTATTATTATTATTGAATTGTTGCCCTGACACTTCCTGCCACTGACCATGGAAAATGCTAACCACGCAATCGCTATAAATGCGTGCGTATGTCCTAGAAAGTCTGAAATGTGTTGCTGCTGTAATGATTATAAGCTGATTGACGGTGCGTGACGTCACTGCTACGGATAAACACAGAAGGAATGATGTCTGTGAGCACACCTTATTGGGTAAACTTGTTTTATGGAACACCCCCCAGCTCGCTGCAGAGCCAAATGGGATGAGCTGGAGCTCTAGCTCCCCCTCGCTGGATCTAGTGGGCGGGGCTTGGGACATCATTGGTCCAGAGGCACCACAACGCAAGCAGGTAGCGTCCATTCGAACTGATGTACAACCTGTATCACATGGTAAGAAAATTGTACTTTAAAGATAAACTGAACTTTGAGATGTAAATAAAATCTAAATCTTACATTTATCACAGTCTCGACGTGACTATTAATATTGTTATGTTCAGACCCCCTGAAACATTAATCTAACTATGACAGCTACTATGATGGCCCATGCTACATTTTAGCATATGTAACGTTTTTATACTCATAGTTTTTATTTATTTTAATTGCAGTATTTGTTTAACATGCAGATATGCATCAGACAATACTTTTGTGAGGACAGAATCCCCTGCTGTCTATCCAAAGATGCAGTGTGATGCAAAAACTTTTGAGTGTGTTTGAGTACTCCTCCCGGACCAGACCAGGTTTAAATTAAAGGTGGTGGCAGCATAGGGTTAAACCGAAATAGAGAAGTTCCCCAGTGGCCGCTAGTGGTGGCCGAAATTATTGCACTACATTAACAATAGCCTTATTTAGACAGATGATGGGATCGGTATTATGAAGTTATACAGTAAGATACCTGAAGCAGCTGCATTTTGCTGTTTAAGTGCGGGTTTAATAGAAATGAGTTTAATGCGCATGAAAACTCTTGATGCGCAAAAGACAGACATGGTAAAAAAAAAAAAAAAAAAAAAACATTCGAGGCTTCAGCCCTTATAATACATATATACATATATATATATATATATATATATATATATATATATAATCAGATTTTTTTTCTTTCACCGACCCTGCAATGAAGAGATTTTCAAATACCACAGCGTCTGAATTGCAAGCCCGCAGATGCAGAAAACTCAAAGAAATGTGGCCCTCGACATGAAGATGAAGACAGCGTCATTTCCAATTTTCTGTTTATTTGTTTGGTTCAGCCGTTTGCCGGCTTGAGTTTGAAAAAAAAAAAAACATAATAATAATAATAATTAATAAATTAATTAATAAATAAATAACTTCATAGTTTTTTCAGTAACTTATTTTTATGTGTTTGTGTGTGTGCACATGCACAGGAAATTACATTATGCATTGTTATTCAGTGATGGAATATCCATAGTGTACTTTTCTGTAATACAGGTACAACAGAATGTTCTACAAATTGATTGAAGTATTTCTGTTAAGTGTAAAGTGTTTCTGTTTTGTATTTCTGCATATTACTTGACCCTTATTTTAATTTATTATAATTATTTTGGTCAATAGATTATGTATGTGGTTGTACTTTCTAAAATGTACTCAAGGCACCTACTGTTGTACACAAGATTTATTGCTGTAAAGTATGTTCAACTTTTCCAGATTTGACAGCGTGTCATGTTAATTCAATTTTGTACTTTAGTAGTAATTCTAATATGCCATATTAGAATTCTGAAAAGAGCTTTAAAACAAACTACTATTGTACTTTTTTTTTTTTTTTCCCTCTAATGTTCCTCAAGAACATTTTAAATGCCATTTCAGCTCATTAAAGTAAAGCTTAAATATATATATATATATATATATATATATATATATATAGCATATATATAGCAATTAAGCTAAATTGAGTTGGGGCTAACAACCGGGTTAAAATTAATCCTGGTGATTTATCCGTCTGTTCTGCTGTCAATCCTACTAGAAATTAATGTATTTTACTGTCACTTCATGTTGTTCTGTAAATATGTTGCATCATTTTAATTTCCTGCATTTAAGTAATACATATAATGTTACTGTATACTATTTTCCTGTGATTATGAAGAGTGCTGTTCATATTGCTGTCAGAAGTTTGATTAATACATATGTTAGTTGTCAAGAGCATAAGAAATGGCTAATGATGTAGCACAGTTGGTTTCATTTAGGTCTCTTACGAGTTCAATACATATATAGAGCTTGGTAGTAACCGATTAAATGTAATCTGGGTTACGTAATCAGATTCCAAAATGAATTACCACCAATTCAGGTGTTTCCTCTTTGCAGTGGCTTGATTGATAAGATTGATAGATTGATAAGACAGTGACTTAATAAATATCACAAAAAGTGAAAAGATACTTGGGACATTCTTCCAGAAATGCATTATATGTCTCTGAATTGTTATAGTGAATATTTGATCCAAAAACACTTTCTTCCAAAAAGTCTAAAAAAAAAAGTCTGATGTTTCTGAGAGTTGTTCTGTGATACTATTTAACTACTTACCATTTTACCTAATCACTATTTTGCAACTGTCCTTGTGCTGCCCCCATGTTTTTGGTCAGTCCTGTCATATTTACATAAAACATGTTTGCATAAAATTGCAACATAAAAATGTGCAATAAGCCTTTGCTGTGACTCAAAGGAAATGACATAATTTGACCTGGCACTGATCAAGAGTGAGTTCTGTCAGTGAATTGTATGAAATTAAGCTTGTTTTTGAATGTTTTTTGAGGGTGACCTAAAGTCTCAGGCCCTGTCACAGAAATGTACATTTCTGGCAGAATGTCCACTTTACGTAATAATAATAATAATAATAATAATAATAATAATAATAACCCCTAACAAATCCAACATTTAATTTCTGCAAAAATTTATATGACATAACTTTTAAGTAATGACAAAATATAACATATAGTCATAAATTAACAAATTTTATTTTTAATATATACTTCATATTTTTCGGGAAAGTACACTAGAAATTATTATTATTTTTTTTTTTTCAGATTTTACTTATGTCACAAGCGAGGCTGAGGTGAGGGGATCCATATGCAAGCTTTATTAAGGGCAGAAATCAAGGTCAACAAGCAAGGTCAAAAAACACAGCAGCCAAGTACAACACAGATAATCCACAGAATAGTCAGTCCAGGCAGAAAGTCACAAGGGGTACAGGCTAACAATCATAAAACGAGGGACAGGCAATGGTCAAAGGCAGGCAGAGAACAATCACAGGAGCCAGGAAACAAAGGGAGTCAGCGACGGGAAACAAACACGGGGAACACTCAGAAATGACAGTTAGCTGATCAAGACTTCACAATGAGACAGAGTGAGAGTGAGGCTTTTATACTGTGAGTAATGAGGTGTAATGACTGCCAGGTGTGTGCAAGCAAGATGGCCGACAGGGGTGAGAGGTGAGAGGACACAGGAAGTTCATAAGAATGGGATTATGGGAAATGTAGTGAATGGATGGCCCATAGAGAAATGAAGGCTCCCTCTAGGGATGAAGTGAGGGAGCCACAACAGCGCAGTTCATGACAACTTACATGTACTCACTTGAAACAGTTATTGTAGGCTATTTATTTGATTTCACAGCTTTAAAATTTACTCACTGTTTTTGTGGTGAATTGTTTCACCAAAAAAAAAAAAAAAAAAAAAAAAAAATATATATATATATATATATATATATATAAACAAAAACATCACAAATAAACCTTTTAGAGTGTACACCTTCAATTTGTCCACTATTGTCTGCCATGCTTTTTCTCTTTGTTTTATTATTACTGCAGTATTTCACTTTTTGCATATGAGGTGCTTTACCTCTTCATATGTTTTACATAATATATATGTTGCACAGGTTTTTTTTTTTTTCATTTTTGCATCACTGAATCTGTGATCGATCCCATGGTCTATTTGAGAATGCCGTGAACGCGCACTTATCCCATCTGGGTCATTCTACAGAAACGTCCACTTTTCTGTCCCTAGACTTTACAGATATATTACAATTGAAATATACATTAGGATTACAGTTTTTTCAGATTTTTTTTTTCGATTTTTTCGATTAATCGCGATTAATTCTACCTGACATTAAAGTTTTTAATTATACTTTTATATTGCAATAATTTCACTTTAATGCTTCAAATTAATGTAGAAACAACATAAAGAACATATATTTTTAATATTTGTTTAACGCCATCTTGTTTTAGGACTGAAGGCAAATATCACTGATTGATTTCCCCCCCCTAATACTTAACCATTGAAAATATCATTCAACATTACAGTATCATTAAGAGCTATCACTTTAACATTTATTAGACTTTAAAAAAAATAACTAATAATAATAATTTAAGTGAACTTGAAACAATCTTCACACAAACCCATTATAATAAATGTCATATATATATATATATAGTAGCTACCTGTGCCCTTCAGCAAGAAAATATAGCCTAAATTATATCAAATTCTAAATTATATAAAGATAAAACTTAGTTATTAATTTCCTCTTTTTAATTTTGTTCCTTAATTAACAGACATCACAGCAACTGGTTATAAGGATATTTTGGCTGCTGTTAAAGGTTGTCACTGCTGAACTTGATCTGACACTGCTTTGACCTATAAATATATATATATTTTTTTTTGTGAATTCATGTTTTACCTGACGATATAACTACGACTTTGCATGCTCGCAGTTTCATTTGGGTTTAATATAGCCTAATACAGTGCGCGTCGGCACATTTGCGCGTGAACTTCAAGAGCGCACGCTACAAGCAGAGTATATAGGCTGACAGGACAATTAAATTCGTTTTTACCGACATATGGCCTGACAGCATCTCATCTGACCGCAGTTCACTAACGTTTTACTTAAGCTCCCCGTCACCGGTACCGCTTCCGCGGTCGTTTGACTCACGTCTGGTGCTAAGTAAAGTTGGAGCGCGCATCTGAAAAGTCTCCTGTTTGATGTGTTCGTAAAGACGCTCTGCGCATTTAAATAAAAGCATTTCATAAGCAGTTGTGAGTGGGGTGGCCCCGCCCATGCGTTAATTGCGTTAAATATTTTTAACGTGTTAAAATGAAAAAAATTAATCTCCTGCGTTAACGCGCTAATTTTGACACCACTATAAAATATATAATGTAAATGGCATAAAAAAAAACTAAATATTAAATAAATATTATAAAATATATAATGAAAACATTTGTCCCTTGAAGTTATGTCACTGGTGTTACCGCTTAACAAAAGTGTTTTATTTTGGAATAAAAAAATCACACTGATGACATTACTCGACATGTTTCTTCCTATTTCTTGAAGATCTATGAAGGCAGGCCATGGTAAGTCCACTGTTTCTTTTCAGTTATCAGAAATGTTCTCATTTATCTCATGATTTTAGTTGACGTCACTGGTGTGACCTACTTTATTGTTATGAAACTGTAAGAAAAACTGAGTACAAATGGATAAAACTACTTAATTTAGTAAGTATATCATGTTTGACAACATGTGGTCTGATACCTAGCATCAGCCATTTAATAAAATGCATTTTTCATGAAAATTGTCACTGGTGTTACTGTCACTGGTGTTACCTTCCTTATAGATAACACCAGTGACGATCAGTAACACCAGTGACTCCCATTTTAGATAAACTTAATTCAAAGCTATTTATTTAGTTCTTTTCACATAAACTAGCACTAAGATTTTGTGATTCTAACTTTTCTTTAGCATTGTTAATTATCCTTTGGTCAGGAATGGCTAAACTGAGTGCAGCTGAGAAGCAGCGACTTTATAGACAGCATAGGGATGCTGATCCTGAACACAGAGCAGAAAACTTGCAGAAAAGAAAGAGAGTTATTTTATAGACATTTGAAACAAAACAGAGAAAGAGAATAAGTGATTTAAAAGATAAGTTCATATTCACAACAAAAATTTACAGATAATGTACTTACCCCCTTGTCATCCAAGATGTTCATGTCTGTCTTTCTTCAGTCGTAAAGAAATAATTTTTTTAAAGATAAACATTTAAGGATTTCTCTCCATATAATGGACTTCTATGGTGCCCCCGAGTTTGAACTTCTAAAATGCAGTTTAAATGCAGCTTCAACTGGCTTATATGATCCCAGCCGAGGAAGAAGGGACTTATCTATGGATAATGTGTATACTGTTTCCTCAAATAGCATAATTTCTTTATGACTCAGAAAGAAAGACATGAACATCTTGAATGACAAGGGGGTGAGTAAATTATTTGTAGATTTTTGTTCTGAAAGTGAACTAATCCTTTCAGTAAAAGGGGCAAGAGAAGTGAAAGTAAGACATGGAGGGTTCATCATCAAAGATACAAGCAAAAAATCAGAGCAGGAGCATTGCTCCCCCATCATCAGATAGATCACCTAGCATTTCAATGAACAAGCTGAACTGTTACAAATATAGAAATCAAAGGTGAAAGGCGAACAGGCACTGAATAAGCATTCAGTTTAAATTGTTAAGCTATTCTGGGAGTTAATTATGGGGCAGTTGGGCAAGTAAATTAAGGCACCATGAAATGTAAAATGATTACAGTCAGAAATGTACACCCCTTAGTCATAACAAAGTGTAATGATATAAATTAAGAGTGGGCATCTGTAGTTTAGTCAATGTACTGTACTCTTTTGTACATTTTAGTTGTTTTAGTTCAAGTGTTGAAATGATGTTTATGTTCTTTTACTAACTATTTTCACTAGTTGGCAAATGTATGACAAATGTAATAATTTAGTAATTGTTCATTATAGTTGAAGAATGTCTTATGAATGTCACTGGTGTTACCGTGTGTTTTTCTTTGTCACGTTCTATAAAACATGTCACATATGACATAATAATAATTTTACATCTATTGAATTATGCTAAATTCAAGAGTTAAGATTTAAAGGATTTAATCATTACTTGTTTATAACTGTTTTTTAAATATTTTCATTTTTATAGCGAATACATGTTGTTGCAAATGAACTAACATCATTCAGTCACACTTTTAACAAACCTGATTAAAATAAATAAAACATAATCTCCCTATTTGTTGCATTATTGTTATTTTTAAGTATCTCTGACTACACATGCTGAAAAAAAGTGAAACAGAATTTCAAAAAACCTTTAAAATTACCAAAGTAGTAAGGTAACACCAGTGACAAAACAAGGGGACATGCAGACTTTAAATAAATGTACAAAACAAATTAAAAAAACATTAAGCTGACCTTTATGTGTATTCATGAAGTCAAAAGGTAATCTAATAATGTGGTCTATGTTTAAATATTAAAATAAGAAAAAAAAAATGTAAGACATTTTGCCATACCAAAAGTGGACGTTTCTGTAGAATGACCCATCTACACCTGGCTTGAATTAGCTCCGCGTTCTCATCCTGGCTCAGCAAACGTGCAACGGACTAAACCAGGATACGCTGATTAAGCTAGGTCAAGCCACGCTTTTTCCGTTATTCTGGATTTCTTAATTCTACGTTTGTGCAATATCTTTCCGAACACGTTTAGTAAAGTGATGATTTGCGTAAGACGTTAGACAGTAACGCTATTATATTTGTGATTTCACTGTAAAAATTAGTGATGGGAAAATAAAGCTTTATGAAGCACTGAGGCTTTCCCCTCAACTGTATCGTAAAAAGGTTCACTACTCGAAGCTTTTCAACACGTTGCACACTAATGACATCTTGTGGTCAAAGGTGGAAAAACGTGCTTTTGCGGCCCAGATGTCCAGACGGTTTTTGGACAGTTTCATATAATACGTACTGTAAGCGGCTAAGTCTAAACTTGCTGCTGCTGAGGGATGCTGGACGGTGCTTATATTTGGACGCGCACGCTCAATACAATAAACTAGATTGTCCACACATTATTTTAAAATGCTTGTCATTGTAGATTTATTTTACAGTTACCGGTCTTCATCTCCACAAGGGCAAGAATCCAAGCAACAGTCAAATCCACCAGTCACCTTTAGCGTGGTACAGCATAGCGTAGTGCAACGTAGCGGTCAAAAAACTGTGTGCACCTTCCCTCCAGCAACACCTGCTACCTGAGGGAAGGTTCCCACCTATATTGTGTGCACTAACAAACAAGAGTGCCCTCTACTGGACATACACAAACAATACAGACAAAAAATGGCTCTTACACGTGCTATGAAAACCATGTAAAGAAAAAAATTATTTACTTACACAAGGTATGAATTAATTAACCTGTGAATAAACTTATGAAAGCATAAGCATGGTTCATGTAGGCATAAATGATCAAAATGAAGAATATTGTTAAATTGGTTCATATTATTGTTAATTAGAAGTGCTTGTGAAGCGGGGATTACTACAAAATGAACATGCACAAAACTACAGGTGTACATATTTATTCGTATTATGATTTATTCTTAACAAAGATGTGAATGACACTTGAAACCTGCGCAAGGGGTTCGCGTTATTTGAATCAGAATACTAACCAGTCACGTGGTTGTGTGCGAAAATTGTGTCCTTTCATTTATGAGGTGGTGGATGAGGGAGCTATCATCGTGCGAAGGGCATTTCAAAGAGAGCGAACTTTCAGGGACAGGTCAGACCCATTGGCTTTTCATGACAGCTACCTGTATGAGCGGTATAGGTTTTCAAGAGATGGGATTGCGTATATTTGTAGATTGCTGAGCCCACACATTGCAAACAAGACATGCCGCAATAGAGCGCTCACAGTCCCGCAGATGGTGTGCATTGCACTTCGCTTTTTTGCCAGTGGAACTTTTTTGTACACAGCTGGAGATGCACAGAATATCAGCAAAGCAACAGTCTGCCGCTCTGTGTACCTTTCTTTAAAAAGACTCCTCAATGTGTTCATCACATTCCCTGGCCACAGAGCAATTTGTACCATTAAACATGCCTTTTATGGAATAGCTGGTAAGTTAAAATAACTGTATACAATGTGGAAATATTTCTTGACTGTTGATGTTACACAGGATACATTTTAAACCAAACAAATAATTTCCCTAGGTTTCCCAAATGTTATCGGTGCACTGGACTGCACCCATGTGCGTATTAAGTGTCCGTCTGGTCCACATGAAGCAGACTTTGTAAATAGGAAGTCAGTACACAGCATCAATATACAGGTACAGTCCCACTGAGATGATACTGAAGGCTATACTCTAGCACTGATTGTACTGTACTAAGCTGGGCACCAGTGTTCGGTTGATTGCATTTAAATGTAGCTGCAATGTTTTATATCTCTTATATAATTTCAGTGTAGTGACCTACATGTTTATTTATTTTTTTAGATGATCTGTGATTCAGATTGCATAATCACTAATGGCCAGGCTCTGTGCATGACTCCAGAATCTTTCGAGCCTCATCTCTCTACCAGCAACTGGCAAGAGGTATGCTAGTCACTTAACAAATGGCAAAAAGTCTTCAATTTAATTTCTAAAACAAACCCTTTCTATGCAGGTGAATTCTCAGGAGTTTTGCTGGGAGACAAGGGATACGCATGCCTGCCTTACCTCTTGACTCCCTATCATGAGCCCCAGACAGAGGCACAGCACAGCTACAACATTGCCCATGCACGCACAAGAGGTTCCAGTGCCTGAAGCACCTCAGAGTGACTCCACCTAGGGCATGTGACATTGTAGTTGCCTGTGTAGTGCTCCATAACATTGCCTGTCTGAGGAGAGAGAAGCAACCAAGGATTGTTGCAGAGGAAGACTGGGGCGTTGAAGCAGTATTTGAAGAAAATGAAACAGGCAGAGTTATACGAGACACATATGCCAATAATTATTTTGCTTAATATGGTCCAAACCATGTGTAGCCTTTAAATTTTTCACTGGCCCCTCAACTTTCCCCTTAATTTAACAGACACACAGAGTCAAAGTCTTTAATTTTTCATTTTCCTTTATTCAAAGTGAAGTTGCCTGTTTGGAGTGAAAACATACAAATAAATGTTGTAGAAAATGATCAAATAGGTCATGTGTTTTTTTTTTTTTGTTTTTTTTTTTTAAATGGCAGGTCTACTTGCATTTTTCTGTAGTTGAATTTCCAGCTCCAACTTTCTCATCTTCAGTGTTTTATACTGGATGTCAGTATCAATTGCTTCCATTTGTTTTAGGAGGTAGCGTTTATATACTCCTTTTATGTTTTCTGGGTTCTGTAGCAACATATTTAAGTTATTTTACTGAATGCTCATTGTTTTCATTTCTTAATACTTTATCACATGTGGTCCCAGACTGAGAGGGCTCTAGAACGGTGTCACCATCCTGCAGCCAATAATATTTGAAAACATTATGATCACCTTATCACACAAGTACACTTTTAAATATACAATACATGGAAGCTATGACTACCTCAGGCCTCCTTGAACATACAGACACTGTCTCTTTATCCTCCTCAACTGTGGATGGGCCTTCACCCTGTAACCACTCATTAAATTGAGTTAAACTCCATTTACATGACTGTTTTAAAAGCCCTCATACTCACAGGCAGCATGATGTCTGGTGGATCCATCAAGCACACAGAACACTGCACGCCCTCCCCCAGTGTGAGCAACTTCAGTCTTCTTTTTGGCAGCTGCAATTAAAAAAAACCTTATGAGACTGAACAGTTGTAACTTCAAGCTTGCAATGTTTACATACCATTACATTTACTTGCCATTCTGAACAATATTTTTATTTTTTATTTTCACCTGCTGCCAGGTTCTTTTTTCTTCACTGAAGTTTCTGTTGTGTGAGTTATACGAATCACTGTTATTCACACTCAAACTTTGCAATGGATTGTGACACACATTTGACACACATTTAACGTTGATAAAGTATTTTAAATATTTGCTTTGTTTATTGCCGCTGTATTTCCTTTTTTGATGATTACATCTTTAAATTCTTCGTACGTCTCCAATAGCAAACGCTGTTCAGTCGCCGTGAACATCGCTGCTCTTTCTTTACCTTCGTTGCCATGGTAGCCCACAGTAAATCGACGGATCTATGCTCGACCTTCAGGGCTTTTAAACAATAGCGTGCACCCGCAATTATTTAAACGATTTAAACCTGATTCAAATTAGTAAGATCACATGATCTTCAACTAACTGTTATGGAACCAATTTAAGCGCGGATGTTTATATCGGCTCATTCAAGTCGGGTTTTTGACTTTAATCCCAGCTTTTCTTAGCGTCTTTTATGAAACAGCCCCCAGGTGGTTATGGCAAAACGAATCAAGTTCCGGTACAGTGCTTCACTGTGAGATGATTAATTTTTTTTGATACAAGCTTCGAAGCCTCGGTGTCAAACGTCACATCACTAGTAAAAATACGTTTTATTATGTATAGCGAACAGTAGCTCCAGGTAGCACAAGTACGTCTCCAAAATGGATTTGCATAAACCATCTTAAAGACGACTACTAAATGTCTGTTTACAAATCACAGGAAAATGCAAGAGAATTGCAAATGAGCACATCACAACATGAAGCAGACATCTGAGTGAGTGATGTACATTATGTGTGCTTATTATGTCGAATTCACAGTTGTCAGCACTGCTTTAGTTCAGTGTAAGTAATGTAAATAAACACATGTACATAAAGTAACTAAACATGAGTTATTTATTTAATTTATCCATTAGTACTGTTGATAAACTGATGTTGGATAAAGATTTATAAAAAAAAAAAAAAACACATCAGCAACTACCCTTAACGTGTAAATGCAGTATTGAACACAGAACTGAATCTTGTCTGGATGCTACAGGGACTGATGAGACACCTGTGTTTATCTAGTGAAGAGAGACTGATGAAGAAATGCTGCCATCAAAGGCTTTGAGTGAGTAAACTACAGACATCAATATAACATCTTTTAAATCTTAAGTTGTAGTTAATTTTAATTGTTGTAATTTCAAACGGAGCTATTGCAACACTTCTGATTCTTGATTTCTGTGCATTTGCTGCAGATATTTTGTGGTGAAACAGGGCCTGCAAAGAAAGGTAACAGCAACATTTGTGGGGAAAAAAGGAAAACCTGAAACAAAATATAAAGTAAGATTATTTTGTTACTTCTAATACAGAGATCAAATGCCCTTGTGCTGTTAAAATGACAGCTTTTGAATTATGCATCTTTGTATGATCTGAAAAGTCTGCAGACTGGTGTGAGCTGGGAGAAATCCACAACAGCATTATGGAAATGGCCTAGAGCCATGGATGAGATCCTTCATCACTCCACCTGCCCTTGTTGCCTCATCTGGACCAGATGTTGCTGTGGTCTCTTCATCATCAGTCACCCCAGAGCTAGTAAGAGCATCTAGAGAAAGACTGAAGGACACTAAGGATGTGATTTTGGTTAAGTTTGTTCTGCTGGTTTCATCAGTCAATGGAGCCTAAGTTCCAGAAGCTTTAAAAGCATCATCAAATAATGTCATGAAACTTCTGAAACTCAGGCTTCATTGACTGATGTTCTATGAACAGAAATATAAGATGCTCTTATTACAGGGACCCCAGCTAAGACAAGTGAAGGTGGGAACAGTGCTCAGCTGGAGAATTGGCACAACTGTGTTATAATGGTATATAAATGTAAATATAATATATATAAATGCATGTGTCAGAACTAATATTTTTGAATAAAGCTTTGTTCCATGTGTCTTTATTTTTGGTCATGGTTACTTTTATTATTTTACTAATTTATTCATGTTTCCTGTAATTGTCCGTAAATAAAATGTTTCATTAACTTATGCATTAATTCATGACATGATTGAAAATTGAGATGTATTCACCTTGACTGCATTTGTCTAGTGTGTAGACACGTAAAATATATCATTAAATATTGGTCAGAATTTATCATTACTATTGTTTGTACGTGTTGGAGTGGGCTAGCAATGCATTCTGAGGTAATCTTAATGTCAAAGTACATTTTTCAAGTGTGAAATCAACAGTCTTCTCCAAAGGTGAGGTCTTTGAGCAGCTGATCGATTCTCCTTTGTGCAAATATTGCAAACATGGAGGAAAATGTACTAGGTAGGGTTGTCGTGATACTGATGTTATGAGGTGTTTGTGGACCTGTTATCTTATTTTCTTTTTATTATTATTACTACAGAAGTCATAATTACATACAAGCTCAGGGAAAGATAGTAATATCTTTAACAAAGAACAATCATAATGACAAAAAAAAAAAAAAAACAGAAAGCAACTAAAATGGGTTTGTGTATATTATAGTACAAGATTATATACAAAAAAAAAAAAAAGATAAAATATTTTATAATCATAATATTCATAAAATCATAATGCATGCAAAATGCATTTTTGTTATTTATAAGTCTCAGGGATGAAACGAGATAAATTCAACAAGAAAATGAGGACAACAAAGATGATTTAAGCCAGTTTTGCATGTGGATGAACAATTTTGCGCATAAAATAACATATTCAAGAATTTTCGTAATAAAAAAAAAAAAAAAAACTTGTAAGGATTAATCTGTGTGCCATATTAGTAGTATGAATAGTTTAAAACTTAAATCAAAAATCGAAAACTTAAATCAACCCAAAATAAGCAAATTTTATCCCTATTAAAATATTTACAGATTAATTAAATCTGACGCTCATGAGTTGTTGCGCTTGTTATTTCGTCATAGGTCACATGATAACGTCAGCATGGCGGAACGCATTCATACTTAACGAGATTTGGTTGTTGAGCAGGTACTCTGTTAGCTCTCGTTAAGTAAGTACTTATTGAAATTAAGTACCTGTCATACTGTACTGTATTGTATTAAGGGACTTTGACTATATGATCTGTTTAATGCAATGCATGGAGCAAGATAGGAAGTGATTAAGATTGTTTGTACGTTACTATCCAGAATGGTTTGGCCTTTCCGTTTGCTGACGCGCATCGTGACGTTGCATGGCATGTTTCAACTAGGTCCTGTAAGCAACTGTAAACTAAAGCTCTTCTTTCACGTCCACAGTACTCGTAAGCGTGGTTGTGCAACGCAGACGCTTGAAAATCCGTAGCAATGTCAGGAAGAGGTAAAGGCGGCAAAGGACTCGGAAAAGGAGGCGCTAAGCGTCACCGTAAGGTTCTGCGTGATAACATCCAGGGAATCACCAAACCCGCTATTCGACGTCTCGCTCGCCGTGGCGGTGTTAAGCGTATTTCTGGTCTGATCTACGAGGAGACTCGCGGCGTCCTGAAGGTGTTTTTGGAGAACGTGATCCGCGATGCCGTTACCTACACTGAGCACGCCAAGAGAAAGACCGTCACTGCCATGGATGTCGTGTATGCTCTGAAACGACAGGGACGCACTCTGTATGGCTTTGGAGGTTAAGCATGCCCGTACTGTCGTAAAACCCAAACGGCTCTTTTAAGAGCCACCCATGTTTTCGGTTAAAGAGCTTTGTGTGTGTGTGTGTATTTTATTTATATTTATATTTATATATATATATATATATATATAATATTATAGTGGGTCTGCTAGACTTGAAAGCAGATTTGAGCATGTCTGCTCGCGTGCTGACGGAGTCCGAAATATTTGAGGTGATGTAGGAAGTAAAATGTTTAGAATCCATTATAATCACATTCTTTTATTTATTTATTTATTTTTATCATTACGTTCCAAGGCCCCTATTCACAAAATATGAAATCTTTAAAAAATAATGGGCTTGTCACTCCTAAATGTAGGATTTGCAAGGTGTTTTAGGGCTAAAACTAGCTCCAAAGCTGTGAGTGGAAGACGACCTCTAGTCAATAAGACCAAATTCTAAACTGCCCTAGCACTCTGCTTCAGAATGTAAACATTTCAGAAAAACTGGGATTTTTGTTTTAATGGCAAATAAATGTACATTTTCATGTCAAACTTTATGTAACGATGACTCTCAACTATGTTGTGAACAATATAACACAATGATTTGATAAAATATTTATATACTTTGTATCTAATTTGCATATTAATGTTTTTTTGGGGCAACATATCATGACAAATATAAGTGTAATAATGGGAGTAATAAATGGCAAGATTTTCAAAAGAATATCTAATACTTTTACATCAATATTGCAATATAATTGCTTTCCCTTTTCACTTGTTGTGTCTCCCAAAATGTGTATTAAACGTGCTTTAAGTCCTGGTGTCCTCTACAGTGGTCATGTATGAAATTGATGCCCTGTTTCATAACAGAAAGTCATATATTGGTTTGAAACCCCATAACGTTTTCCCGAGATGTTTTATGACAAACAATTTGAAAATTAGTCAGACTTAAATGATCATTACAAAATATGATCTCATTTTCCATGCGGGCATTACATTTGATCACTAAAATAATGTCAGACATTTTTTAAAGACCAATGAAAGTGAGTGGTTATGGTGAAACTTCCAAAAATGTGGTATCTCTGAAAAGCCCTGAACGTGCTCTATACAGGACATTCAGAATCAGAGATATCGCTAAAAATGTATGTCACAAATCAGCTTTTACTGAAAACACTGTTCAGATAATTGTCGCAGTCAAAGCTCGTGTTTAATAAACGAAGGTGTCAAACTGTTGTGGTCAGATGTTTCACATTGAAACCAGATCAAATTCAAACTTCTTTTGTAGAGCTTGACGCTCGCCGCGTTCTTTTGAATGGATACTGTAGAAAATTGTCTTTTGCTCGTGTCTATTTTACATATGAAGAGAAAGCCTTGTACCTCATCTTGGCACTAGCGTAATTTCTAATCTGCAAAGGTGTTCTGCCACAACTTATTTTGCGTTGTGTTTAAACGGAGAAAACACATTGTCGCAGAGGAGCGGGGTGATGAGTCTACACGGTTCTCATCTGACAGTTAAGTTCCGTCGCGCCTCTCAGCCGCACTTCATTGTATTCCGCTTATTGACTTGTAAACACGTCTGTCTGAGGACATGGCTGAAACCGCTCCAGCTGTCGCTGCCCCGCCGGCTAAAGCTCCCAAAAAGAAGTCTGCGTCTAAGCCCAAGAAAACGGGCCCGAGCGTGAGGGACCTCATCGTCAAGACCGTGACGGCCTCCAAGGAGAGAAGCGGCGTGTCCCTCGCCGCCCTGAAGAAGGCTCTTTCTGCGGGTGGCTACGATGTGGAGAAGAACAACTCCCGCGTCAAGCTCGCCGTCAAGAGTTTGGTGACCAACGGCACCCTGGTCCAGACCAAAGGCACAGGCGCTTCCGGTTCCTTCAAACTCAACAAGAAACAAGCCGAAACAAAGAAGAAACCTGCCAAGAAAACCCCAGCGAAAGCAAAGAAGCCTGCTGCCAAGAAACCCGCCGTCAAGAAATCCCCCAAGAAGGTAAAGAAACCGGCCGCCACCGCTGCGAAGAAGGCGACAAAGAGCCCCAAGAAGGCCAAGAAACCTGCAGCTGCCAAGAAGCCAGCCAAGAGCCCTAAAAAGGCGAAGAAGCCAGCAGCCGTCAAGAAGGCAACCAAGAGCCCCAAGAAGGCCAAGGCAGTCAAACCCAAAACGGCGAAGCCTAAGGCAGCCAAGCCTAAAAAGGCAGCTCCCAAAAAGAAATAAATGTCACATTTTGTGTTCGTTTCTTCCCAAAACAAAACGGCTCTTTTAAGAGCCACCCACTTGCTACGATTAAAGAGCAACGTTTTAATGATAATTACATGCTTCTTTAGGCATTTCAGAGAGTGTAAATAAACTCAGGGAGCATGTCCCATTTTAGCTCAGTATTAACGCAATACAGTCTACAACATTGTGCTCATATCGGCATCCTAAAAATATGATGTATGGAAATCAACAGATGGTCTGGGCTTGATTTGAAGAAAACATCAGCTGCTGGTTTACTTACAAAAACAATTTATTTGGTTTTCTAATGTTTATGGTGACACACATTTCAGTGCGCCGTTTTAAACCTTATTGGTAATTGGCATTTCAGCGCATATCTTATATGTAAATATATTTACATTTTCGATCTATTTGTGCTGTATTTTGATTTATTATTATTGTGTGTGTTGTGACAAATTACAATGAAGAGGCGGGCAGAGAGGGGAGGGGTTTGGAGTTTTGGAGGGACGCGCAGTGATTGGTTTGCAGCTGTGACACACTCTGGCCAATAGAGGACGAGCACTCTCTCTTAAAAACTGATCGTTAGAGATAATAACACTATTATTATTTGTGCGTCGTTGACCAGCAGTACTAGTTACTACAACAACTCCATAATGAGCGGAAGAGGTAAAACCGGTGGCAAGGCCAGAGCAAAGGCTAAGACGCGCTCATCCAGGGCAGGATTGCAGTTTCCCGTCGGCCGTGTTCACAGACTTCTCCGCAAAGGCAACTATGCCGAGCGCGTCGGTGCTGGCGCTCCGGTGTATTTGGCCGCTGTGCTCGAGTATCTCACTGCTGAAATCTTGGAGTTGGCTGGAAACGCCGCAAGGGACAACAAGAAGACCCGTATCATCCCCCGTCACCTGCAGCTGGCGGTGCGCAACGACGAGGAGTTGAACAAGCTTCTGGGCGGAGTGACCATCGCTCAGGGCGGTGTGCTGCCCAACATCCAGGCTGTGCTGCTGCCTAAGAAGACCGAGAAGCCAGCCAAAACCAAGTAAATAAGATGCAGCCTGAATACGCGAAACACCCAAAGGCTCTTTTCAGAGCCACCCACTTCCTCTATAAGAGCGGTTTGAATTAAATTATGAACTTGGAACAGTTTTGCTTCTCGACACATCTGTACAAGTAGCCAGTGGTGACTTTCGCTGCGGGAATGAGCAGCGCAAACAGCGGGTTAAGATAAACGTTAAAGTCAGAGAATGATTTAGGGAAAAAAAAATATTCAAAAAAATATTGAAATATTCAGTGTGGATTTATGTATAATTACACACGTAACGTAGGAGGATAGGGAAACATTTTCAGCCTCACTGTCACATGTAGTGTAAATGCAGAAATTACCTTTTCAGTACTAATGATTTTAAGAGAGCAGCCTCTGATAAACAAATCTAAAGAAAAATAAAAACGTAGCATTTAAAAATGAACCAATGGGACACACAACAGATAATAACTTTTGAGCGGGAAAGGCTAGGTGCCTCCCCTTATTGAAAACAAGAAACGCATTTCCATTGGCTGTCTCACGCTGCGACCTAAACCAAATAGCCAATCAAATGTCTCTGCTGAAGCACCGCCCAATGCGACAGGAGAGTTTAAAAAGCTGTAGCACACAGAGAACGTTTACGCTGTATCGAAGTAGAGCAAAACGAAAAACGCCAAACAATGGCCAGAACTAAGCAGACCGCTCGCAAATCCACCGGTGGAAAAGCCCCGAGGAAGCAGCTTGCTACCAAAGCAGCCCGTAAGAGCGCTCCAGCTACCGGCGGCGTTAAGAAACCTCATCGTTACAGGCCGGGTACAGTGGCTCTGCGAGAGATCCGTCGCTACCAGAAGTCCACCGAGTTGTTGATTCGCAAGTTGCCTTTCCAGCGTCTGGTCCGCGAAATCGCTCAGGATTTCAAGACAGATCTGCGTTTCCAGAGTTCTGCTGTCATGGCCCTACAGGAGGCCAGCGAAGCTTACTTGGTCGGTCTGTTTGAGGACACCAACTTGTGCGCCATCCACGCCAAGAGGGTCACCATCATGCCCAAAGATATTCAGCTGGCTCGCCGCATTCGTGGAGAGCGCGCTTAAACCCAGTTTTTCCTTCACCCAAAGGCTCTTTTTAGAGCCACTTTTATTTGTCTAGCAAAGTGCAATTTTCTTTGTTCTTGTAGTACACTCCGTGCTCGTTCAAGTCTCACTTACTTCACGAGACAAATGAATGTGGAAGTGGCAGCCTAAAGTGTGCAACAAAATCTATTGTTTTCATAAGAAGGCTGTTGCTTTCGCAATAAATCAAGCCAAGGTTTAAAGCAAATCATAAGGACAAAAACGACCTCGTTGGGCGTTTTATATTATATTTCAAAGTCGGTTGATTCAGACAGCACGTCGATTTTAAGTTTATTAGACCTAGGTGCAATGTTCTTCTGGTTTGTTTGTTTGTTTTTGGCGCTTTGCAAACTGTGCATATCGCCACCTACAGTTTCTGTTGTGCAGTCATGTTTTCATTCTCAATTTCCTTGTTTTGTTATTTTATTTAAGCATGTATTTCACGCATGTCCTTTGATCCTCCTCATTCCATCTCTCAAAGACCCACCTGGCGCTGCGTGTTCAGCTCCTCCAGATTAGTCCCCCAGAATCCGGAATAAGTTAGAACATCCTTTTAAAACTTAAATCCTTTCACTTAATTTAGTTGAATAAATATATTTTAGTAACACTCTATACCCTACACTATCTCTATTAAATTCGTAAGCTAAGAAATAAGCTAAATCCTTATTTATCTTACCTCTATTATTTTAGGTGCAATGTTTGACACTATTGATCACACTGTTCAAGACGGGATAGCTGCAGGTCGGAGAAATCGGGTGTGCCGAAAGGTTTCTCATTGGTGAAAGTATCTTTTGCTGAGGACTGAGTTGACCAATCAGCGTAAACCACACATATACGCCATTTGGTTTGCCTGGAAGCAGGTGGCTGGCTGCAGCAAGATGTGGTGTATATATGTAGGAGTCAAATCTGCAGGATAGATGGATAAAATAAACTAAAATAAAAAGTGGCTGTTAAGTGTTAGCTTATTATGCTTATGTTGAAATTGTATTAATCTCATAAATTAAATGTTTACATTTTTCATAATTTATTAATTAATCATTTAAATAGCTGTACTAAATTTAGTGTTAGGTCAACAATACATACATTTTGTCAGGCATGTGTATATACACACATATATGTATCTATGCATATGTATAAGTATCTATGAAATAAGTTTACACACAACTTATAGTTCATCTTGAATTATTACTAACAATATAAAAGTTATACTTTTTTTGTGATGCTAATTTATAAGCTATAGGAATTTGCTTACAAAATATGATACGGTAGGCTAATATATTTGTAAATCGATGTTATATTTATAGTTTAATAGAATCTAACAACAAATGCTTACTGTAACTCATGGGAGAATAAAATGTTTTAAATTGTAGCTAAAATATTATGTGAGCTATAGATGGTTAACATTTATCAGATGGTACTGAATTTTGAGGAGTGCTTTGACTCTGCTGATGATACCATTTCTAATGAGTAACTCATTTATTCTAACTAAATGAGTTAGAATCCCCCCCCCCCCCCTCCCCCCCATCATATCGAACAGTCTTACAAAACCATGTAAATGTTCTGTAATGTAACCTATGATAAAATTAATGATTTAAACCAGTCTTAAGTAGCACAGGTATATTTGTAGCAATAGCCAAAAAAAGCATTGTATGGGTCAACATTATTGACTTTTCCTTTTTGGCAAAGATTATGTTCCATTAAGATATTTATATTTATATTTCCTACTGTAAATATATCAAAACTTATTTTTTTTATTATTATTATTATTTTTTTTTTTTATTAGTAATATTGATAAGAACTTATTTTGGACAAATTTAAAGGTGACTCAATATTTAGATTTTTTTTTTTTTTTTTTTTTTTTTTGCACCCTTAGATTTCAGATTTTCAAACATTTTAGCCAAATATCCTAATTATATCCTAACAATACACACATCAATGGAAAGCTTAAAAAAAGGGTTTTGTGGTCACAAATTAGTTTGCAAATAGGGGAGACCAGGGATAATAGTAACATGTTTTGTTAGAGGGTCTGTAACTCAAAGGTTGTTCATGCTAGATAGTTCAAACTTTAATAAATTGTAGCCATATTTGTCTACTACACATAAAACTCACTTGAACTTGTACTACGCAATCACAAATTGTGTGAGTTAATGTCAAATACAAACAGTTCCGTTGTTACAACCTACCCCACTACTGGGGATAGATGTAACAACAAAGGTCATTTGGTGAAACAATATCCCCACTTTCCAGATTATGCAAGAACTTTATTGAAGAACAAAAATATTCTGGAACTTTAAACTCAAGACTATATAACAAATTGCTGTTTGTGTTTGTGTTTTAGTTTATTGGAACTTTTATCTTCACACTATATCAAATCTGTGTGTGTATGTAGTGTATTTCCCTTGGAACTTTAAGCTTAACACGAAAACAAATTTCTCTGTGTGTGCGTGTGTCTGTATATAGTATATTCGTTTTGGAACTTTAAACTTAACACTGTTAACTGTTACAACTGTCCCCACCCCAAGCAGCCATTACATAGCTAACTCTTTTTAGCATGTGGGTTTGAAGTTAGCATTAATGTCCGGCATCAAATTAAACTAGAGAAATAGCTACTTAAGATAATGTCAGTCATTTTTTTTTTTTTTTTTACATTACAATGAATGCTAGGCAAAAAATAATCTTGATAAAAAAAATAAATAAATAAATACTTTTGTAGGATTACAAATTTAAGAATCTGTTTAAGATATGCTGATCCTATGTTCTGATGTAACATCATATGGAAAACTAAGATGAAGTACATTGTATTTAGCATTTAAGGTCAATATGCAGACAAATGATTCTCTTAAGCAATGTTTGTAGCAAGATGTTCCTGCCAGTTCCTGTTCTCTTATTGTAAATCAAATGAGCCAACTACTGAGACTCACACCTTTTGTTTGTAAGGGCTTTTGGTGTCTCTGCCCCAGTCTTTGAGTAGATATGATGATTGGATTAGCACCTATGCATTTGAAGGACACTGTTATGCTGATGAGATCAGGGATGGGAACATTCTGGTAACAGGCAGAAAACTGTACTAAATTTGCATGCTTTGTTTAGATTTGTCTCCACCTATATGTAATCCCTCCCCCTTGAAAGGTATAAGTTACTTTGTACCACTGTCTAATTCAGACTTGGATGACAAGACTTGGATGGACTACAGCAAACACACATGCGAGGTTCTTCAATAAAGAGTAACTTCTGCTTGAAAGATATCCCAAGCCTCCTGGATCTTTACTTAAAGAAGAAATTAAGTTTTCAACACTTTCTTACATGAAAATCAGTTTTTTTGTTGATAAAATTCACAATCTTGCTCACAGACACGTCACTTCTCCTGATATACCATATCGGAGTGTATGATATGGTAGACATCACCATAGGCTGGTTCTGATTGGTCAAACTGAGAGCGTTACAACTGACCCAGTGTTACAACACTCCCCAGTCTCCCCAACCTCCTTAGGTGTAAATGTTTTGAAAGTGCTTTACATATATGTCGATGCCCCATTAACAGCCATAAAGTGCATATCTATAGGCCTATGTCCAATAATTGTCCATCACTTATGCATGCATGTTACCTTGGACAATCAATGTTTACAATTGTTTGCACTTTTCTTTAGGAAAGAGCCTTCAAGTGCACAACAAGGGTGGCGCACGAGTATCTTTCAGTTTTCAACCAGGTTGAGAATTTTTAAGAGTAAGTATGCATTTACCTGCCATGTATATGTATAATGCTTATATAATGTGAGATAATACACAAAGTATAGTATGCATGTTTGTAAATTGCTATTTATTTATATTACTGTTCATAGCTAATTATTTAAATCTATTTATTTATTTTACAGAGATGAGAGTGACCAGATACCTGTTGCAAAGAAAGCCAAGACTATTTCATGGAAAGCAGAGACTGATGTTGACTGGATTCCAAAGACTCTGAGATTCCTTCCTACACAGGAACCTGGACCACAGTTGAGTCCTGCTGATGCACACTCTCCTATGAGTCTTTTCAAGCTGTTTTTCACAGATAGTGCCGTGTCAAATCTGTGACTTCAGGAGCTGTTGTTAATAACTGATGAGCTCCAAAGCAGCATAGAATGATTTTTGAAGGATTATCACAATGAAGACTGGAGTTATGGCTGCTGAAAATGCAGCATTTCTGTTATTTTACTACATTACTTTTTTTACTGTATTTTTGATCAAATAAATGCAGCCTTGGTGAGCAGAAAAAAAATATTTTAATAATTCTAAAATCACTTGGATTTTGTATTGTGGTGCATTATGTTGTAAATAGGGCTGTCAAAAGATTAATCGCATCCAAAATAAAAGTTTATGTTTACATACTATATGTGTGTTTACTTTGTATATGTATTATGCACATATAAATACACACACATACATGTATATATTAAAACAAAATATTTGTATGTACATATATTTATACCTGTATACAATTTAGATGATAAATAAATATACATTTTTAGATACAAATCTTTTTTTTGTTTTTTTTTTTTTTTTTTGTTTTCTTAATATATACATAATAAATATACACAGTACACAAATATATAGTATGTCAACATAAACTTTTATTTTGGATGGGATTAATCGTTTGACAGCACTAGTTGAAAATAAACTAAAAGGAAGAAACTCAGTGCAATATAAGATTTGCTGAAACAGTATTGCAATCAAAATATGTGAAAAAAGAATTTAGACATCCATGAAATAATTTCAGACCTGAAAAATAAATAAATAAATAAATAAATAGGAATGGATAATGTCTCAATGTATCCTTTTAGAGGAGGTCTAGCAAAATGATACTGTTTTATAGTGTGTGCCAATACTGTAACACCACTTTTTTTTTTTTTTTTCTCATTATTCATTAATGTTCTCAGAATCACTCAAATGTGTATTAATAAACTGTCTCCAATAATTTACTGATGCCTTTTGTTTAACTGTTTTCATAAAATGATGTTCATATGTGTATGTATGTATATATGTTTCTTGTTTAAAACATAACATTTGTTACATTTTTGGGAATACAAATGAATAAATAATTTAAATAATCTGTAAATGCTCAGCAAATATCACTCAGAAGCACAACCTTAACATTTCTCCAAAAGAAAGCTGATTTCCAAGGGTTTTCTTTAGCTCTTATGTTGATATGTGTTATTATTTATGACTTATTTCCCAAACAGTGAAACTAAAGCTTGTAGGGGGGCTGATTCAAGGGTGCACCTATAGGAAAGGGCTATACACAGCAGATGTGTCCAGACGCATCCAGCCCACTGTTCCTCCCCGATGAAATGCAACCCAGTCAAACAAATAATTTAAAATTAGCATGTGCTTCAAATAAATAAGTAATGCATGCATTTAATGGGACTGTGATGTTAATGGGAAAGACTAACATTCCTAAACCAGTAAAATGTGTCTTTAACCCTAAAAGGGTTTGTTGTATCATGGGGGATACAAACATTTGAGAGGCTGTGGAGAAGGGCAGCGAAAGTGAAGGATTCATTTCTTGGTTTCCTGTTGCAATTTTATTATTATTATTATTATTATTATTATTATTATTGTGAATCTGTTAAATTTGTTTATACATGCATTGTTTAATTCACAGGCAGCATTTAAAAACATCATGGCCATCTTTGGTGGGAAAATACTTACTTTCATATAAAAGTTGATGTATTTCAGATATGTCCAATATGTGGAGGGGACTTACATGTTTAGAAAAAAAAAAAAAAAAAAGGCTGACAGGATTTCTGCCAGCCTACCTTTGGTCGTCAAGAACAGGGTCTTATTATGATGCCCTTTTAGGGCATACATCAAAATATTTTTACATATAAAAATACAACAGCAAATACAAATGCATTTATATAAATATTTTTAACATAACAAAATTTAAATGGATAATCAGGAAAATTACAGTTGCTTAATTCAGCCCAATGTCTTCAGGGCCTATGAAAGTTATGCATTCACTTTACTTTACTTGATTGAAAAAAAAAAAAATAATAATATATATATATATATATTACTTTGAAGACAGAAGGCATGAATAGTTTTCTTTCTTTCTTTCTTTCTTTCCCTACACCGACTTGAAAAGCGCTCTATTCGTATGGTAACTGTCTGATGTGAGCCATACATGGTTAACGCCCCTTATCAATACTATAAAACCACCAGCAGCAAGTTTCAGCTTTGTTTACTTTTTAAGTCACGATGGCACATGAGGAAGCTCTCCAGGTGGCCACAGACAGCGAAGAAGAATGTACTTTTTCCTCAGAAGAAGAAGATTTTGATGAGTTGATTGACTTGGATTTTGAGGAGTGCTTTGATTCTGCTGAGGATACAATTTCTAATGAGTAAGTAATTTATTCTAACTTAAATCAGTTACTACAGTTGCATATTTCTTATTAGTATTATTATTAGTAGTAAGCTATATCATTACTGAAAATTAATTTTATTATTATTTTTTACCTCATCATCGTTGTAACCATGTAAAACATTTACAGTAAACGTTTTATAACGTAATGTAAGATAAGCTGAACTGTAATAAGTTTTGACTATTTCAAATGTATAGCTTTGGTTAACTTTGTTGTGTTTACTGCCTCTTTAAGGAAACCTAAATGTGACCCTACACCACAAAATCTGTCTTAAGTAGCACAGGTACATAAGTAGCAATATTCAGTAATATTTTATACATTTTCTACTGTAAATATATCAACTTAAGTTTTGATTAGTAAAATGTATTGCTAAGAACTTAATTCAGACAACTTTAAAAGCGACTATTTGGATTTTTTGCAGGATTTTCTCAGATTCCAGATTTTTAAACATTTCAGCCAAATATTGTTTTATCCTAACAAACCCTACAACAATGGAAAGCTTATTTATTCAGCTCAATTTAAAAATAAAGACCATTTTGACTGGTTTTGTGGTCACAAATGTGTTTGCAAATATCTCCTTAGGTGTAAATGTTTTGAAAGTGCTTTACATATGAATGTTGATGCCCCATTAACAGACATAAAGTGCATCTCTATAGACCTATGTCTATTAATTGTCTTCACTTATGCATGCATGTTACCTTGGACTATCAATGTTTACTACTATTTGCACTCTTGTTTAGGAAAGAGCCTTCAAGTGCACATCATACAAGGGTGGCACACAAGCATCTTTCATGTTTCAACTTGGTTGAGAATCTTAACGAGTAAGTGTGCATTTACCTGCCATGTGTATGTATAATGCTTATATAATGTGAGATAAAACACAAAGTATGCATGTTTGTAAATCGCTTCTATATATTTATTTTACAGATGTGAGAATGACATTGACCAGATGCCTCCTGCAAAGAAAGCCAAGACTATGTCATGGAAAGCAGAGACTGATGTTGACCGAATTCCAAAGACTCTGAGATTCCTGCCTGCACGGGAACCTGGACCACAGTTGAGTCCTGCTGATGCACACTCTCCCATGAGTCTTTTCAAGATGTTTTTCACAGAGAGTGCCGTGTCAAATCTGTGCCACAACACAAATGCTCAGGCTGCCAGGGCGATCGCAAAGGGCCACAAATACAAATGGACCGACGTCAGTGTTGATGAGATGTATCGCTACATTGGACTCATTTTCTACATGGCCGCTGTGAAGATGAGCTCCATTGCTGACTACTGGCGGCAGGACAGTCTTTTCTCTCTGCCTTTTCCTGCCACGGTTATGCCAAGGGACAGATATCGCACCATTTCATGGAATGTCCACATGAGTCACCCAGATGCAGACAAGAAGAATGACAGAAAGAGGGGCACAGCCAAACATGACCATCTTTTTAGGATCAAACCCCTTATGGCAGTGGTTCTCAAAGTGTGGGGCGCGCCCCCCAGGGGGGGCGCAAGAGTATTGCAGGGGGGGCGCGGTCCATCTGCAGAAAAATTAAGAAATAAAAAAAAGTCGGGCGTAACTTAGAATGGGAGACGGATTGGTCTGTGAAAGCAACAAATGAAGTCGCACAGACCCAGGCAGGTGCTAGTCATTCAAAAGCTAAATGCAGAAAATATGAGGAGACGTATCTTAAACACAGCTTCTCTGCGTCTACACCGGACGCTACAGTTTTCACGTCGCAACAGCTCTAAACGGGACGCAACAAAACTACCATTGTAAACATGCTGTCTCAATGTGGAGCGCGATAAATCCCCGACATTAAGCTGATGCCTTTTTTTGTTTATGACGTACTGACACAAAGTTAAAATGATTTGCAACGTTCGCTTTGTTGCGTCCAGTGAAGAGCTTTTGCGCTGTGACGCGACGCGACAACTGTAGAGTCCGGTTTAGACACGGTGACTTAAGTTTATAATGGGTACTGATTAAAATAGGTTCTACTGTATTTTGCCGCTCGCGTCTGGTGTAGAAACGGTGTTAATTGCGTAGGTGAGGAGGAAAGGTCTGTATGTGTGTGTGTGTGCCCTATGCCTTGGGGACAGCATAAAACAGCAAAAATAAAAGTAATACAGTTATTCTCTCAGTGCTATTTTAAGTTTCAAGTGTTGCAGATGTTTTTTTCCCTTTTAGATTTTTACAATTAAAAAAGCATTATTTTTTTTTGTAATGGTAATAAAATTATTTGTTAGTCTCGGGTGGGATGGAAATTCGGGAAGAAGGGGGGCGCCAGATTTTTTTATACGTTTAAAGGGGGGCACGACCAAAAAAGTTTGAGAACCACTGCCTTATGGACACTATTCGTCTTGCATGCAAATCCTTTTATCATCCCAGACAAAAATTAGTTGTGAATGAGAGATTGGTGGCATGCAGAGCAAATACAGAAATGGCACGGTACACAAAAGTCAAGCCGACAAAATTGGGCTTTAAGTTTTTTGTCCTTTCAGACTCATTGAATGGATATACTGTGGACTTTTCTGTCTACACAGGCAAGAATAGTTTTCCCGCAGAACATGGGCTTTCATACGATGCTGTGATGTCTCTTCTGGACCGTAAAGTTTTGGGCTCTGGATATCATGTGTACATGGATGATTTCTACACAAGTCCAAAGCTTTTAACAGACTTGTTTGCTATGAAATTTGGTGCTTGTGGAACTTACAGAGACCACAGGAAGGACTTCCCGAAGGCTGCAGCTAATTCACTGACCAAAAACTCCACCAGGGGATCCATCAGGTGGATTCGTGATGGGCCTCTTGTTTGTGTGAAGTGGATGGACACGCAAGTGGTGTCTGTCTGTTCCACCATCCATGCTGCCTATACAGGAGAGCGTGTGCAAAAGAGAGTCAAAGCACAAGATACGTGGAAGACAAAGTCTTTTCCATGTCCTGCACCTGTGTCTGCATACAACAAGCACATGGGGAGTGTTGACCTGTCCGATCAGCTCTTGCAGTACTACGCAGCACAACACAAAACCATGAAGTGGTACAGAAAAGACTTTCTACACTTCTTGGACATTGCTGCCACCAATGCTTTCATATTGCACAAAGAGCTGTATGGCAACATGAACCACAGTCAGTTCATGGAAGAGCTTATTGCAGAGCTCTGTGGTGTGTCAGAGAAAATGGCACCTAAACAGACCAGCACTGACCATGTGCCAGTTCCAGGAGCTGAGCTGACTTCAGACGTCAGAAGAATTTCTACCGCTGGTCGCCGGATCTGTGTGCATTGCAAAGCGGTGCGTGGCAAGAAGCAGCAAACACCTTGGAAAGGCCAGGCTTGTGATGTTCACTTGTGTCTTCAATTGGATAGAAACTGTTTCCAGGAATGGCACAAAAGTCAGTGACTGTTTTAAAATGTACTTTAGTTTTTGCTGCTTATTATTATTTGTGGAAACAATTTTCAACATTGTAAAAAATAAAATAAAATAAAATAAAATAAAATAAAATAAAATAAAATAAAATAAAATAAAATAAAATAGGGGCTGTTAATAATAACTGATTGATTGAGCTCCAAAGCAGCATGTTATAGAATCATTTCTGAAGGATCATCACAATGAGGACTGAAGCTGAAAATTCAGCATTTCTAGTATTTTACTACATTACTGTTTTTACTGTATTTTTGATCAAATAAATGCTTTGCTGAGCAGAAGAGACTTCTTTCAAAATATATTAATGATTCTTAAATTATTTAGATTTTGTATTGTGGTGCATTATGTTGTAAAAAAAAAAAAAAAAAAAAAAAGGTAGAAACTCGATGCAGTACAAAATTTGCTAAAACAGTAGCGCTACATTGTGTCAAGCAAAATATGTGAGAAGAGATTTTAGACATCAATGAAGTATTTTAAGTATGCTTTGAGCCTAAAATGCATATTGTGGGACCTTGAGATGCAGGCTGTGAGAAGCAGGAGGGGGGTGTGGGTAAGACGTCTTGCAATAAGGAGCGCTATCTTGTCAGGTGAGGGGTTCAAGGACACCTCGCTCATGTACTAACAAAAAGAACAGCTTGTGTGTGCAGGAACACCGCAAACTGATACTGGATACAATGAAGGCAACAATGAAGCAAACGGACTGGGAAAATCAGCAGCTGTTGAGGGAGAGACGGCCCCGAAACTTATTTATAACTGTGTATAAATACATGGTTCGAGGGACAGGCGAGCGGTTTTGCAGAGTACCTGACATAAGACTCGCATAGTTTTGTGTAATCAGGGATAGCTGTGACCCAGAGCTCTGTAATATTTTATTTATATGCTTATTTTGAATTAAATTCTTTGAACTTGGAAAGATTCTCTTCTCCTCCTTAAAACGAACACGCAGACTTAAGAACACCACAGTCCAACAGTTTCCTGTTAATAATAATAATAATAATAATAATAATAATAATAATAATAATAATAATAATAATTTTCGAACTTTGTTTATACATTCTTTGTTTAGCTTTGTTTAGTGGAAAAAAAAAATACTCTCATATAAAAGTTTATGTATTTTAGATATTTCCAATATTTGGAGGGGACTTACTTGTTAAAAAAAAAAAAAAGGCCAGACTGAAATCAGTTAGATATATTAGTATATATTATATTAGATATATTTTGTCTTACAAAAGGTTGTAACCATGTAAACATTCTATAATGTAACGTAAGATAAGTTGAATTGTGAGAAGTTTGGACTGTTTCAAAGGTATAGTTTTTGTTAACTTATGAGTCATGTTTACTGCCTCTTTAAGGAGCCTAAACGTAACCCTAGACCACAAAACCAGTCTTAAGTAGCACAGGTACATTAGTTGCAATAGCCAGAAATACACTGCATGGATCAAAATGATAGATTTTTCTTTTATGCCAAAAAATCATTAGGAAATTAAGTAAAGATCATGTTCCATGAAGGTGTTTTATACATTTTCTACTGTAAATATATAAACTTAAGTTTGGATTAGCAACATTTTGCTAAGAACTTAATTTGGACAACTTTAAAAGCGATTTTCCCACTATTTTGATTGTTTTGCACCTCCAGATTCCACATTTTTAAACAATTCAGCCAAATATTGTTCTATCCTAACAGACCCTACATCAATGGAAAGCTTATTTAGTCAGCTCAATAAAAAATACCTTTATGACTGGTTTGTGGTCACAAATGTGTTTGCAAATATCTCATTAGGTGTAAATGTTTTGAAAGTGCTTTACATATGGATGTTGATGCCCCATTAACAGCCATAAAGCACATCTCTATAGGTCTATGTTCATTAATTGTCCATCACTTATGCATGCATGTTACCTTGGACAATCAGTGTTACTGCTGGTCGCTGGATCTGTGTGCATTGCAAAGCACCTTGGAAATGCCAGGTATATATAGGAGTTGTTATTAATAACATAATATCCAAAGCAGCATATTATAGAATAATTTCAAGGATCATCACAATGACTGGAGTTACGGCTGCTGGAAATTCAGCATTTCTAGTGTTTAACTACATTATTGTAGAGTTTTACAGCATTTTTGATTCCAAACTATATGGATTTTGTATTGTGGTACTGTTTTATATATATATATATATATATATATATATATATATATATATAGGGATGTCTATACCTCTAGATTTTCTAACAACAAATGAGCAATTTCGATTTAATTCTTACATAACATTGATCAGTCAATGATCCTTTCATTCCGAACAATATAGAGCAAGCCATTAATTAATTATAAAATCAAATATGTCTTCTGAAACAGACAAACTCAGTTAAGAATTATTTAGTTCAAAAAAAAAAAAAAAACAACATAGCACGCAGAATCTTCACATTAACATTTTAAAATATATACTAGTATTGTCAGGGACTTTTGAGAGACTGAATGTTTCAATTGTTTTAATACATGTTCCCATAATCAACTAATTAAGGCTTTTAACACACACGCAAAATACCAAAACAACTTATACATGCGTAACTAAAGCATGTGAAGGCAGTGTGTTAAGTGATATTTTGTGTCTGTGTCTGTGTGTTTGTGTGTGTGTTGTAACAGTCATAGCTTGTTACATGGTGTGATTGATTGATTGATTGATTGATTGATTTTTCCTATTTCTTGATTTTTGTTTTTGTCTTATTCCCTGTCGATGCTTCACACTCCAGTCCAGTTGGTGGTGGTAATACACCATAAATTGGCTTGTTAACTGCCAATAAACAATACTAGAAGAACGGACTTGTGTGCTCATGGAGACCGGTCTTGCCAGGCTTCCTTGAAAGAACGAACTCTGAAGGACGCGAGAACATAGAAGGCATCTGTGAGAATTTAGATTCGCTGTGTTCTTGCTGCTCAACTGTCCATCCCAGCAGGTTATGAAGAGCGAGTCAGCAACACATAATACACAATAAATAACACATAAACAAATGTCATGCTTTTAAAACCATTTTATTAGAGCAGAGGTCTTCAACCCTGTTCCTGGGGACCCGCTATCCTGAAGAGTTTAGCTATAACCCTAATCAAACACACCTAAAGCGGGCAATCAAGCTCCTCAAGACTGCTTGAAAATTGCAGGCAGGTGTGCTGAACCTGGTTGCAAATAAACTTTCCAGGCAAGTTGGTCCCCAGGAGCAGGGTTGAAGACCTCTGTACAACATATTATTTTCTAGCTTTTTAGTGTATATATTTGTTAAAATGATTAGGCAAATTTATATTGTTACTTATACTAGCGAATGTTAACATTATTTTTAATATGCCAATGTATACACAACAAATTATACGACGACACTCGACAAAATATACCATCGACATGATTTAAAAGCATGTGGTGTTATCTTAAAACACTTGCAAATCTTGTTGCATTTAATCTGACAATGACTGCATTTTTAGAATATATCATGCAATTTTTTTTTTTTTTTTTTTTTACTGAAATTCTTACCTTTTAACCAGCTTTGGAAGTCAGTCCCCTCAAGTGTCCTTTCCTAGACCAATGGTCATGGTTTTCAAAGCGCATGCGTGGATGCTCTCGTGCACGTTGCTCCCGTGCAAACAATAAGAGAACATCACCTATACTTCACAAAACTGAATTAGATTAATTGTATGCAATAGAATTAAGTTGAGTAGAAAATGCAAAGTAATTGTGTGACATGAGCTAATTTTAATTAAGTAAATCAAACAGCAGAACTACAACAACAACAACAAAACAAAACAAAAAAAAAACTCATTTTATGTGAACACCATTCGTTGGAAATCTGAATAAATTTGAACATTTTCTTGCAAAGTGATTTTATAATGTTTTGATTTTGACTGTGTTGATTTTCATTTATAGACTTTACACAATAGTTACGTTTGCATCTCAAACATAAATTTATTAAGTAGACTGTAAGTGTATTATTTTAGTAAATATAGTAAAAAACAAATGACAGATGTTTACTTTGGCGAGCCGTGGATTTGCACGCTTGCAGTGGTAATCTCCCAAATGAGAAGTTTAAGCTTACAGGCTGCAGGAACACAAGGCTTGAGAAACGGACAAGAAGAAGAAGAGAGGCAGATTCAGTTTGAGTTGCCTCATGGCAGCTGCTGCCCTCTATAGGGTCCTGGTTTGAGAAACATTTGTTTTACTGCTCAACCAAGATTTAGTTTCACCTGCAAACATAAGCTATTGTGTGGAGTGTAGAAATTGGAAGTCTGTGTGCAGTATTGCAACTGTCCAAAGACTTTGCTTGAAGGACTCCTGGCCTACTCCAACAAGGACATCTGTGTGTATGTGTGTGTATTAAATTATGTTGAATATTCCTAAACAGTGCAATCTATTTTGGGAAATGTAATTGTATAAATTTAAAAGTTTTTACCCATCCCCTGACAGCAGCCACCTGATCTCATCTGTTTTCAAGGCACTATTATTTCATTTAAGCAATTTATTTTACCATTAAGCATTCAATGGTTAAAACATAATTATAACTTGACAAATGAATACACATATAAATACCCTGACTTCTAGTATGTAACTGTAATGTTAACAGTGTTTCACATCGATAATATGCAAAGGTCAGTGTTTTTTCAGTATATTAACTGTGTATAGTTAAAGCAGATAATTATTTTTGCATCAGAAATACTATAGGTTCTACATAGCCATTACAGTAATGAGCACACATGTCCTAAAATTGTAATTTAAGCAAGGAGCACACTCTACATTTTTGGCCACAATTTGTCCATCTGAAACCAAATACAGGGTTCCCACTCTAAACCAAATGTCAATTCCCTGACTTTTCCCTGACTTTCACTAACTAAAAATCTAAAAAAAAAAAGACCTACAATGAATGGATCCATCCATCTGCAAGCTTTATTTACTTGTTCACAGATGTTTTTGATACAAATACAGATATATTTGTATCATATACAGTCATGGCCAAAAATATCAGGATCCTTGCAATTCTGTAAGAAAATCATTCCAGAAGCAAATGTTTTGGTATTCATGTGCTTACTGATTTTTGCTTGCACTGGAACAACAGCAACAACAACAAATCAAACTTGATAAAATTTTACACAGAACTCAAAAAAGGACTGGACAAAATTATTAGCACCTTGTCAAAATTGTAAGAAATAATTGCTTTTTAAGCATGTGATGCTCCGGTAATTTGTATTTAGACACACCTGTGGCAAGTAACAGGTGTGGGCAATATAGTAATCAAACTTGCAACCAGTTAAGATGGACAAAAGTTGACTCAATCTTTGTTGTCTGTGGATTTGAGAGAACAAATTGTGGAAAAACATGGACAATCTCAAGGCTACAAGTTCATTTCCAGAGATCTTAATGTCCCTGTGTCCACTGTGAACAATATCATCAAGAGGTTTACAGACCATGGCACTGTAGCTAACCTCCCTGGACTTGGACGGAAGAGCAAAATTACTGAAAATTAACAACAAATAATTGTTTGAATGGTGGATAAAGAAACCAGATTAACTTCCAAAAAAAATGTAAGATGATCTGCAGACACAGGGTACAACAGTTTCAGCTCGTACTATCCGTCACCATCTGAATGAAAAGAGACACTATGGTAGGACACCACTGCTGACACAAAGGCAAGAAAAAACAAGACTGAAGTTTGCCAAAACGTACTGTGGACAGATGAGACACAAGTAGAGCTTTTTGGTAAAGGACCACACTGTTTACAGAAAAATAAATGGGGCCTTCAAAGAAAAGAACACAGTCTCTACAGTCAAACATGGTGAAGGTTCAAAGATGTTTTGGAGTTTATTTGCTTCTGGCACTGGATGCCTTGACTGTATGAATTGTAAAATGAAATCTGATGATTACCAAAAAATTTGGGGGTGCAACGTAGTGGCCAGTGTCAGAAAGCTGCATCTCCACCAGAGGTCATGAGTCTTCCAGCAGGACAATGACCCAAAACACACTTCAAAAAGCACTCAGAAATGGTTACAAACAAAGCACTGGAGAGTTCTGAAATGGACAGCAATGAGTCCAGATTTGAATCCCATAGAACACCTGTGGAGAGATCTCAAAACAGCAGCTGGGAGAAGGCTTCCTTCAAATCTGAATGATCTGGAGCAAAAGAAGAATGGTCCAAAATTCCAGTAGGGAGGTGTACGAAACTCATTCATGGTTACAGGAAGCAATTGATTTCAGTCTTTGATCTTTTCTAAAGGGGGTTCTACCAAATATTAAGGGTCAATAATTTTGTCCACTGTATTTTTTTTGGGTTCTGTGTGGAATTGCATCAGCTTTTTTTTTTTTTGTAATAATAAACCAAAACATCTGCAAACGTTTTCTGAGAGAAGGGTTGCATTTTTTGTATTTTTTATGACAGAATTGCAAGGGTGCCAATATTTTTGATCGTGACTGTACACTATTACTTATTTTTATTTTATTTATTTTTGCTTTTACCTGTTAAATGCACTTTTTACTATTTCTACAGAAAATGAAAAAGTTTTTATGCTTTCATAACCATAACCAAACCATAACAATATAGGCAAAATGTGTGAAACAATGCAATGAAACAACATATGTTATAGAGGTTACTTAATTACAATTTTAATTACATTTTGATAAATGAAAAAAAAATAATAATCCCTGATATTCCATGACTTGGACAAAATAAATATAAAATTCCCTGACTTTTAATGTCTGTATTAGACTGTTTAAAATTCCATGATATTCCAGAAATCCCATGACCCATGGGAGCCCTGCAAATAGCTGTTGTTCCTCTTTTGTAAGCTCTTCTGGATACATTTGGATAAAATTAATCAAATCAGAAGACTAATCACAAATCAGAGTGGACAGTGGGAGTATACATATAGTAAAAGCAAAATGCAATTGCTGAAGAAGTGCATTTAAACTTCTTTATTATTGCTTTTATATATATATATATATATATGTGACCCTGGACGACAAAACCAGTCTTAAGTTGCACGGGTATATTTGCGGCAATAGCCAAAAATACATAGTATGGGTCAAAATTATCAATTTTATTTTTATGCTAAAAGTCATTAGGATATTAAGTAAAGATCATGTTCCATGAAGATATTTAGCAAATTTCCTACAGTAAATATATCAAAACTTAATTTTTGATTAGTAATATGCATTGCTAAGAACTTCATTTGGACAACTTTAAAGGCAATTTTCTCAATATTTAGAGGTTTTTTCACCCTCAGATTCCAGATTTTCAAATAGTTGTATCTCGGCCAAATATTGTCGTATCCTAACAAACCAAACATCACTGGAAAGTTTATTTATTCAACTTTCAGATGATGTATAAATCTCAATTTCGAAAAATTGACACTGATTTTGTGGTCCAGGGTCACATATATATATATATATATAAAATATAATTGTCAGCATAACAAACAAACAAACAAACAAATAAATAATTCAGTGTTGATAAAACTTTATTGGACTATCAATGTACAAAAACATTTATACATGTGTATCAGGAAAAAAAAAAAAAAAAAAGTCTGCTTTCAAACAGATAAATGGACAAGTTTTCTAAGATGTTTTTAATGCATGGGTATTGTGTACTTGTACACTATAAAGTCTTTTTCCTTTAAGTATTTTTAACCGGCCAAAGTAGTTTTTCAAATGTTTTAGATCTACCATGATTACACAAGACCTATTTTTGAAGACCTGTCACAGACACGGTCTCAGAGACTTTTGTGCCATTCCTGGAAACAGTTTCTATCCAATTGAAGACACAAGTGAACATCACAAGCCTGGCATTTCCAAGGTGTTTGCTGCTTCTTGCCACGCACTGCTTTGCAATGCACACAGATCCGACGACCAACGGTAGCAATTCTTCTGATGTCTGAGGTCAGCTCAGCTCCTGGAACTGGCACATGGTCAGTGCTGGTCTGTTTAGGTGCCGTTTTCTCTGACACACCACAGAGCTCTGCAATAAGCTCTTCCATGAACTGACTGTGGCTCATGTTGTCATACAGCTCTTTGTGCAATATGAAAGCATTGGTGGCAGCAATGTCCAAGAAGTGTAGAAAGATTTTTCTGTACCACTTCATGGTTTTATGCTGTGCAGTGTAGTACTGCAAGAGCTGATCGGACAGGTCAACACTCCCCATGTGCTTGTGGTATGCAGTCACAGGTGCAGGACATGGAAAAGACTTTGTCTTCCACGTATCTTGTGCTTTGACTCTCTTTTGCACACGCTCTCCTGTATAGGCAGCATGGATGGTGGAACAGACAGACACCACTTGCATGTCCATCCACTTCACACAAACAAGAGGCCCATCACGAATCCACCTGATGGATCCCCTGGTGGAGTTTTTGGTCAGTGAATTTGCTGTCGTCTTTGGGAAGTCCTTCCTGTGGTCTCTGTAAGTCCCACAAGCACCAAACTTCATAGCAAACAAGTCTGTTAAGAGCTTTGGACTTGTGTAGAAATCATCCATGTACACATGATACCCTGAGCCCAAACCTTTATTGTCTAGGAGAGACATCACAGCATCATATGAAAGCCCACGGTCTGTGGGAAAACTATTCTTGCCAGTGTAGACAGAAAAGTCCACAGTATATCCATTTGATGAGTCTGAAAGGACAAACAACTTGAACTTTGTTTGCTTAACTTTTGTGCACCGTGTCATTCCTGTATTTGCTCTGCATGCCACCAATCTCTCATTCACAGCTAAATTTCTTCTAGGATGATAAAAGGATTTACACGCAAAACGAATAGTGTCCATGAGGGGTTTGATCCTGAAAAGACGGTCATGTTCGGCTGTGCCCCTCTTTCTGTCATTTTCCTTGTCTGCATCTGGGTGACTCATGTGGACATTCCATGAAATGGTGCGATATCTGTCCCTTGGCATAACCGTGGCAGGAAAAGGCAGAGAGAAAAGACTATCTTGCCGCCAATAGTCAGCTATGCAGCTCATTTTCACTGCGGCCATGTAGAAAATGAGTCCAATGTAGCGATACATCTCATCAACACTGACATCGGTCCATTTGTACTTGCGGCCCTTTGCGATCGCCTTGGCAGCCTGAGCATTTGTGTTGTGGCACAGATTTGACACAGCATTCTCTGTGAAAAACATCTTGAAAATACTCATGGGGGAGTGTGCATCAGCAGGACTCAACTGTGGTCCAGGTTCCTGTGCAGGCAGAAATCTCAAAGTCTGTGGTACCTGGTCAACATGAGTCTCTGCTTTCCATGAAATAGTCTTGGCTTTCTTTGCAACAGGTATCTGGTCACTGTCATTCTCACATCTGTAAATGGAGCAAGCAAACATGAGCATGCTGACAACAGCATTACCAAACACTAATAGTAGTGCAACACCCACTCATTAAAAAAAGCGATTTACAAACGTGTATAATTTATGTCTAACAGTATGTAAACAAAAGTAAACTGTCATCAGTAAAATAGCTGGTAAATGCACACTTACTCGTTAAGATTCTCCACAGCGTTGAAAACTGAATGACGTTTGAGTGCTGCCCTCCTGTGAGATGCAAGTAAAGGAGCCACATTCCTAAAAAGGGGAGGGGAAAACAATTGCAAACATTTCTTAGCTTAGAGTCAAAGGTAAAATACCAGTGCATGCATAAGTGATGGGCAATTATCAGCCTATGGAAGGGAAGCATTCTTTATGTCTGCTGGTGGGACATTGCTATATGTATAACACGTTGTGTTCGAAATACCTGATTAGGTGTAAATGTTGTCAGTTAAGTTTCGTTAATCACGCAGTATTTTACATTGAACACGTCCAAACGTTAACCAACCAAGGTTAACTGAATAATTTTACGAAAATTAACCATGGTTTTACTGTAGTATATGCGTAGTAACCATGCTTTTTATTATTATTATTATTATTATTATTTGCACATTCACTACAATTTCTATAACCGGTTTTATTACAAATATCATAGCATAACTTATGTTAGTGAAGCAAGACCATGGTTAAATTGTAATTACCAAGGTTTAACATTAGTAACTTCTTTATGTTAAATTTTCGTAAGGATAGTTTCGACGTTTTTTTTTCCCCCATTTTGTTACATTATAGAGCATTTACGTCGTTATATTTTGTAAGATAGAGGTTATGTAAAGTGCACTGAACAACACATTTTACTTATCACATTGCAGATTGGTTCCTTTGAGTCTGAGAATAGACCTGAACAGCTATGCGAAACTTTATTTATTTATTTATTTATTTTTTATATCCAGTGTAAGAAATAACAAACGACTTACTCAATACAAACGGTAACCTCCTTTAGATCAAATCGCTCCTTCAAATCCAAGCGTTCATCGTCCAACATTTCGTCTTCTGAAGAAGAAAGAAACTCTTCCTCACTGTCCATGGTCGTCTGGAGAGCTTCCTCGCGTGTGTGATCCATCAAAGAACAGTGAACAAAACTAAAATGTACTGCAAGTTTTATCTTGGGGCGTTTCTACAGCTCATTTGAAATAATTAGCATATGAATAAAGCGCTCTTGGAGTGAGAGTAATCAGATCAGCGTTAAATCAGAACAAAAACGACAACACCTCTTAAACTTTGTCTTTCCTACATACAAATGGTCTAACTCTGCCTCGCGCCTTTTCTAAAGTCAAATGGCGTATGTTTCTCTCTGATAGGGTGCATTTACGGAAGGACTGTATAGCACGTATTTCATTGGGAGAAAAAGGCGGGATGGGCGGACACGTCTGGTCCATAGATAGTCTCCACCTCTAAATAACTTTCAATGCAAGCTCCTGTTTCGTAGTCTTTATTTTCAGTTTCTAAAATGTTTTTTTTCATGTTGTGACTTAAATTCTGAATATGAACTCTTATAAAGAGAGGATACATGGGATATTTTAATAACTTCAGTTAAAGTCATTCTAAAATGAACTTCAATTTGGGAAAAAAAAAAAAAAAAAAAAAAATCATGTAACGATAATTTGGCTATTACGAAAACCATTTACCCTTTTTTCATAAAATATTAAATTTAAGGTTAAAAGAAGAGACATTTAGCTACGCATAAAAATAAGTTAGTTCAATATAACGACAATAATAATTCAACAGATATACTCTTTTAAAAAAATGTGGGTGGCTCTTAAAAGAGCCGTTGGGATTAGGCTATATAGTTGGTACAAAGACGTTTTAACCCCCAAAGCCGTACAGAGTGCGTCCCTGTCGTTTCAGAGCATATACAACATCCATGGCAGTGACGGTCTTTCTTTTGGCGTGTTCAGTGTAGGTAACAGCATCGCGGATCACGTTCTCCAAAAACACCTTCAACACACCGCGAGTCTCCTCGTAGATCAGACCGGAAATACGCTTGACACCACCACGGCGAGCGAGACGACGGATGGCAGGTTTGGTGATTCCTTGGATGTTATCACGCAGAACTTTCCGGTGACGCTTTGCACCTCCTTTTCCGAGTCCCTTGCCGCCTTTGCCTCGTCCTGACATTGTTAGACCTAATTTCTGTTTCAGAAACGTGGAAGAGAAAATTTATGCTCGCATACAGGACCTAGTTGAAACATAACGGTGGAACTATGCAAGGGCATATTAGTCAGCAGACTGGAAGTGTAGCGATTCCTCCTAACTTTATAGAAAATCTGTTTTGATGGTCTGATGTTTGGCATAACATTTGCAACTATTTCCTTGTGAACATATGTTGTGATTTGTGGAGAGAGAGAAAGCAATTTCACACATTTCACTTCTAAAATTGCAAAGTGGTTTATCGTCGTCTGAATTTTCTGTTATTACATACATGGTTTATTACATCTGTTGGTTAAATTAATATACAAACACACACATTGTGTGTGTATGTGTATATATATATATATATATATATATACACATACACACACACACACACACACACACACATACATAACTACACGCATTGTGATTATAAACCACAATTTCTAATTCAGTTTTACTTTAGTTTTCATTTCAGTTTATCTTCTTTATTATTATTATTATTATTATTATCTTGGCTAGCGCTGAACATTATTACTTCCATGAGCAAAGGCAGTTGCATTTTATTTTACCTGTTTTTTGTATGTTGCTGACTGAAAGTTCTGAGAATCAGAACTAATAGTGAACGTAATCCTTTTAAACATGTGAAGTTCAACAATAAAATGCCATTTTCTACCGACTTGCTCAATTCATTTAGCAGTTAGTGACAATTTGAGTGGCTTTGAAGAACTGTCTGAATCAAGTTTCTTCCTTAAAACAGGCCCACAATGTTAACAAAAAGCATGCACCAGAGTTCAGAAGAACCCAAAGGAAGTGACATTTTAACAACCTGAAAGTACTACAGCAAAATGCAAGGAGAAAGAAAAAAATAAATAAATAAAAAGTGTAATGATAAGTGCAGTTTAAAATCGCTCTCATAGAGAAAGTGGGTGGCTCTGAAAAGAGCCTTTTGGTGTTTTGCACGATCATCAATCGTCAACTCGTTTATTTAGTTTTGGCGGGCTTCTCGGTCTTCTTGGGCAGTAGTACAGCCTGGATGTTGGGCAGCACACCGCCCTGAGCGATGGTCACTCCGCCCAAAAGTTTGTTCAATTCTTCATCGTTGCGCACCGCCAACTGCAGATGACGGGGAATGATACGGGTCTTTTTGTTGTCCCTTGCAGCATTTCCAGCTAACTCCAAAATCTCAGCAGTGAGATACTCGAGTACAGCGGCCAAATAAACCGGAGCACCAGCACCAACACGCTCACCATAGTTGCCTTTGCGGAGAAGCCTGTGAACACGGCCAACGGGAAATTGCAGTCCTGCCCTGGATGAGCGTGTCTTAGCCTTTGCTCTAACTTTACCACCGGTTTTACCTCTACCACTCATTGTTGAAATGTTGTAGTTACTAATTCTAGTTAACGCTGAAGTAATAGGGTTGTGGCCTGACGATCTGTATTTAAGAGAGAGTGCTCGTCATCTATTGGTCAGAGTCTGTCACAGTTAAAAACCAATCTCTGCACGTCCAAAATCTCCAAACTCCTCCCCTCTATGTCAGCCTCCTCATTCTCATCTGGTGTAATGAATGAATAAACTGAAAATGTAAACGCTTTTACATATAAAAACTAGTTTCAAAGCAGAATAAGGTAAAATAACCCAGGTATAAAACTGCACATTGAAGTGTATGTGCACATATACAGGAAAAACAAAGGAATGTTTGCTGTTGTAAGAAAACCAGCTTCTAAAGTTCTCTTCAAAACAAGCCTAGCATCTGTTGATTTACATGTGTCCTATCAGCAATATGATGCTGATGTGAATAATATAATCAGCAATATTTTTTAGTAGTAATATAATGTATTGTAGACTGTATTGTATGAGATGGGCGGGACGGGGCGGGACGGGGCGGGACGGGGCGGGACGGGGCGGGACCAGGTTGCCTTTGGTCAAACTCTGGATGACATATGACACAGTAGAGAAGAAAAGATGATTGCAACTTCCGTTTTGTGCCAACTTTAAAGGGTTAGTTAGCCCAAAAATAACAATTCTGTCATTAATTACTTACACTCATGTCCCGCAAGACCTTTGTTCATTTTTGGAACACAAATTGAGATATTTGAAAAAAAACCCTGCTTAAAAAGCAAAGCAACTATGACGTTCAAGGCCAAGAAAGGTAGTAAGGACATTGTTAAAATAGTCCATGTGACATCAGTGGTTGAACTGTAATTTTATAAAGCTACAATAATACTTTTTTTTGTGCAGAGTAAATAAAATAACACCTTTATTCAACTTTTTTTTTCTTTCATGCATGTGGTGCTACTGATGCAGGAGCTGGCGTTCAGATGTAGATCATCTATCTCTCTTAGTTCATCATCTGTATATTCTGGTTCAAATAGGTAAGGGTTCAAATAAGCTGAGCAAAAAATTGCATGTCATCCTCTCTGTCAAAATCTTCAGACATGTTTTATGTACAGCATTTTGTCTTCCTCTACTTGCAAATAAGACACAGTGTATCAGGGTTCTACATCAGAATGCCGGCTCCTGCATCAGCAGCACCACATGCATGCATTACTCTCCTGAACGAACTGTAAAGACTGATAGAGAAGAGAATACACTGTTGAATAAAGTTATTTTTGTATTTTTTCTGCACAAAAAAAGTGTCATAAATTTATAAAATTACGATTGAACCACTGATGTCACACGGACTATTTTAACAATGTTCTTACTAACTTACTGGGCCTTTATCATATGTAATTGAGTTGCTGTCTATGGAAGGCCAGAAAGTTCCAGATTTTTAATTTGTGTTTAAGACAAACGAAGGACCTACTGGTTTGCAACGTCATAAGAGCTCAATACTCTGCTCCACAGAATATCTGAGAGACAGTGAAAATATGTTTTCTCTGTTTATACAAAACATAACAAGTATATCAAAACATCTGTGCAGATTAGAAACTATGCAATGTGTAATGTATTCCTGCTCTACATTTTCAGCATCATTGCAGTCTTCAGTGTCACGATTCTAAACCATTCTAATATGCTGAAAAACATGCTATAAACTATTGTTTTCAGTGTTCAAAACAGTTGTGTACTTTTATTTGATGAATAAAAAAGCACAAAACAGCATTGCAAATAAATGTTCTTCTTTTGAATGTTCTATTCTTCAAAGAATCCTGAAATAAACTGTAGAACTTTTCAAGTGAATATGTAACACACAATACACTTCTGGTGATTGTGTCCTTATTGTTTTTGTTGTAACATAACCATTAGAACTACACTATGATGAACATAAATCACCTTGTATGATGTTGAATAGTGATGCGTCGTTCATGAACGATTCATTCAATTTGAACAAATCTTTAATATGACTCGGGAACAATGAGTCGTCTCAGCGAGGGATTTGTTAATTCCGTATTGACAGTGCATGCACAATATCCTGTTGATTCTTTACAGGAAACAGAAATGATTAGTTGTGAATGTGATACTTTAAACTTTATCCGCATTATGAGGAAAATCTCTTTGATAAAGCAAAGATACCTACATATAATTACAGCACACAGTTAGTAATATGCAATGTTTGTGTTTGCCACAACATACTGAGCCGAGAAGCTGGCACATGACAAAAGAACGGACTCGAACCCGAAGACTCGAGAGATAAACTAACAATGCTGTTTCCGGGACTAGTTATAACCTAAGGGGCTGAATGAATGACTCAAACCAGAAGACTGAAAAGGTAAACTAATTAATTATGTTGCCAGTACAGTTGGGTAGATTACTTACAAATTGTAATCAGTTTCTGATTCCAGGTTACATGACAAAAATTTTAGTTAGTAATGTAATCAGTTACATTACATATTTTAGGTAATCTAACATATCACATTGATTTAAATAGGATTATCTTGTAGCATAATGATGTAAAAAAGAGTAAGAAAATATGTTATTCATTGTAATTTACAACATGAAGTGCATTATACATTTTATTACATCAAGGTTTCCCAAACTAGGGTTTGAACAGAAACTGCGGAGGGTTTGTGGGTTTAATGAAAAGCTAACGATTATTTAAATCATAAAAAAAATTCAAATTAAAATAAATAATTTTAAAATAAAGTCCTTTTCAAGGAATGTTTCTTTACTTGGTGGCCATATTTGCAACGCCTCTGGGCAGCTCATACAAGACCTAGTCCTATCATTTTCTATATATTTTGCGTTGCAGTTTCTCCCATTTGTAAGTATAGGAGTAAACCATCAGTGTTTCATTAGTCTTTGTTTAAAAATAACAATTAAAATAAAACACTTACTAAAAAAGATGAAATATTTAAATTGACCTGCATGCCATGTGACCATTAATCAACATCAAATAAACCATGAACATGCAAATGGGATAATTACTGAAATATTTCATTTAAAATCTCAGGGGTATTTAAAGTAAATATATTTGGTGAATAAGGTTTAGATTAAAAATTGTTGGGGAGTGTCTGCATTGCATGTAAATAAGAAATAACATTGCATTTTAATGAGTATGAAAGGCAAAAGCATTCCAAAGAGACAATAATACATGGTTTAAAAAAAGTGATAATGCAAATAAAAATGAATGTTCATCAGCAAATACAGTGGTCAAATGCTGTGTCGCCACCTGACTAATGACTAGTCTATGTGTGAAAATTAGGGGGAATCAATGAATTATGAATAATTTATTGCTATTGTGTGAATAATATGTAACCATGTAATCCATAAAAAAAAGTAACTGTAGTCTGATTACGAGTACTTTAAAACGTAACTTACTCTAATTACAAGTACTTCAGGAAGTGATGTAACTAACAGACTAACCTGAAATAATGAATTAATCGTTTCGGTTTCTCATAATTTGGCTGCATTACAGTTTTATTGCATTAAGAGTATTGTTTAAAAGGTCAGCGTCACATCGTGGAATTTGGCTATTAACATATATTTTAATTATATTCTGCTGAAATTAATGAAGTGTTCATTTATTTGAACAAGAGTCAAAGATCAGAATTATTAAAATAATCCTAACTTCCTATCACTGATATTGAAGTGAATACAATTAATGCCACTGCATCTTTTAAACCAATATTTTATAAGCAGGGTTCCCACTCTAAGCCAAATGTCAAATTCCCTGACTTTTTCCTGACTTTCACTGACTAAAAAAATGAATTTCCATGACCTATAATGAACAGATCAATCAATTTACAAGCTTTATTTACTTGATCACAGATGTTTTACGGTGCAAAACACACATATACACTACTTTTTTGTTTGTTTGTCTTTTACCCGTTTAATGCACTTTGACATTTTTCTGTACTTTTCCACAGAAATTAATTTATTTAAAATTAATTTTTAGGCTTTCATAACAATAACAAGGCAAAATGCATGAAACACCACAATGATACAAAATACACTGTATAAAAATTACATTTTGGAAACAAAAATTTAAAGCAACAATCAAAAATCCCTGATATTCCATGACTTGGACAAAATAAATGTCCAATTCCCTGACTTTTAATGTCTGGAATAGACCTTTTAAAATTCCATGATATTCCAGAAATTCCATGACCTGTGGGAACACTGTATAAGTTATCTGCGTTACTAGAACTAGTGTGTTCGGTAATTCTAACAAAGGTAAAATCACTTCTATTAAGACATAATACCACAAACATCATATATAAACACTGAAAGCTCTGTAAGTGAGAATATGGGTGGCTCTTAAAAGAGCCTTTGGGTTTCAAGTCAGTTTACACCTCACTTGGAGCTGGTATACTTGGTCACGGCCTTTGTGCCCTCAGACACGGCGTGTTTGGCCAGCTCACCAGGCAGCAGCAGACGCACGGCGGTCTGAATCTCTCTAGAAGTGATGGTGGAGCGCTTGTTGTAGTGAGCGAGACGAGACGACTCACCAGCGATGCGCTCGAAAATATCATTGACGAAAGAATTCATGATTACCATCGCCTTAGAAGAAATACCAGTATCAGGATGAACTTGTTTCAAGACTTTGTAAACGTAGATAGCGTAACTCTCCTTCCTGGATCTCTTACGCTTCTTTCCTCCTTTGCCGGCGGTTTTGGTGACCGCCTTCTTCGAACCCTTCTTCGGAGCAGACTTTGCTGGTTCAGGCATGTTGACTTCTAAAGAACAACAATACCTGTGTAAAAGCATGTACTGGGTATTTATTGAGAGCTCATGCTAATTTAAGAGGACTGGGTTCCTTCCCTGATTGTGTCTTTTTGCGCAACGAATGTAGGAAACATATTTCATTGGTTAGAAATGGGTGGCTAAACAGACACATCCGCCACTCGCAGACTTCTACATTTGAATTTTTCCGTCGCCTCCCACACACACGATTCATTGTCTGACTTTCCCGCTCAGAACTTATGCGATAATCAGTGATTATTATTATAATATTGTATATATAATAGTGATATATTATTAATCACAATCATGAAGAAAAACAAACGTTCAACCACCTGTTTCACAGACAAGCCAAACTAAAATGTAAGTGAGTAGTTTCAACCAAAAGGAACTTGCACTGACTGATCTTAAAATACAACGGTGTCTTTTTGGCTTAATATGGTCATTAGTAAAGTATTATTATTTTTTCCCCTTTTCCAATCCTGGCTTAGTTTAAGCCCCGTACTATGAAACGGACCGTTGTACACAGAATCGTGCGTACTAAAATAACTTAAAAAGAGAACAGAGGTCAGTGAACATCTCAAAAAAAAAAAAAAAAAAAAAAAAACGCGATACATTTATACTCTTTTAGACTCGAGAAATACTTTCATGCATCACAGCCTGATTGATTTAACTTTGATACTGTACTCCACACAATAGAACTCACTGAAAAACTCACTCTTCTTGAAAATATGGGTGGCTCTTAAAAGAGCCTTTGGGTTTATATGACCGTACAGATATTTTTAACCTCCGAAACCGTACAGAGTACGTCCCTGTCGTTTCAGAGCGTATACGACATCCATGGCGGTGACGGTCTTCCTCTTGGCGTGTTCAGTGTAGGTAACAGCATCACGGATCACGTTCTCCAAAAACACTTTCAGCACACCGCGGGTCTCCTCGTAGATCAAACCGGAGATACGCTTGACCCCACCACGACGAGCGAGACGACGGATGGCGGGTTTAGTGATTCCCTGGATATTATCGCGCAAAACTTTACGATGACGCTTAGCGCCTCCTTTTCCGAGACCTTTACCGCCTTTGCCTCTTCCAGACATGATAACAAACCTTCAAGCTTCTTCGTTCTAAAACAGAACTTGTGAAAATGAAGATTGTGCGCAAAGAGCTTTACAGTATCCTACAGGACCTAATTGAAACACCTGAAGGCGGAGCTATGCTACATCATAGATACGCGTCATTTATTCCAGAGATCTGACCTCTCAGGCTTTAAAACAAAATGTATTATTGCAAATATTTCATAAAAATCTTATAATAAATAATGCAGTGTATATACAGTACTAATACAGTACTAATATTTCATTTATTTGGTTTGCAGCACATGTTAAGATTCAGGTATGTTTACACATACAAATAAATTTGTTTTTGTGACAGATGCTTCCACATTGCAACAGAATGAAAGTGACAAGGCAAAACATATAATAAAATACACATAGGGAATAACAATATACAAATTGAAAATTAATATGTACAGGTATATTACAATAGACAATTTTGTATCTGCAGGTATATTATGTGCAAATTCAAAAAGAAAACTAAGTATGTGCATTAGAGAAGTAAATGTATAAGTGTGTTCCACAATTATTGTAAAGTGTTAATAAGATGGATTGCCTGAGAGATACTGATCTATGTTGGAGCAGAAGGAAACAAGGCAGAGATAAGCATGCTAAGAACTATTTTAACTGAGATGTGAATTGATGTAAAAATCAGCAAAATAAAAGGTCAGAAAAACTAATAAAAACATGGCAAAACCTTTGAGATAAAGATAATCAGAATGAGCTTTTATTTGCCATATATATGCAAACACAAGATATTTGTTACATACATTAATCATTCATGACACCTGAATAGAAAAACATTTACATAAGACTAAGGATAATATCGACAACATGGTATACATCTGGAACAGATATATGTACAGGTTTGTGCACTGTATACTGTATTAAAAAGTATGTAGATGCATTTACATATGTAAGCATTGCTTCTCAATTACTTAGAACAAATTATAAAACAAGTGGTTATTCATGTGTTAGCTGTTTAAACTGGAGATAATATGGGGGAAGGGGGCTGTTTGTGTTTTTGTGGCTGGGTGAGAGGGGTCTGTAATGATGTTACCTGCCTGTTTCTGGCCTAACAGTCTGTTGCAGTCTTCTTATATCTGATTTGCTGGCCAAATCAAACCAGGCAGTTTTAGACAGTTATAGCTAGAATCTATATAAAATTAAAATGGAAGAAAGAATACAAAATAATGAGAGTGGATTGAGAAGACAAGAAAAATCAGTACAAAAAAATAAAATAAAGCAAAACTAGAATCTGAATCAGCCATACAATGGAATGGAAATCTAAATAAAATCAAGAAACATCAGATTGGATTAAGTATGCATTGTAGAAACTGTTGATCAAGTCCTACTGCACTATATAACAGTGAACATAAATGTTACAAGTTGAAGTACTTGATGTGAAAACAGTGTTAAAATGTTTATCAAGTAACTTTTAAACATTTGTTACATTTTCTAAAATAAACAAGACATTAGATAAAAATGTAATATACTTTTTTTTTTATAAATAATTGTGACAAAATACACATGCATTGCACTTGTTACACAAGTGAACAACTTTAATTTTACTTTTAGTGAAGTCAGTTTCTCCATTATCTCCACAGATGTTTCATTGCTAATGCAATACAATATGAATCACCAATCTACATTTGGAATCACTATCACACCTGCAGAAAGAAAGGGAAATAAAATAAAGATAATGCATTTAGTCTTCACCTGCAAAGCGCATTTTCCTATATAAATATTGCATTAACGAAAACCAATTGATCACGCTGTATATGTTGCATATTCATGCCACGTGAGTGAGTTTTAACGAGCACCAAGACAAGGAAATTCCACTTTGTTAGAAATATTTAGGCGGCTCTGAAAAGAGCCTTTGGGTTAAGAAGTAGTTGTGGGTTTAGGCGCGCTCTCCACGAATGCGGCGAGCCAGCTGAATATCTTTGGGCATGATGGTCACTCTCTTGGCGTGGATGGCGCACAAGTTGGTGTCCTCAAACAGACCGACCAGATAAGCCTCGCTGGACTCCTGCAAGGCCATGACAGCGGAGCTCTGGAAACGCAGATCAGTCTTGAAGTCTTGAGCAATTTCTCGGACCAGACGCTGGAAGGGTAGCTTGCGAATCAACAGCTCAGTAGACTTCTGGTAGCGACGGATCTCTCGCAGAGCCACAGTACCCGGCCTGTAGCGATGAGGCTTCTTAACGCCCCCGGTGGCTGGAGCACTCTTACGGGCGGCTTTGGTAGCGAGCTGTTTTCTCGGGGCTTTTCCACCGGTGGATTTGCGGGCTGTCTGCTTGGTTCTTGCCATTTTCTTAAGTTCTCTAAAACAGAATGATTTTCTTCTCTACGCGCAGCAACTTTTTAAACTTTCCTACCGTATTAGGCGGCGCGTCAGCAGAGGCGTTTCATTGGCTATTGTGTTTAAGTCTCAGCGTGAGACAGCCAATAAAAATGCGTTTCAAGTAGAGAAAGCTTGCCTTTCCCGCTCAATTGTTGTCTGTTCAGTGTCCCATTGTTAGATTTTGAAAATGCTACGTTTTACATATTTTGTTTAGATTTATGTTTATCAAATAGTTGCTTTAAGTTCAGAAATAATGAAAATGTACTTTTTGCATTTACACTACACGTAACAATGGGATTCAACATGTTGCCATAATTTTTTGTCTCCCTATCCTACTGTAGTACTGTGCGATTTACACTGAACGTTAACACATTATCATCATTTCCACAGCGACAATTACTGTATTGTTGGGGTGTATATATATATATATATATATATATATATATACATACAAACTATATTGCCAAAAGTATTCGCTCACCCCCTTCCAATGAACAGGTCTGACTACTTTAGTAATATCCATAAGTACTCTTAATGTTAAAGCATATAATGATATTCTATGGAATTGTGTGCTTCTAATTTTATAGCAACAGTTTGGACAGGACCCTTTTCTATTCTAACATGACAATGTCTCTGTGTATAAGGCAAGGTTAAAAACGGAATTATTGATTGAGTCAGTGTGGAAGAACTTGACTGGTCTGCATAAAGCCAACTCCTAATCCCAGCTGAACACCTCTGGTGTGACTTTAAATGCAGACCTTGTGCCAAAAACTCATCACTAAATACCAATGACTTGTACATTCACTATATGGACAAAAGTATTGGGATACCCCCTTCTGTAGAACAAAAAAGGGCACTTCCAAAACTGTGGCATCAAAGGAAACATAATTAATTTATTTAAAAATTGATTTCCATCTCTGTTGCAACTGTTTTTGGAAGTGTCTAAAATGATTGTACCCATATGTACAAGACACTGGTGTTTGGTGATGAGTTTTTGGCTCAAGGTCTGCAATTAGTCACACCAGATGTGTTCAGCTGGGATTAGAAGCTGGTTTTATGCAGACCAGTCAAGCTCTTCCATAGTGACTCAATCAATCATTTTGTTTTTAACCTTGCCTTATACACAGACATTGTCATGTTAGAATAGAAAAGGGTCCTGTCCAAACTGTTGCTATAAAATTAGAAGCATACAGTTCCATAGAATATCATCATATGCTTTAACATTAAGATTTGTACTCTTGGATATTACTAAAGTAGTCAAACCTGGTCATTGGAAGGGCAAATACTTTTGGCAATATAGTATATACATTTATATATAAATTATCGTAAATGTGAAAGCAAAGTAATTCTACATAGTAGCTGAAATGTCTTTTATAGAAAAAGTGGGTGGCTCTGAAAAGAGCCTTTGATTATCTCGAGTTTATCGGACTGCAGTTCACTTATTTGGTTTTGGCGGGCTTCTCGGTCTTCTTGGGCAGCAACACAGCCTGGATGTTGGGCAACACACCACCCTGAGCGATGGTCACTCCACCCAGAAGTTTGTTCAGCTCCTCATCGTTGCGCACCGCCAGCTGCAGGTGACGGGGGATGATACGGGTCTTCTTGTTGTCTCTTGCGGCATTTCCAGCCAACTCCAAGATCTCAGCAGTGAGATACTCGAGTACAGCAGCCAAATAAACCGGAGCACCAGCACCGACGCGCTCGGCATAGTTGCCTTTGCGGAGAAGCCTGTGAACACGGCCAACGGGAAACTGCAGTCCTGCCCTGGATGATCGTGTCTTAGCCTTCGCCCTAGCTTTACCACCGGTTTTGCCTCTTCCACTCATTGTTGAATTTTTATAGTTACTATTGCTGCGCAACACAAAAATAACGCTTTGTGGCCTGCCGAGCAGTTTTTAAGGGATTGTGCTCGTCGTCTATTGGTCAGAGTCTGTCACAGCTAAAAACCAATCACTGCACGTCCCTCCAAAAACTCCAAACCCCTCCCCTCTCAATATTCTCATCTATTGTAACGAATGAATGAATAGAATGAAAAAAAATACGTTTAAGACAGGAAAGTAGTAAGATAACCAAGGTTATAAAATCATATAATCTCAAACATAAGCATTATTTTGCTCTTTAATTGTAGCATGTGGGTGGCTCTTAAAAGAGCCGTTTTGTTTTGGGAAAAATCAAACGAAGACTGACACTTATTTCTTTTTGGGAGCCGCCTTTTTAGGCTTGGCTGCCTTAGGCTTCACTGTTTTGGGTTTGGCTACCTTGGCCTTCTTGGGGCTCTTGGTTGTTTTCTTAGGGGCTGCTGGCTTCTTCGCCTTTTTAGGGCTTTTCGCTGGTTTCTTGGCAGCTGCAGGTTTCTTGGCTTTCTTGGGGCTCTTTGTCGCCTTCTTTGCAGCGGTGGCAGCCGGTTTCTTTACCTTCTTGGGGGATTTCTTGACGGCGGGTTTCTTGGTAGCAGGCTTCTTTGCTTTCGCAGTTGTTTTCTTAGTGGGTTTCTTCTTTGTTTCGTCTTGCTTCTTGTTGAGCTTGAAGGAACCTGAGGCGCCAGTGCCTTTGGTCTGAACCAGGGTGCCGTTGGTCACCAAACTCTTGACGGCGGTCTTGACGCGAGAGTTGTTCTTCTCTACATCGTAGCCACCCGCAGAAAGAGCCTTCTTCAGGGCGGCCAGGGACACGCCACTTCTCTCCTTGGAGGCAGTCACAGTCTTGACGATGAGATCTCTGACGTTCGGGCCCGTTTTCTTGGGTTTAGACGCAGATTTCTTTTTGGGAGCTTTAGCCGGTGGAGCGGCGGAAGCTGGAGCGGTTTCAGCCATGGCTTTGAGCGGATACGTTTAACACGTCAACAGTCGGGATGTAATGAAGCACTGGACTGTGCTCCAGAACTTAACTACCACATGAGAACCGTGTAGACTCAACACCCAGCTTCACAGAACTTCTAGCATTAGCAAATACGCGATTATCCGTTTAAATACAAAAGTAAAACAAGTGTAGTTTTGCAAATTAGGGACTATGAAGATGCTAACATTTCCTTAGTGTTTAAACATATACGAGGTAATTATACATATGTTTATTTAATTGTTCATCTATCTCCCTTTTCTATTTAAAATACAATTCATTCCTACATTGGCAATATTCTCAGCAGCATTAATCTTAAATGTCACATGATTCTTCAAAATAAAGGATGCAGATAAACGTGATACTCTTAATACACCTTGTCAACAGTGAATAATACGTAAAATAATGTAGACTTCGGAGTACATTATTTTGTTGTAGTAAAACCATTTTTAGTACACTATGATCAACATGAAATCATATGTATGAGATTGCAGTGCATGTTACCGCGTTTATTAAACCACTACTTTAGAAATATTAGAAACGTGTTTAATATAATACGTATTATACGGTATGAATTAGAACATCAAGAACCACACATTAAAACAATGAAAGCTCTTTAACTGAAAAAAATGAGTGGCTCTTAAAAGAGCCTTTGTGGTAGTTAAAGACAGTTCACGTCTCACTTGGAGCTGGTGTATTTGGTCACGGCCTTTGTGCCCTCAGACACGGCGTGTTTGGCCAGCTCACCAGGCAGCAATAGACGCACAGCAGTCTGGATCTCTCTAGATGTGATGGTGGAACGCTTGTTGTAGTGAGCGAGACGAGACGCTTCACCGGCGATGCGCTCGAAGATGTCGTTGACGAAAGAGTTCATGATTCCCATCGCCTTGGAAGAAATGCCAGTATCAGGATGAACCTGTTTCATCACTTTGTAGACGTAGATAGCATAACTCTCCTTCCTGGTTCTCTTACGCTTTTTTCCTCCTTTGCCGGCGGTTTTGGCAACCGCCTTTTTGGAGCCTTTTTTAGGCGCAGACTTCGCTGGTTCAGGCATAATAGCTTGAAATTAACAACAGAATGTCTTTTCCAAAATATACACTGAGTATTTATTGAAAGCATTTGCTAATTTAAGAGGGCTGAGTTGTTATCCTGATTGGTTGTTTTTGACGTATTTCATTGGCTAAAATTGGGCTCGCTAGACAGACAAACCCGCCAATCACAGGCTTCTAAATTTGAGCGTTTCCCGTCGCCTCCCCCACACACGCTTCTTTGTCTGACTTTCCCGCTCAAAATGTCTGGTAGTCCCAGGAAGAAAGAAGAATCTATTTATTATTATTATTATTATTAATTTATTTTTTTTAAGTTTTTATTGAAATCAGCTAATACACAAATAAAAAAAGAAACACAAATAAAGCAAAAACGCCTTTATGGTCTGGTTTAACAGACAGGGCTTGGATTAAGATAGGATTAGGTCGTAGTTCACTTTGGACATTTAAGTATCTCTTATAAACCTGTTTTAGAAAAATCATTACTGTCATATAATATAATGATACTGACACATTTTAAAATATGTCAAGTGCAAGTTTCTTTCAATTAAAGTAGCTCAGACATGCATTTTAGTTTGGGACTAAGGTTTAAATTTTATCTGTAAAACAGGTGTATATGCCACATTGTGCTTGAACTATTTTAAAATAAATATCTCAACAAAGAAGTCAGATTGTGTATAAAACAGTTACGTGGCTTTTCTTTCTTATATGTTTCCCTAAATTGTACACCATATTACTAAAATTGTTTGTTTTAGCTTTAATGTACAAATCACAGGTGATAAAAAGCAAGCCATATGTCATGATCAACCAATGAGTATCACAAATATCTTTACATCATTTCCACAATAAATATTGCATTTAAAAATATGAAAATAATTGTATGATTGTGTGGTTTGTGCAGTGCCATAAAAAGTACAATCAAGGTAACAAAAAATAAACTAAAATGATTTAATAAACATTATTTGAACAACACATACATATAACCTAATGTATGTGAATTTCTAATAATCTTAGAAAACAGGACAAATTTAAATGTAAAACAAAGTCCATTTATGGTTTTAGCTGTAAATTATACATTTTCGAAAAATAAATAAATAAATAAATATATATATATATATATATATATATATATATATTCAAGTACCTGTATTTGTAATATATATTAAAGTATTAAGTATTTTGTTTGTTTTTCACTCACTGTATAGAACTTATTGTTTACCAGTTAACAGGTTTAATTTATCACTTTAATGATTTGTCAGTGATTAAAAATTATTGAATTAAACTGGCCCAGTTTAAAAGTCTGAGATCAAAAGTAAAAAATGTTGTTTTACATGTTGTTATAATTCCACATCGGCTGTTGTATGTTTGGCATCTTGTAAGAAAGGAAATCCAAACTTTATTGCAAAATAGTTCACATGGTCAGTGCCACTAGTTTGGTTATTTGATTAGTGACATAAAATAGTGTTAGGGAATTAACAGTTAAACCCAAGGACCAGATATGAAAAAAAAAAAAAAAAAAAACAGAAGTCAGAGATTCAATCAATCGTCAGGTTTACTGAAGACAATAGCTTGCAGTTTCATCAGCAGAAGTCAGCTTCAACACTCTCAATGGAGTTAGGCCACTCTGCATACAAGTTTACAATACCACTACTTATATACTCTAACAGAGATACTATTTACGTCAATCCATAAGATCTTGATTGGTCTAAACCTAGATAATCTTAGAAAAACTCCACATATGGACGTCACACTAAAAGCAAATCTTCAAATGATTATTTAGGCGACAAGAGATCATGGGTCAGACGCAACATCTCTCCAGGTCTCTCCTGATGTCCAGGGTGACGGCAAATGACGTTTCCTCCTAGGACTCTCACTGCATCTACAGTTGCAAAGACAGACAAACATACACATACGCAGAGAACACTTATCTGTACTTCAAGGTTGTAACTTATTTTAAAAATACAAATCGTTGGTGAATCACTATAATTTGCTGACTATCCTCATAATATTAGCATGCACTCCATGTGGCTATATTATATGTATTTGCTAATTTTATCATATACTCATTTGTTCCTGCATTGTTGTTTTATATTACATTCCATGGCATGCGTTTTGCCTGCAGCACCTATACACGGAATGGTGTTTGAGGGTGACCTGTGCTTTAAAAAAAAATTATATCCACAGAAAAACTGTAAAGACATTATTATTATTATTATTATTATTATTATTATTATTAATAATAATAATAATAATACATTTCTTATTTTTAATCTTAATTGAATCTTATTTTTCAATTATTTATACTAGTCGATATTCAGCAGTCTTCACTATATCAGTGAGGGCATTAACACCTCACATGTGCAGTCAAACCTACATACAAATATAATGGATACTCATTACTGCTACCCAGTTTCATTCCTGTTACTATTTTTTCCCCTTAAAAAAATTAAGTTGTAATAATGCACTTTTTTTTTAAGTTTAGTCCATCCCAATGTTTAATCATATATATATATATATATATATATATATATATATAATAAATTGCATTCCAAATAAATTGGTGGAATGGCTCAAGTGGGTCAGTTCATGACACACATCATGTGACGTTGCATAGCTCCGCCTTTCATATGTTTCAACTAGGTCCTCTAAGTGACTGTAAAGTGCCTACTGCGTTTTCTATAATTTATTCATAAATCAAAGCTAGTTTACAAACAGTTGTAGGCATGTCTGGAAGAGGCAAAGGCGGCAAAGGACTTGGTAAAGGAGGCGCTAAGCGTCATCGTAAAGTTTTGCGTGATAACATCCAGGGAATCACCAAACCCGCCATTCGTCGTCTCGCTCGCCGTGGAGGTGTCAAGCGTATCTCTGGTTTGATCTACGAAGAGACTCGCGGTGTGCTGAAGGTGTTTTTGGAGAACGTGATCCGCGATGCCGTTACCTACACTGAACACGCCAAAAGAAAGACCGTCACTGCTATGGATGTTGTGTACGCTCTGAAACGACAGGGACGCACCCTGTATGGTTTTGGAGGTTAAACGGCTACCACAATTCTAAAGGCTCTTTTAAGAGCCACCCACACTTTCAAAAAGAGCTTGTTTTTGACTTGCTTTATCTGTGGTTTACAAATATAAACCACGAAATGGGACACAATCACACCATTTTATTTTCGGAAGTTAAGTTTTGTGTGGCTTACTTCGCCGGCACAAACATGTGTCACTTTGGGGAAAAAATGATTTCAAAATGTATTCTGCTTGTGGGTATACTATATTTTAGCTCACTTTTCGGATACAATTTTGCTCAAAATATTTAGTAGTTGCGGAGACTCCTGTATTAAAATCTAATTTCCAAAACCTAGGGAGACACAAAGATCGTCTTTCATGCATTCCACATTGGTTCTCAGAAGGCTTTATATTGATGTCTGGTCTGTTTATTCACGTTATTTTCAAGAGTCGTCAAATTGCGTAAAACCGTGTAATTTCAATCTACCAAATTCTTTGTTGCCAGGATTGTCACAAAGGCAGCATGAGCGGGAAAGTCAGACAAAGATGAGTGTAATAGGGAGGGAGGTGGCCAGGGTTGCCAGATTTTCACAACAAAACCCGCCCAAATACTACTCAAAAGTAGCCCAATGGCATTTCGAGGGGGTTCCCCGGTAAAAATCACCTCACAGAGGATAAAATACAAGTTGTGTGGTGGGGTTTCCTCTGGTTAAATTAGCATTCCAAGGGCTAAATATGACGTTATTGGGGTCGCTTCAATCCGGGACAATTTATGAAAGTAGCCCAAAACCACGGACTTGGCAACACTGGAGGTGACAGACGGTTGGGGGGTAGGGATAAGGTTTCAATTTCCAAGCCGACGATTGGCGGACGTATATGTCTGGCTGCCCTATTCTGGCCAATGAAAAAGGCTTCTTTCATTGAACCGCGCAATCAGAGAACGACGATCCAGCCCTCTGAAATTAGCATGAGCCGTCAATAAAAACCCAGCACACAACTTAATGAACCTATTGTGTGTTTTCGAGTCTGAATAACATGCCTGAACCAGCAAAGTCCGCGCCTAAAAAGGGCTCCAAAAAGGCCGTCACCAAGACCGCCGGCAAAGGTGGAAAGAAACGCAAGAGGTCCAGGAAGGAGAGCTACGCGATTTACGTTTACAAAGTGCTGAAACAGGTTCATCCTGATACTGGTATCTCTTCTAAGGCGATGGGGATCATGAACTCTTTCGTCAACGACATCTTCGAGCGCATTGCTGGAGAAGCGTCTCGTCTCGCTCACTACAACAAGCGCTCCACCATCACTTCTAGAGAGATCCAGACCGCCGTGCGTCTACTGCTGCCCGGCGAACTGGCCAAACACGCCGTGTCTGAGGGTACAAAGGCAGTGACCAAATACACCAGCTCAAAGTGAGGTGTAATCTGACTTTAACTACCCAAACGGCTCTTTTAAGAGCCACCCATCTTTTCAGTTAAAGAGCTTTTTAATGTTTTGATGTGGGTGGGCAGGTCTCTGAGCAAATAAATTCTGTATATACCTTAAGCAGACTTACAGAAACGTTAGTCATCTTTCCAATCATGTTCCAATGATTGGTTGAACATAACCTAATGTGAAGCCCAGTTTATTTATTTATTTTTCCATTAACGTGCTAATGTGTGGACTCGCTGTTCTGTCTATGCAAAGATGTTTGTTGTCCAGTGTAAAATCTTATTTAATTTTATTAGCATTTAACACCAGGCCAACCACATGAAAATACCCTTACGCCTTATACAACAATGATTACAGCAATAAGAAAGAAGCAATCACCAGAAGGTTATTAACTTTGTATCATACTCATGTAGGAGGTATTTTGATCAGCATTTCTCCAAAAAGACCTAAATCTTTTTTGATCTTGTTTGAAGTCAAGAGAAAGAGGAAAACAAAAAATAGCATTTGTACCTCTTCCTGGAACTCCAATAATTTCTAATCTGCTACACGATTAGAAATGTAGCTTGGTTCTTACATGCTGCTTTGTGTTTAAACTGAGAAATATATAAATATAAATTTATTTATTTATTTATTTATTTTCCCCGGGTTGCCCTGTGGACAAGTCTAAGTGGAAAGTCTACACAGATCTCATGTGGTAGTTATGTTCAGCAACCATCAAGAGTTGGTAACCAATGGCACCTTAGTCCAAACCAAAGGCACTGGTGCCTCCGGTTCCTTCAAGCTCAACAAGAAAGCAAGAAGAAACCAGCAAAGAAAACCCCCACAAAAGCATAGAAGTATGCTGTCAAGAAACTCACCGTCAAGAAATTGCCCAACAAGGTGAAGAAACCGACCGCCACCGCTGCAACGAAGACAACAAAAAGCCCCAAGAAGGCCAAAAAGCCTGCAGCTGCTAAGAAGCCAGCCAAGAGCCCCAAGGAGGTGAAGGCAGCCAAACCTAAAATGGCAAAGCCTAAGGCAGCCAAGCCTAAAAAGGCAGCTCCCAAAAATAAATGTAATTTGTTTTGTTTTATTCTTCCCAAAACGAAACTACTCTTTTAAGAGCCACCCACTTGTTACAATTAAAAATCAACATTTTAATGATAATCCTTAAATCTGGCATCTATAGGCACTTCAGAGAGCAAATTTAAAGAGCATGTTATTTTGTGTAAAAGCTGTGTACAGTCTGTGATACACTCACTTTATAACAGTGGTTCTCAACTCCAGTCCTCAGGGCCCACTGCTCTGCACATTTTGTATGTTTCTGAATCTGACACACTTAGTTCAGTTCATGGATCTTTCTCCTAACGAGCTGATGATCTGAATTAGGTGAGTTGAATGAGAGAGGCATGTAAAACCACTGCTTTATAATATGAGGAATAAATAAATAAATGAAAACTATAGTGCACAGATGCATACATATGTTCACATTCTAAATATAACTGCCAAAACACACAAGCAGAGAATATGATGTAAATCAATAAAAAAGCCCACAAAATTGTTTTGAATATAACACATTTTTCATGCATTTACCAATGGCAGATTGGCTCATGAAGAGGCTGGCAGAGTGAAAGAAGGGGTTTTAGGGTTTTTGGTGGAATGCGCAGTCATTGGTTTACCACCGTAACAAACTCTGACCAATAGAAGGCGAGCACGGTCTTTTAAAAGCTGATCGTCAGGCTGCTACGTTATTACTTCTGAGTTAGTAGTGATAACGGTAGCTGTTCAATAATGAGTGGAAGAGGCAAAACCGGCGGTAAGGCCAGAGCGAAGGCTAAGACACGCTCATCCCGAGCAGGACTGCAGTTTCCTGTTGGCCGTGTTCATAGGCTTCTCCGCAAAGGCAACTATGGTGAGCGCGTCGGCGCTGGTGCTCCAGTGTATTTGGCCGCTGTACTCGAGTATCTCACTGCTGAAATCTTGGAGTTGGCTGGAAACGCTGCAAGAGACAACAAGAAGACTCGTATCATTCCTCGTCACCTGCAGCTGGCGGTGCGCAACGACGAGGAGCTGAACAAACTTCTGGGTGGAGTGACCATCGCTCAGGGCGGTGTGTTGCCCAACATCCAGGCTGTGTTGCTGCCCAAGAAGACCGAGAAGCCCGCCAAAACCAAGTAAATAAGTTGCTGTCTGACGAATACTAGAAAACCCACAAAGGCTCTTTTCAGAGCCACATACTTGCACTTAAGAGCCATTTTCATTATTTGAACTGCATTACGGTCATATTTTATCTCTTCCTTTACTGTTAACCGTTTTTCGGTCACTGGAACGTCAGTTACTTCTACAGAGTTTGGCTTAATTCTAGTGTGTAACGTGTACAACGGGCTCGTTGCAGAGTTCAGGCGGTTGCCGGCGATTTTAAAAGTATTGTTTTATAGCATTGATTTATAAGGGAAAAACAGGCTTCTGATTAACAAACAAACGTGGCGTTTCAAGATGTAACGGGACTCTACTGAAATAACGATATTTGAACCGGAAAGGCCGGCTGCCTCTGGTTAGAAAAAAGGAAACGCACTTTTATTGGAACTGAAAGACAATAGCCAATGGAACGTATTTGCAGACGACCACTGCAGCTACAGTGTCTTAAATTCAGAAAGAAAAAATGGTAAGAATTAAAAGATACCAAAAAAAAAAAAAATGCATTGTAATGAGAAAAAAACGCAAAGCATACATTCAGAAAACACACTCAGGCTTTTGCAGTGAGTTGTTGGAGGCTTGATTTTTGTTTATCATGTATAACTTTATATATAAACATGTCAATAAAGCACAAAAATGACTATTAATCAATGGCCTGCAAGTTCCCATCTATTGGTTGAAGCTGTACATTTCCCTGGGAAATAAACCTCAGTTATCTTTTACATAAGAGCACAGGGACAACAGCACTAAGAATTACTGTTACTGACTGATTTCAGTATGACATGTAAAATACCTTGCAAATAAATAAGTGGAATTACCTGCAGAACTCAAGAGACATGAATTCTGAGGAAGATGTTTAGAACAACCTGGACCTGTAATACCATGTGGAAACTGGACAATTGCAGGCCATCTATACTTGAGATACTAGTTTTTAATACTTGAATGGGAATGATGGACAGCCCTCACCATTTTAATCATTAACTTGACAAATCCATTTAGAAGAAATACATAATTTACTATTTCTCCCAAAAACACTTTAATAAAATACATAAAATTAATGTGCAGACAGCGTGGTGAAATCCGTAAGTACTTGCAAGTTTAAAAGTGAATCTTTGAACTTTAATATATTATAAATAATGTAGGACACTTCTACAAGCAGCACAACAAACATGAAATAAAACCCACTATGGCCAAAAAGACAAACTACCATGATTAAATAGTTTAAAAGAGAAAAGTGCTCTAGCATTCAATGTACATTCTGCAAATGTTTCTGTAAACAGAAACCAAGTCCATTTGAAGACAAGACAAGCTGAATCCATTTCAGAGTCGACTGTAGGAGGTGTGGCCACCTTCATGCAGCCTACAATAGTCCTGACCCACCAAAGCCCTCTTTTTGCATGGCTGACCCAGCCGAGTGATACCGCTACAAAGTGGGCGACCTGAAAAAGAACTTTAAACACAAAGTTTATTAGTATTTTCCATATCAAGATCTAAAATTAAATGTAAAAACAATATGTTCCTATAAACCATTCACATTTACCCTCCCTTATTCATCTGCAAAAAAGGGTTAACTTTGATGTCAACTTTGAAAGGGACATATGCCCCTTTTTTAAGCTCTAAAGTAAGTCTCTGATGTCCCCAGTGTTTATAAGCAATTTTAATTGTAATTTTACTTACATTTTTTTTTTTTTTTTTGTTAAAACTGCCACTTTTAGGGTATGTGCCAAAACACCATTTATTTTGGGTTTGCCCCTTTAAAATGCAAATGAGCTGGTGTTCCCTGCCCATTTTTCTTTGTCTAGAGCTGACGTTTGCACACAAAGTGTTGGGATTAAGTGTCTGACTTTACCGATTTCCTTCAAAAATAAAAATTAACCATAGTGGCTCAGAGGGAGTCTATGGAGACTCCTGAGGACACTGTTCGTTGGTGCATCCCAAAACGCAACACTTGTAATGCCTCTTTGACGCTGACATTTTATACCTCCAGCAGCAAGATAACCATAATGGCGGACTGCTGCTTCTCACTCAGGGTTATGTCTATGCTAACAGGGCAGAGACAGTCACAAACGGGCAGGATTTATCCCTACAATGGTGTGTACATAGGGAGAAATCTGGAATCACTTGTTCAGAGAAACCATTTATAAATTTATTGGGATTACAAAAAAAACATTATACCATTATACCATTACACCTTATAAAAGTGACTTTTGCATAATAGGTCCCCTTTAATAAGACTTCAATAAAGGATACCTGTTGCTGGCAAGTGAATGGTTGGGGCTTGAGCTTCGGGAGTGATTCACCATGTCCAACACACCTCCTAGGTTCCTCTGAGGAACATTGTCCAGCACTGCCTGCCAATCAGATGATTTCAAAAACATGTTCAAAGAAATGTGCAGTATGCAGTCTAATTAACTGATTGTATGCATCATTAACATTATCATTAGTAGTAACAACTACTCACTGCTCCAATGCTGTGGCGACTCTTGAGTCTGGGGGTTGAATGATTCGGTGTGTCTGTAATTAGATGACTAAACTTTGGTGGACCATGAGACTGAGATGGGGACATGGACAATATGTATGGATCACCTACACCAAGAAAGGGAAGGGTGACAAGAGATGAGGGAGTAATGTTATTATATATAAAATCTAGATCGTTTAAATTTTCTGAGAATGAGAGTAATGGTTGTCTGTGTGTAAAGACGCCATTATGATGCTAGTGGTTGTGTGTGGTCGGCAGCCAGTTACAAATGTGTTCTGAGAGGTTTTTAGTACATTGCCATTTGGATTCTAGGGTGTTTTCTAGTTGGTTGCTTACTAACCTAGGTCAACAGAGCCTTTGTAAACACTGCAAAGTTTTGACAACCAGGGATTGTGATTATTAGAAGTGAGGAAACAAATCTAAAATCTAATATGTGGTATAAATCAAGCTAAAATTCTCTGATTAATCCATTAATTGGCGTATCAGATGGTGATTTTGTGAATACAGGGAAAGGGAGACACAATAGTAAATTACCCATCATGAAGCTCTCCACCTCCAAATCGCAGTCTGGATCATTTCTACAACAAGAAATGAAATGGCATTAAAATATGAGAGGTTACTAACTAATGGTTTATTTCTTCACTCTTTTCCACAACAGTAAACTCACGGGACAGGAGTGGATGAGGATGCATGGCAGCGCTCAGTTGATTGGCTCTCTTTTTCTGGAGTCATCTCTTTAGAAGGGCCTATAGGGAGAGGAGCGGGGCTGCAGGTCTGGCCCTTCATTTTAGACAATGCCCAGAGCATCTGCAGGACAAACCAGCGGCCTGGATCACAAGTACAAGAATGTTATGAGGACAGTTATGAGCATGTAGAATGCATGGTGTAAAATTGTCATGCATTAAGGACATTTTTATTTCAATTGATGATGACTTATGAGATTCTGAACTTAGCATCCAATTGACCCATCGGTAAGCCCTTTTAGTTTTAGTTATTGTTGCTGCCTCGGACAAACAAAGTCTTATAATGACAGCTGTCAGTGTGAAAACCTTGTCTGAAGAATTCTGAACACAGAAGGACCACCTCTCGTCAAGGAGCATTCAAGTATGGCTTTAATATGCCATGGAGAGATATATAAATGATTTTAAAATAAATATGGTGAGTAACGTGATTAATTTGAAATAGAGGGTTTACAGATCACAACACAAACGGAAGAAATCTCATGTTATGGTCGTCACGATCGCAGATGACAACATCCAGAATCAACACCGTTCATGTACCACAGTGTAAGATTAATTATTTTACATTTAACCAGTTTAATATGGAGGCACTGAAATGTAGACATTTGTTTGTGTTTTTGACCTATTAACGATATTTACACACATTAACTGCTTGATCAGATGAAAAAGGCCAATTAATGAGTGTATGACAACCACAAGATAAACATTAAATATTAAAATAAATTCCAAATTCTATTGCCAATCCTCTCAGGATACCTGGAATCAGTGTTACAGATACCTGAGGCACAGTGTTTTATTATTTTTGTAGCATAAACACCATTAAAACAACGAGAGCTTTGGATCTACCAATGTTTCTCTATGGCGCTGCAACCTACAGATGTCCGAGTTTCATCTCTGTACAGCTGATACTCAACTGCCATTGGCTCACCTGCGTTCTAGGGGTGGGGCTTACCTATAGGTCAACTGACAAATGAGACAACCGGGAGAGGGTGTATATGGAAGCCCATCTCTGCTACTTTAAGATTGTAAGATTATATATTATATTATATTATATTATATTATATATATATATATATATATATATATATATATATATATATATATATATATATATATATATATATATTTTTTTTTTTTTTTAAATATAGATTTGTCGGAGGATTACATACTGCAGATAAACCACATGATCCCCAAATGGTAATGTATAGAGATTTAACAATATAGTAAAATCCTGTGATATGACAATATCATGATATAAAGTCCATGATACAATATAATTGCAATAAATAAAAATTTATAAATAAAAACATTTTGTACATTTTAAAAAGTTAAATCTAATGCACATTGAGAGTTTAAAATTAACTCAACCCTCTTTTTACTTCTTGTATTATACTGTCTCAGACTAACTTACATTCACACTGGTGTTTTAGGAAGCCAAACTAACAACAAAAAAAATAAAATAAAAACAGTATTTCATAGGTATATTATTTTTTGCTTTACACTACTGTATGGAACTTACAATCATTGAATTGGAAATGCCAGTAGAGTTTTACTTTGAAAGAAACAAATTCAAGTTTCAGTAAAACAGGCATACAAAACGCATCTCACTACAAATCTAGTAAAATGCTGTAATCATCTGGCATGAAAAAGCAAAACTGGTGGCCGTTGCATTCACAAACACACTAAACTCGCAGCACATGAATCCGTGTATCATTCGTTCAATCGTTTTTTTCAAATTGAAACCAAAAATGAAAAAACAAAAAACGACTTGTTTTTCCATTATTTATTCCCTGAACCAAAATGAAAAAAACGAATAATGACTCGTTTTCCGATTTTCTGATTGTGCGCTCAGATCAAAATAGAAAAAAACGAATAACGGGATTTGACTAATTTTAATTTTGATTTTTTATTTACCCAAATTGGCATGACCCGAAAGTTTATGGATGTAACTTCGTTGCACGTTTGAACACCACGTTGACAGCCATGGAAAGTTTTGTGCTGTTCAGAGGAAACAGGCGCATAACTCTTAGGGAAGATGACATAACTATTGATAAAGGATCTTTCAGGTAACTTAACGTACTGTAGATTGAAAGGCTAATTTACACCCCCACACCAGTAGCGTAGCCAGAAAAGAGACTCTGGTTGTGCATCAGAAAAACTTGGTGTGCCACATTTATTGTCAGATTAATACGCAAAAAACAAATAAGTAAATAACATTAAAAAATCAGAGTAGTATTACTAACATTACAGATAAGTACATATTAAAATTTAAATGATCAGAGATGCAGTTGTAGACTAATTTTCTTGAGTGACGCGCCTCCCTGCAACTCCTCCCTCACTGACAGAATTTCAGGTGAACTGCGTCTTTTTCACCAGCCTTGAGTTTGAGTTTTATAAGCTTTCTCACTCATCAATACAGCCACCTACAATAAAAAAAAAAATGTAATGCCGCAATAGACACGACTTTTCATTTAATTTTCACTTTATCCACAAAAAATCGTAAGTTTAAATACAATCTGTGAGATATTAATAGCCCACAAAAAAATAAAATAGAAAAGTTAAATAAATTGTATGTTGCATTTATACTGACCAGAATAAGCTGTTTCACATACGTCTACACACAAATTAAGCAGTTTAAAACTTCGTTAAAATGGTAACGGAACAGTACCTATTTAACGAAAATAAAGTCAGTTATTCGGTAATCCTGTGGTTGCGTGTTATATAGCTACGTTTTGAGGATCTATTATCTGTAACTAGCCTACTTGTTCATGTACGAAATAAAAAGCTAGCATTTTGTAAACAATCAAACAATAAAGAAAGAAAGAAAGAAAAAGAAAGAAAAGAAAATTCGCCATTGCTCCACATTCCCGGTCCTGTTTCGCGCAGCTGATTCTTTTAGATGAATATGTGCATTTTGTGCGGATATGAACTTAATTATTAGCCTATCGCGCTTGCCTACTGCATGACATGGAGGCGCCCGCGCAATCCCTTGTATTTTTTTTCTGCAGAAAGAACTTTTTTCTGATTTATGAAAACATTAAAAAAAATGTGCTTTTGAAAAATAGCGAAATAAACGAAATGCGCTTTCTGCCGTCTCATACAGTCTCCGTGAAGTGGAGCGCGTCACAGCAACGAACATATCAGGGGCGTAGCGGCAGGTGGCAGACCTAAAAATAGATGCAGAAATATTTTTTATAAATCGAGAAAAAAAAAAAAAAAAAAAAAAAAAAAAAAAAAAAACGCGCTAAAGAGGGGCTAGCAGCTGCTTCAGCACCCCAAGAAAGACCAAAGCACCCCATAGCACCAACACACATAAGAAATAAATCAAAACCATTTGACTCATTATGCATGCATATATGCAACTCCTGCATTGCAATACAGCGTGACATGATCACTTTTCGAAATGTCACAGCATCTTATTTTAATAACGAAAAGTGCCAGGCATGCCTTGCCTACCCCGCACATGAACGTGTCTTTAATAGAGAAATGTACACCTTTTCATTCCGGCTATGCATTTTTTTTTTTAAATGTTCGTTGCTGTGACGCGCTCCACTGAGACTGTATGAGAAGGCAGAAGGCGCATCTCGTTTATTTCGCTATTTTTCAAAAGCACATTTTTTTTGGATGTTATCGCGAGTGTTCTTTCTGCAGAAAAAACAATACAAGGGATTGTCAGTTTTTTCTGATGCACACCCAGAGTCTCTTTTCTGGCTACGCTACTGGTGTGGGTGATGTAAATTAGTCTTTAAATCTACAGTACGTTAAAGATCCTTTATCAACAGTCATGTCATCTTCCCTAAGAGTTATGCGCCTGTTTCCTCTGAACAGCACAAAACTTTCCATGGCTGTCAACGTGGTGTTCAAACGTGCAACGAAGTTACATCCATAAACTTTCGGGTCATGCCAATTTGGGTAAATTAAAAATCAAAATTAAAATTAGTCAAATCCCGTTATTCGTTTTTTTCTATTTTGATCTCAGCGCAGAATCAGAAAATCTGAAAACGGGTCGTTATTCCTTTTTTTCATTTTGGTTCAAGGAATAAATAATGGAAAAACAAGTCGTTTTTTTGTTTTTTCATTTTTGGTTTCAATTTGAAAAAACGATTGAACAAATGATACACGGATTCACATGCAATAAACAAGTTCACTGCATTCACTGTGAACCTGAATGAAATGTGTGCTTGGCTTTTAAACGCACAGTGAAAACAGACTTGATGAAGGAATAAAAGCCACATTGTGCTTTCGGTTTTGATTCATTTGACAGATACTGTGCCAAAACATGTTGGCCCAAAAACAACTTTAAAGTCATTTTTTTATGTTAGAATGTTAGAATTCACCAGTAATTTTCCACAAAAGTCTATGTATGAAAGCATCTTATGTCTGTCCATTTCATGGTGTCAGCAGTGGTACAGAGTTCACCTCAAAACACCATCATAAATGATTAAATGTCCACTAAAGTGATTTAAAACACAGTGTTATTCTATGTGTTGACAATTTTAACTGAAACAGGAAGACGGGGACATCAAGCAGTCTTTTTTTTTTTTTTTTTTTTTTTTAAAATGGCACAAGCTGTGAAATAAACATTCTAAAAAGAATTTTGTCATCGTTTTGGAGAACACTAGCTTATGAACATTCATACTAAAAGCCAAAAACAATAATGAGGACTTTAAAAGCACAGATAAATCATTTGTTTTCAGTATCGTACCTAGAGAAAGTGTGAACAGCAGCAAAGTGAGGGTGACCAAGTCGAGTGCAGACTGCTGGTTGATCTCTGCAATTGCATTGATTGGGACCATGAGGAGCAGAGAGATGCGGGAAAACGTGGCACACTGCAGGAACGACAGCAGCACCGCAGACAACAGGAAGTAACCAGCGTGCATCACACACGTCCAGAGAGCACGAAGACTCAGGCCTAGGCAGAGAATTATACATTATCAAAAACATACACCAGTATTTTGCTTCTTCATGTTGTATGTCGTGTATTAATTTGTACATAATTTAAGTACCTGCCCAACCAAGATAGCCTTGGATTATATGCAGTCTGTCCTCCAGTCGATTCTGCATATTGTCCAAGTACGTCAGCATGTATCCCAGAGTTCCATTCATGCGCTCCAGCTTACTCATGAGCTCAGAGTAGAACTGAGCCGTTGTGTTCTGCTGCTGGAGGAAGCCGTTCAGATTGAGCTCTGGATCAGGGGACAAACAAAGAGGATCATTCAAGTTTAACCACTGAAATAGTGTTTGATATTTGGGAATACATTGTTGCTGTGTTGTTCTGTAAAGTCTGTAGAACATTATTAAGATGCTCAGAGAAATTTTAGATGTACTCACCAATTTCAATATATAATAAAATGTAATTTATTCCTGTGATCAAAGCTGAATTTTCAACATCATTACTCCAGTCTTCAGTGTCACATGATCCTTCAGAAATCATTCTAACACAGTGCACAGCATAAATGAGTACACCCCCTCTGAATAAATATAAAATATGTATTTTCTTTAAGATCACTAATATAATTCATGGAAAGACGGCAAAATTGAAATATCTTAAACATGTACTTAATAAAAACAAAATATGAATATTGTCATGCTGAAAAAAATGCCCAACAATGCAGGGAATGAGGAGAAGATAGCATTTTCAGTATCAGTTTTTGGTATTACATCCAGGGCTCGAACTGAGGGGGGGGTTGGAAAAAAAAAGAAAGAAAAAAACATCCCCTCATACCATCCCTTTAGATTAATAATGTGGTGTTTTATGTAAAGCGCATAGTGCAAATTACAATTCTCTATGTATAATAATTTATAATCTAAATGACGGCGATTGGCCAATCAGAGCTCAGTATTATGTTGTGTCTTTTGCACGCTCAAATTGTTGTTTTAAATGTAGACATGCGCTTATAAATGGGAATGGGAGAGTATACCTCTATAATTCAAATAATGAAAGAAAAAATATCCCTGTGTTTTTATTATATGATATAGTTAAGTCGCCTATATCACAAGAATGAGTGTGTGAAGTCACCAATGCTTAATTTATACAGCAGTTTAAGTGACAAGAAATTAATTGTGTGAGTTACATTTTTAGACACATTTGTCCTTTTTCCTGTTTTGCAAATTAAGTAGTTCCAAACAAAGCTGGAACAGATCGAGTGAGTCAATTATTCAATGATCCATTCATAAAAACAGTCAGTTTGCTTAGATCCAAATTGAATCAGCCATTTTAAAAGAATTGTTTGCATGAAGAATTCAGTTAATCATTAAAACAGACACTTGCCGCTGTAAGATGTGGAATTATTTCCTCAAGAAACTGAATCCACAAACACAGATTGTATGCAATAGAACAATAAAATGTTCTAATCTAGATATGCAATCTTCAAAGGGAGAAACACCACCACCCGCTTGGTCATTTGCAAGCCCCTTCCTGACTTTTCACACTTTCCCCAACAAAAGGTTTTTCCACTTAAATTTCACCAGGAAGATCTATGAACCTCATGTATAATATCTTGTGAATATGTTGTTTTTCCCATTCATGTTTGGTATCACTTTAAAGGTCTCTGTGTGATTGGTAAATTGGTCTCAAGTTTACAGCAGTCATTTCTATTATGAAAAAGATTGGGAACTCGTGCAGAATTGTGCTCCACAGATGAGGGGCGTGTTTCCCCCCTAGGGTTTTGCAGGAATGTTTTTCTTATCTCTGGTCAGGTGTGACACGGGGTCACAAGAACCTACCCAAAAGGTCTTTTTATGGTTTTACAATCGAAGATTGGAAGATTTGTTTATTTTGGTCTGAGTATAAATGCAAGGGAACAGAATCATTCAGGGCGGTCAGTAACAAAGACGCCCGTAGCTCTCATGCTATGTACTTTCTATATTGGCAGGTGAACATTTCTTACTCTCAGATTCATCTTTGAGCAATTGACGTTATGTATTTATTTGAATTAGAAATGAATTTAATTCTGAATTGAACTTTCTTTGTCCTATTATGTAAATTGACTTAATACATATTTACCTGCCATATAAATTGTTATATTTGATTTATTTCAGACTTGGCTGAAATCATTATGACTAGTAGACTGTGAGGAGGCTTCTTGTTACCACAAGGATATGTGCAGGATGGGCAAACAGCCGGCTTAGATCAAATGAAGCATTAGGCGCATTTTTTAAGACCTCCTGATTTCTGCCTATCACCTGATATTAACACGTTGTGTATGTGATAGGCTATGTAAACTATCCTCTTTGATTAACGCAAGCATTAGGCGGCGAGCAATTAGGGTATTAGTCCACTACAACCTCTGATTAATAATCAGACTGCCGATATTGTGATCGTATGATCTACGCTGGCCACGTAAGACACAAAAGCGACATTAAGTCCCCAGGGAACGGATAATTGAAAGTATAGCCAGTCCGGAATAATCAAATATCCAAATTAACAATCAGTATTTGTGATCACCTCATAATTAGAGATATTCGCTAAACTTAATAATCACTTAAAATTGGAGTCAGATTAAACGCGGAGCTAAACTAAAACTGCAACTAAATTCTTAGAAATTACGTAAATTTACAGAAGCGCTAAGGAAAGACCGAACACGAATTAGACCTTCAACCAGGCCACTGGACTTTGCTTTTGGGCCAGTGGATGGATCCTTACACCGCCACCTAATGGCGGTTTTATTTATTAGATCAAATTTATTTATACATGACAAGCCTTAACCAGCACAAAAACACACTCAGCAAAATCTTAATTATTGAAAAAAATACCCCTAAAAATATGTCAATATTGGTAAAAGGTAAAACTTTTGACATCTCAGGCCCCATAAGGAAACTCATTCATAAACCATAGTATATTTAATAAAGCTTATTTAAAAAAAAAAAAAAAAAGTGTTTAAAAATTAGATACATTTTGTAATCATTTGTAAATCACGGGACCAACTTTTTTTTTTCTTTTTTTTTTTTTTTAAACAATTCAACCACTGATTACAATCACACAGTGGTGTGTGAATTCATGACAGTGTTGATAAAGCACCTTCAACACTTCAAATATATCCCAAATCTAAGAGTCTTACTACCTCTGAAGGTCACTGTGGGAACCAGGCACTTCTCACTGTACTCCTCCTCTAACAACATTATAACATTTTGGATGCTACTAGGTAATTCTAGTGGTGACAACAACCATGAATGTCACTTATGTAGCCTGTGTCATTTGCCTGCTCTTTTTCCAGCAAAAAAGAAAAAAAAAAATAATAATAATAATAAATAAAAAAATATATATAATAATTTCACTGACACAGCTGACAGTACGCAGTTTGTGTCCAGTGGATACTCTCCAAAATGACGCGGAGGAGACCAATTGTTGAATAAAGTCGTTATTTTTGTTTTCTTTGCATACAAAAAGTATTCTTGTAGCTTTGTAAAAAAAAAAAAAATCTGGTTGAACCACTGATGGAGGATGGACAATTTTGACATCTTTCATACTTTCCTGGGCCTTGACAGTGCCCACAAAGCAAGTTTTATCCCAAATATCTTAAATTATGTTCCGAAGACGAACAAGCTTTTATGGGTTTGGAACGACATGGTGGTAAGTAACAACATTTTAATTGTGGGGTGGAGTAACCCTTTAAACCTACACTAGTTATACTTATATTCCCAATGTTTGCAGCACCAAGAACAAAAAATAATAATTGAGCACCAATAATAACTGATAATTGAGCAGCAAAACAGAATATTAGAATGCTTTCTGAAGGATCATGTGACCAGGGTTCCCACTCTCAGCTAAATGCCAAATTCCCTGACTTTCACTGATTAAAAAAAACGGAATTTCCATGACTTATAATGAATGGATCCATCCATTTGCAAGCTTTACTTGCAGACGTTTTAAGTACAAAACACACATACACTTTTTTTTTTTCTTTGTTTTTTGCTTTTACCTGATAAATGCACTTTGATATTTTTCTGTACCATTTCTACAGAAATTAATTTATGGTTTTTATGCTTTCAGAACCATAACCTAACCATACAGGCAAAAAAATGTGAAAACGCAATAAAACAAAATGCGGTACAGAAAAAAAAAAAAAAAATTTGATAAATAGAAACAACAAACAAAAATCCCTGATATTCCATGACTTGGACAAAATAAATCTAAAATTCCCTGAATTTCAGTGTCTGGAATAGACCTTTTAAAATGATATTCCAGAAATTACATGATCTGTGGGAACCCTGTGCGACACTGAAGACTAAAGTAATAATGCTGAAAATTCAGCTTTTAATCACTGAAAAGTAAATAAAAACACAACAACATTTCAATAGACAAGTTGTTTTACATTGTAATAACATTTCACAAAATTACTGTTAACTATATTTTAGATAAATAAGCACTACCTTGAAGAGCATATGAGATTTATTTAAACCAAAAACAAAAATCCTTCCAACCTTTCCACCAGTAATGTATCAATTCAGAAGTAATCACCCATTTTTTCGTAGATATCCTGAGCACTTCCTCGGACCACAGCCAGGTCATCAAGAATCGCCTGATGTCCTTCCTGCACTTCTGCGCTCTGACCCTTCAGCTGTCCGCTTACATTCTCTGTAAATGTGTAATGGAGATGAAACAAAGATATAAAATGTTCTATTACCACTAGCGGTCAAATATGATTGTGATCTGACAAGTTAAGAACAACAAATAATGTTAACCTAGTTACCATGAATATTTCAAATACTGATAATGTGAGAATTTGCCTTGAATTCTTCAAGTCACCCTTGAAGCAGATACATTTATCTGTGACTGACCCATTCTCTGTGTAATGCCCTGAATTAACTGAGCCACCAGTTGCTGGCCGGTGCTGATGAGGGCTTTCTCCTGCGCCAGTCTCTGCAGGTTTTCACTGATGGAGGCATCTAGCTGCTCTTGCCCTTCCTTTAGGGCCCCCTGCTGGAGCTGTAGGGTGCTGTGACCCTCCAGCAGCTTGTCCAGTGATGCTGCGGTCATCTCCCTCAGCTCTTTCTGACCCTCCTGCAGATCAACAAACACAAAGAACCATAAAACAGTTAAGTCAACAGTGCATTCACAACCCATTCATCCCATAATGTGAAATTTCAGAATGAGATGGAAGCACCCAAGCCACCTTTTTTTGGAATAAACATGACATGACTGTGCACAGCGAGACCAGAAACATTATAAAAGTGAAAATGACAATCTTTATAAGACACCTTTAAGTCTTTCATAGCATCCAGCTGACTAGTTGCTGTGGAGATCAGGGCGTTGACGGTTAGCTCTGCTCGCTTGCGGAAGTGCTGCTGGCGTGTGGCGTAACACACAGATCGTGCTCGGTTACTGACAATGTGATATGCATTCCATGTGTCTGAATCCATGTCTGCTGTACACTCTTTTATAGACTGCAGGGAAAGATAATATTGGTTTAATTAGACTGAATAAATTCTACAGCAAAGCTGTGACTACTGACCATACCATTTCTTCAGTGCAAGGGTAAGTCCTGCGACCCTCCACCTCTGATTGGCAGTTGAACAAAGCCACACCCAGTTTGGCCAACTGCTCCTCTGACAGGCTGCTGCAAGTAGCTTTGAGCTGAGCAACAACCTATTTAAAAAATAAAAAATAAAAACATACAATATGTCTAGAAAGGCAGAATATCAGCTTAAATGCACAAAGAGACTTGATAAACAGTTTTTCTGTGTGTCAGAATATTTCTGATTGATAGAATAAGTTGTGGCAGAGCATTTCAAAGGGCTCAACTCTTTTTTTATAAAAACAGCCAATCGGCTTGTTAGGTGGTGATGTAAGGACTGCTGTTTTCAGTGGTGTAGTGCAGTGTATTTACAGCGTATATACCAGTCGGCTTTGCGTATACCCACTTCTAAATCCCCTCTGATGTACATCATTCATTGGTGTCCTGCATTAGCCAAAAATCACAGTCTACCACATGAATAGCTAATTCAATCACATGTGAATGAATGCAAATATTCCCTAAAACACCCAGCGAAGACAGTTATGTGGTCAGGACCACAAAGCTGGGTTCTTTTGAAATATGTTTGATGATTGTGCCTGAAACTGTGTACACTAGGGCTCTGCAATTATTCGAAATTCAATTTTGAATTCGACTTCAAACGATTATGAAAATACAATAATCAAGGTAAAATGGTTATTGCTCCCGATTCCACCCCCTTTGGTGTGCTTTTGCTCCTCCATAAAAGCCCAGTTTCACATGCAAATCAGTAAAATCATATAATGTGGCTTGCATAAAATGGAACGTACTTGATTTATTAATGTTTATTTGATGTTGTGTATGCGTTCAGAGACGGAACAGAACAAGGACAAGTAGGCTGAATTGAACATTTGGCTATTGTTTCAGCTATCAAAATAGTTCAGTTTTGTATGTAATGGCAAAGTGATTAGGCTTATATTTTGTTTCGGTTTTCTATCAAGTTAATTTGGAAAAATGTTGGGAGGATTTTTTTGTTCATTAAATATAAATGATTTTTTAAAAGGAACAAACTAGCCAGTGATTAGTCTGTTTGATCAATTTGCCTTCTCAAATCATCACGACTTGACTAAAATAAAATCTATATAAAACAGTTCAAGTATAAAACAACGTTGGTTTAAATGTTAAACCTAGATAAATGTCCGCTATTAGGTGCATATTCAATTGTTTGCGCGGAGAGTGGAAGCTAAAGCTGCTTTGAAGGACATGGAGACCCCAGGGCAATCACTTGCATTTGTTTCCCAGTGGAAACTATTTAAAATTATCCATCAAACAAACAAACAAAACAAAAAAAAAAAAAAAAAACAACACTCGCAAATGCATGCCTTACAGACATGGCAAATGCATATATACAACGCTTTAAATCAGTGGTCTCAAGCTCAATTCCTGGAGGGCCGCAGCTCTGCACAGTTGCTCCAACTCACACCTGCTTGGAAGTTTCTAGTTAGCCTGAAGAGCTTGATTAGCCTTGATTAGTTGGATCAGGTGTGTTTGATTAGGGTTGGACCTAAACTGTGCAGAGCTGCGGCCCTCCAGGAATTGAGTTTGAGACCAATGCTTTAAAATTATTACTTAAAATTAAACAAATCAAAAACAAAAACTCTTTCATTACTATGCAATCTGTAAAGATGCATTTCTCTCTAAAGACACGTCAAAGAGGAGATTGTGAGTCAGGATCTTTGCAACACTGACTCAGAATACACTAGTTTATGCATAAATAATTCAAATATCTCCTTACTATTTCTCCTGGACACATTCAGTAGGCGCGTTTCCATTACCCTTCAAAATACGCAGATTGAAATTGCGAATTGAAAATACGCCTAATGGAAATGCGTCAAATGCGCAAAAAAACATAGTTTTTGTGCTCGCATGAGGTGGTTTTTCAGACAATGCGAAAAAGGAATAATTCACAAAACGGCAATGGAAACATTTTTTTTTCCAGGTCACATGATATACGTGAACAGCCACATGATCATTCTTTATTTGTGGAAATAGTTCCACAATAAAAATTGTGGATAGTTAACCCAAAAATGCAAATGACTCACTCATGTCATTTCAAACCCGCAAGACCTTTATTCATCTTTGGAACACAAAACTAATGAAAATAACAACTTTATTCAACAATTATTTTCTTCTATCTATGAAGGGTCAGAGAGCTCTCTGATTTCATCAAAATATCTTAATTCGTGCTACAAAGATTAACAAAGACCTTCCAGGTTTGTAACAACATGAGGGTGAAAAATGACAGAATTTTCATTTTAGGGTGAACTATCCCTTTTAGCACCATTTACTTGACTTGTATTTTTGTTCTGTTTTGATAAATTTGGTGCCACACTGCTTTGAACCAATGTGTTGTATATAGCACTACATAAAGACAATTGACTTGACTTTGTTGACTTTGCTATTGCCTGTAATTAGCTGATTGTTTATTCTTAAAAGTAACATGCCATATACATTGTATTTACCCGGAAATGGCAGCTGTCCAGAGGACTGAGTTCCATCTGCTTTGCTTCTGCCAAAAACTTTTCATCAACAACATTCATTTCAAAGGCTGGGGTCTCTCCATGGAGCAGAATTGGGGCAATAGATTCTTGTGGAGGTGGAGGAGCAGGAGCGGGTGCTGGCTTATTCAGCCAGTCAAAGAATGCATCCACCTCACCATACTGCATACTCAACACCCACAGTATCACAAACCAAAGTGCCATCCTCAGCAACAACCCTGCACACAGAAAATGAGGAAATGTGTGAAACATAACATATGAATAGTTCCCTTATTTTCAGTTGCTCCTGAAAACACTTACTACTAGCTAACAACACAAAATTAATCAAATACGTAAATTAATTAATGAAATAATTACAAAAACTGTATTCTTAATAAGTAAACAAAAACTAGTCTCATTGTAAATAAATAAATTAATAAATAAATAGGAAAAACAAACAACTACATATATGAATACATACAAAGAAGAAAGGCTACAACAGAAGCAGTAAAAAACGTAAATAAAAACAAACATTGAAAATATGCACGTCACTTATAGAGACTTAATACTATAATACTATAAACGGGAACATGTGGTCTATAAGAAAACGTTAAACCTGCTATTAAATATAAGTGTGCCCCATTGATGGTAATGTGATGTCTGCCACTAGGACTCAAAACATGTCTGGGCTTAGATCCCCACACAGCTGACTGGAATCACACAAACAGCGAATTCAGAGTTTAAACGCTCAGATCCCACTTAACAGCTCACCGTGCATCTTTGACTTTACAAACAGATTTTTTTTTTTTTCTTTTTGCATTCTGTATTTTATTCAGACATGCATGTTATATAATTAGGACATATACAACAACGAAAAAAACACGTTTACATTTACGATTTAACTCCGACTGCATTGAACGTCCGTATTAACACATCTGCGCTTACCTCGATTTGCACTATAGAGTCTGCTTTATAAAAAATGTAGCTGAGATTAATCCATCAACACACTCACTGAACACTCACGTAAACGCTTTTGTAAGGATTCAACTGTTTAAATGGACTCGCAGCAGCCAATCAGCGGGGTGCTACAGAAACATCGCGATATTTGCTGGTTAAAACAGGCGCGAGATTTGACGAGATTTGGGCGTTTTGTGATACTGGGAAATAGAAGGTAAAGATAAATAAAATGATACTAAAAGTTGTTTATTGTCGAGTTTATACGCGTTCATTATGTAAGAGTACGTTGTAACTATACGGCAAACTCCAATGGAAAGAATAGATGTTTTCTGAGTAAAAGGATGTTGTCGACATACAGTATTAAATGCTATGGAATCTAAACCAGTTCCCGCAAAACTACTGAACGCCGCTCCTCCATATGGACATATAATCACTCATGAGAAGTGGAGAGGCTCCACACTCGTTCAGAGTCTCAAAGGTTGGTAATTCACTAAACTGTGTTTTTGGACACCTTGATTTTTTTTTTTTTTTTTAACGTTTAGTTGTTTCATTTGCCGTTACTTTTTTAAACTATTATTTAAAAAAGTGACTGACAAGTTTGTTTTGCTAAGGTTATATGTATTTGCAGATGCACTCAAAATGATTCAACGCCCCAGAGACTGCAGTACTTTACAAATACAAATTTTAAGATCCATGATTATATTATTGGCATATTTAAAGTGATAATGTCAATATATAATCGAATGTGTTTTCTTTTTGTTTTTTCTAAGATTTCTTTAATAACACAGCTGTCATAAGTATTCAACCAATATTCAACACTGCTGTTTTTAAGTCACTTATTTTTATGGTAGTAAACAAATTTGACTTAAAACACAATTAAGCTTTTAATTAAGATTAAATTGTTCAAAACAGAATTAGCTTGGGCTGTTACACACGCATGCATTTAGCCCAGGCACATGCTAAAGTTGAGTAGCAAATATGGCAAAATCAGCAGAGCTCTCACAAAAGCTATAGAGAGTTCTTGACCAAGAAGAACATAAAATGCTGACTTGAACATGCTAAAATCCATTTAGATAGACCTGTGGCATTCTGGAAGAATGTTTTATGAAATGAGGTGACCAAACTGGAACTTTTTGGACCTTCGGATCAGTGTCTGGTGAAAAAAAAAAAAAAAAAAAAAAAAACCTTATAAAAACAGAAGAACCATAGTAAAACATTGAGGTGGGCCAGTCCTGCTATGGGGGTGTTCTGCTGTTGGAGGAAGTGGAAAATCATGACTTTATGAAGGACATCATGAATTCTTTAAAGGGTCAGGCCATTTTGGCAAGAATTGTGATGCGTTTGGTGCAAAGACTAAAGCTGATGATCAATAGACTTCCCTGCAGGACAATCATCCCAAAGTAACATCCAAATCTACTTAAGCTTGGTTCAGTGATCAGTCATGGAATGCACTTGAGTGTTCAGTCTCCAGATTTAATTCTCATTAAAAAAAAAAAATAATAACATAATAATAAAAATAATAATAATAAAAGGTTGAATTTGATGAAATCTGTGGAAATATGAAACCAAAGAGTGATCTGAAAACTTTTTCAAGTCAAGTAAGGAATGGGCTAAGATTGCAGAAGAGTGGGGTCAGAAGCTTCTAAGCACTTACAGGCAGCGTTTATTAAAGGTTATAAAGAAAAACATATTCCCAGTTTTACTTTTGGGGGTTGCATAATTTTGAACATTTAGACTAGGGCTGTCAAACGATTTATCACATCCAAAATAAAAGCTTATGTTTACATACTATATATTTGTGTACTGTGTATATTTATTATGCGTAATACACACACATGCATGTATATATTAAGGAAAAATATTTAGATTTATATCTAAAATATTTAGATTTATTTATAATCTAAATTGTATACATGTATGTACGTGTGTGTGTGTATATATATATATATATATATATATATATATAGATAGATAGATAGATATATTATATATTATATATATATATATATATATATATATATATATATATATAGATAGATAGATAGATAGATATATTATATATATATATATATATATATATATATATATATAATATATTTGACAGCCCTAGTTTAGACCCAATTTGAGTTTTGTCATTATTCATCAACTTTGCATTCTCAGAATCACTCAAATGTGTATTAATAAACTTTATCCAATAGTTTACTGATGCCTTTGTTTAATTGTTTTCGTAAAATTTTGTTCTCTGCAGCAAAATGTCTTGCAGGTCAAGGGGGTTGAATATGTTTGATTGCAACTGTATGTATCCTAGATGCACAAAATTAAATGTTATAATATTTCATGTTGTATTTTGTTGGTCTAAGCCTGGGTAAAAAGCTATATTACCCAGGCCTAGATGTTAGTGTCTTAAACACCATATACATAGTTTATCTTGCTTATGTGTTGTTATTTAGTAGATATTAGTATAATCACAGGTCTGATCTAGTTCTTCTTTAACAATGTAACTACCCTGGTAAAAAATAAATAAATAAATGCATCACAGAATTGGTAATGGTTTTACTGGTTATAATGGGAATTATACTGCTTTCAGTGGAAACTGTAATGGTCCCTGTGGGTCTCTACTGGTAATTTGTCGCCTTCTATTTAAAAAAACAAAAAAACACTAAATCCTACTGGAAGATGTACCAAAACACACTACAGGAAACTTTTTTTTTTTTTTTTTTTTTTTCATTAATTGTTTGATGGTTTGTAATGATATTTGTAGTTGAAACCCTTTACATTTCTGTGATGGTAGAATAACATTAGAAGCAGCTTGTCATTTGGAAAGCCTGAATGTACTAATGTTGCTATAACTTTTTCTGTCTCGCCAGGAAGTGTAAAGACAATCTTTGAGGAGGAGCTGGGTGTTGTGGACTTCTGTCTCAGTAATAAAACATGCGTCCTTTATGTATCAGAGAGCGATTTGGTGGCAGGAAACGGCTACAGGAGGAAGATTGTCAGATTTAGAAATGTAAATTGCTGATTAGCTCTGATTAGACTGTGATATTTTGGAATTTCACCAAATGTTTCATATAGAGTGTTTTCACAATGCGTCACCATTCAGCCATATTGGCAGCACTGAACGTAAACAGTGCTACTGAACTGAATGAAACTCGTGTATTTTGCTGATTATTCCTGCAGAAAATGGAAAGGAAAAACATTCAGAGTATCAAAGTTTATAACAAATCAAAGAGAAGAGTTCAATAAACTGTCTGAGGAACAAAAGGCATTTGTGGTTGGCCAAACCGAAGCAGAATTTCCAGGGCAAGAATCTTGATAACATTTGTGATTTGTTCATATCATTTTCGGTCAGGTAGGTGAAATATTAGGCTAATATCGTATATAGGCTAGTATCTTTACCACCTGTTAACTTTAGTTTGTCCAAATAGTGTCCCCTTTCTTGTTTACTATGTCCTTCTCTACATGATTAAGCAGCTTCCACACATTTTTTTTCCATGATTTAGACAGCATAAATTAACAGAACAAGGTATTCAGTAGTACATTAACCATGCAATCAATGCTGTTGTTTACATCAGAGTATCACCAATATGGCTGCACATTCGAGTAACTGAGCAAACCGTGACGCAAGTGTAAACCCTCTATTATGATCATTTATGGTCAAATAAAACTGCACTCACGGAATGTCCATATTCTTGTAGGCTAACAGTGGTCTGCAGGGCATTGTGATTGTGGAAAGGACTCATTTGAGTGAGCAGTACTTCAGTGGATTGCAGAAGTTTGTGGTTTTGGAGCTGGGCCTGTCTCTGCTGCCTGTGTCCACTGCTCCTGAAGCGGCTCAGCTCATAGCACAGCTGGTGAGTGAATGCCACGTTATTGTACCTGTATATAATAGCACACTTGTACATACATATTTGACTATTATGTCTGTTGTTTACATAATTTGTCTATTGTCATTAGAAACTTTATTAAATACATCTTTCTAGTACAAGGTTTAGTTTGTCACCTTTTTCACCCCTGATGAGTTTGCACCCCTGGTTGCCGCAATATGATTGGTTGATTAGATATGTGTTAAACAGTAGTTGAACAGGTGTACCTAATAAAAGATATGTCTTGATTACCTTTTTTAATTTATTTTAAATGACATGCAAAACATTTCTGCATAGCCATATATTATTTAAATATTACTTCAGTGCTGGCCAGTCCAGAGATCCTAACACATTTGTCTTCCTCAGGTTCTTGGAGAGAACAAAGAAAACCCGTTCCGCAGAAAAAGCGTATCCAGACTGCTAGAGCCAGTGGTGTTGAGTCTGGTTCAGCAGATTCCTGGTGTTGGAAAGGTGAAGGCCATGCAGCTCCTCCAGCGATTTCCCAGTATCCATCAGCTCTGTGGAGCTTCAGTCTATGAACTGGAGCCTATAGTAGGACAGGCCACAGCCCAAAATATTACAGCATTCTTCCACAAGCAGTTCACATAGAAATGCATGATATGACAATAAGCAAATAAACAGAATTTGAGCACTGTTTAAACCATTAATTGGATGCAATTGCAATTTCTATAAAACTGCTTACTGCTTCGTAAAATATGCCAGTGATATTGTAGTATTGAATTTTGCCACAATTATATACATTTCTAGAATGAACAGTGGGACTTTCTGCAAAAAGACGAAAGGTGGCGCTAAAGACTTGTACATGGCGTGTTTGTTACTTGCCCCAATCCTATTTCAAAGTGTCAGTTGTTGTGGTCATGTATGTATGTTTGTTTGTTTGTTTGTTTACTTACCTAAAATAAAATACTATAGGGGATTTCCGTAAACATTGTATGACATTAATAATTGTGTTTGTTGTACAGTAGGGCCTGAAACCACATTGACCTTTTGAGATTTTCATTTAAACTTTGTAATGAAGTTTTGGAATTTAAAAATAAAAAGGATAAATGTAAGGACAAAATAATAATGAATACTTATGATTATGCCCTTTTTTATGTCACTGTTATTAGTGGCATTGACCATGTGAACTAATTTACAGTAGAGATCAGATTTTCTTTCTTCCAAGATGCAAAAAATACAAAATTCGATATGAAATTAGACATGTTAAACAACATTTTTACTTTTAAAACTGGGTCAGTTTAATTGAAACTCATTTTTTTTAAACCCAGCCAAGTTAAACCTGTTATTTGGTTAGCATTAGGTTCTATACAGTAGATGAAAATAAAAATAAATCAATACATAAATAATGGATCTAACGGGCATTTCATGTTTGTAAAATATTACTGTAAATGTAACTTTAATGCAGTTTTTGAAAATGTATAATTTGTATTATTTTCTTAAATTTGTGTTTTGTTATTTGTCAGTTACATTAGGTTTTATTACATAATATGTGTTGTTAAAATAATGTTTATTATTTTAGTTTCATGTGTGTTACCTTGACTCTGTTTTTTATCCCACTGTGTATACACACAAAATTACACATATATTAGTGATTTTATAGTTAGCATTAATTGTGAAAAAGATAATTAAGGTGTTTTTGGTTTTTTGGTATAAAGCTAAAATAAAACAATTTGAGTCATTTGATATATGAGCCTTTTCTACAGAACTGCCCCAACAATAATAATAATTAAAAAAAATAATATCATGAAAAAGTTATTTTATTATTATTATTATTTTTTTTTTTTATTGTAACATTTCAAAAACTGAAACTTTAATATATTCTAGATTCATTACATGTAAAGTAAAATATTAAAAATTTTGATGATTAGAGCTTACAGCTCATGAAAGTCAAACATCCAGTATCTCAAAATATTACAATATTTCCTAAGAAGATCAATCAAAAAATGGGTTTCCAAAACAGAAAAGTTCAAGTACTTTAAAGTATGTTCATTTATGCTCTCAATACTTGGTCGGCAGCACATATTACAGCAAATGACTTGCTCCTAGCACAAATTACAGCGTCAGTGAAGTGTGGCATGGAAGTGATCAGCCTGTGGCACTTCTGAGGTACTATTGAGCTTTCAGATTGTCTGTATATTGTTGCTGTTTCTCATCTTTCTTTTGAAAATATCCCATAGATTCTCAATGGGGCTCAGGTCGGGCATGTTGGCTGGTCAGTAAAGCACAGTAATATTATGGTCAGCAAACCACTTACAAGTGGTTGTTGCACTGTGGGCAGGTGCTAAAGTCCTGCTAAAAGAAGGAAATCTCCGTAAAGCTTGCAGATGGAAGCATAAAGTGCTCCAAAATCTCCTGGTAGATGGCTCCATTCTTGAACTTAAGAATTTTCAAATTTTCAAATGTTGCTCCGGGGTAGGTCCGGGGGGGGGTTTGGGGTTCTGGGGGCGCTCTGCCTCCGGGCTGGGATTCCGGCTGGCCCTGGGGGGCTTGGGTCCTGGTGGGTGTGCTGCCGGGGGCGTGGGTGGATGCATGCGCTTGGGCCCGGCCCTGGTGCGGGGGCTTGAGTGTGTGAGTTTTTGGTTGCGTGCATGAGGGTGGGATGCTTGTGTATGTGTGTTTATGTTGTCTATGTCCATGTGTCAGGTCAGGCCTTTGACTCCGCCTCAACCATCATCGAGGGCCCACCCCACCACCATGCCCTGCTGGTGGGGGATGCCCCCGGCCGCCGGTGTGTTGGTGGTTTCTGGCTCCGGGGCGGGATGCTCGGGTGGGCGCTGGCCCGCTCTCGACGGTCGCTCGGTAGGGCCTGGCTTCGCTGGGCTTCGCTGGGCCCCTGCTGGGGTGGGGGGGGCCCTTGGTTCTCCGGGCCCGGGCCGGTCTGCCCTGGTGTGGCCGACTGCCGGCGGGGCCTGCGGGCTTGCCGCCGTGGCCCCCTGGGGCGTCTGCATTGTGGCTGCCGGATGACCTCCTCCGGGCTCTCCTCTGCCTTTTTCTGGGTGGGGGCCGCGGTTATCCCTGCGGTGGTTCTCCTGGGGTTCCCCCTGGGGGGCCTCCGGATGTTTGGGAGCCCGGGTCTCCTTCGTGCCTGCTTCATGCCTTGCGGGGCGGGGCTGTGGTTCCCCACTCACACTATCAAGCATTTACATGGAGGAACCTTATGAATACAAGCGCGTTCACACACACAGGTGTGCACACAGGTGTACACACAAGCATTCACATTGGTGTAAAAACAGGTGCTCACAGACACTCACTGTCCTAAAATGCTGTTGCTTCAAACATATTTTGTAATATTAGTTATGTGTGCTGCGCAATACCATTTAACATTTAGTATTTACTGTAATTCATACGGACATTGGATGTTGTTGTAGTTTTTCTGCTGTTGTGTCTTTTGTTGTTTTCTCTCTTTGTCAGCAGGTATGGAAGCAGATTATCTGTTTTTGTTCTCTCTCTTTTTCTCTATCCTCTTTTTTTTCTTTTTTTTCTCTCTTTTCTTTTCTTCCCTCTTTCTCCTCTCCTGGTTTTCTCTATCCCCCGGTCTTGTCGGTCATAGTATGGTTAAATAAATAAAAATATAAAAATTAATTAAAAAAAAAGGCTGTGAATGATGATAGCATAGCTACACATACACACTGTTATGTGTTATCTGTGTTACTGACAGGCCGGAAAAAAAAAAAAGGAAAAAAAAAAAAAGAATTTTCAAACTGGACTTCAAGCAGCTGGAATTTTGTGCCTCTCCAGTCTTCCTTCAGACTCTGGGACCATGATTTCAACATAAAATGCAAAATTTACTTTTTATCTCAAAAGAGGATATTGGACCACTGAGCAACAGTCCAGTTCTTTTTCTCCTTAGCCCAGGTAAGATGTTTCTGACATTGATTTTTTTTCAGAATTGGCTCGGTATTCCTTTTCCTGAAGATGTCTGAGTGTGGTGACTCTTGATGCACTGACTCTCACTGAAGCTGACTTGTTGTGAAGCTCTCCCAAGTGTTTGAATCAGCTTTACTTGACAGTATTCTCAAGCTTGAGGTCATCCCTGTTGCTTGTGCACCTTTGCCTACACAATTTATTCTTTCCAATCAACTTTGCATTTAATATGCTTTGATACAGCACTACCCCATTCAGTAATGACTTTCTGTGACTTACTGTCTGCATGGAGGCAGTCAGTGATTGTCTGCTGGACATTAATGTGGTTTCAAAGAACAAGAGCAGGGCTCGCGCAATTTCAAAATATTTGGTAGCCCTTCGGGCAGGTACTCTTCCAAAAAATAAGAGGGGCTGTAGCCCCTATTGTATCTGTACGTTTTCTTTATTCTCCTTGTTCTTGTTCTTCTTGTTCTTCTTCTTCTTCTTCTTCTTCTTGGCCAATGGGAGTCTATGGCAGCCCTATGAAGGGAACATAGGAAAATGATGAAATTTGGCGCACTTGTAGTGATGGACATGAATAGTGACCTGACCAACTTTGGGGTCCCTAGGTTCAACTCTATAGCGCCACCACTAGTCCAGAATTTCAACATTTAAACTGTAATAACTCCTGAACCCCTAAAGCTACAAAAATAAATCTTGATTGTTCTCCTCATGCTGATCACATTCAATAGCTTACATTAAGACTCCGCGCATTACAGTAGCGGCCATTTTGAAAAGTACAATATTCAGTCTAAATGCTACTCCTCCTTCAAAATTGATCCAATTCTTCTCAAAATTGGCTCAGATGATCTTTGGACTGAGCTGCACAGAAATGAGAAATGAGCTGACTGAACCAATTTATTTTATTCATCTTTGTTCAAAAGTTATGATGTCACAAAGTTAACAAAGTTGACCCAAAATTGGTTCAGAGGCTATAACTCGGCCAAACTTTGATCAATTGACACCAAAGTTGGTACACTTTATCTACACCATGATCTGAGGGTCCATGCCAAAGTTGGGGGTCGTGAGATAGCAAAAATGCACATTTTTGCTTATAACTTCTGAACAGTTGATCAGAAAATCATTGTCTTGGAGTCTATGGATTCCCTGGGTCATGCCGAATCTGATGATATAAATTGATCCAGGATCAACTAAACCACGTGACTGCCATTTTGAAATATGTCATAAATTGCAATATCTTTTGAACCATTTGACATATCTGCACACAAATCGGTAGGCATCATCGACAGCATGTCCCCTAGGCACCTGAGAAGTTTGAATACAGCACCACCTAGTGATCAAGAGATATAATGACTTTGGCAAAAACGCTTATAACTTCTGAAAACATTGCCCAAATATTATATTATTATATTCCCTGTTTTATGCGGATTCAGATGATGTCTCATTTGTAATTTTTCATGAATGTGTCTGTCAGCCATATTGAAGTAAATGAAAAACAGTGTTTTTGCTACTCTTCCTTCAGATTTTGTTCCATTTTGTCCATAATTTCACCAAATAATCTTTGGACTGAGCCGCATAGACATGACTAAACGGATTTTTGATATTTACTACCGTTCCTGAGAAATACCTCTCCAAAATCAACCGTGCCTGTGTTTGGTGATTTATGCTAGTTAGCTTAGCTTGCTAATGGGTTAGCATGCTAACTGGCTGCCATTTGTTCTAATGTGGCTATCAGGTTAACCATAAAGTACTTTAATTTTAAATTAGCTTAGCATGCTAGTCTGACTAATATACTAAGTCATGTTTTTTATGACCTCATTCTCACACCTAAACTTCTCTTCCAGAGCCTGTTGAAGGTGTGTTGACTGAGTGGCACACTTGGCTAAACCACTGGCTTTGAAACCTGAAGCCTGTTGTGACGTGGGTTTGAATCCCACATAATGCAACTTTATAAACCTCTGTGTAATGTTGTGCCGTTTTGATTAGTTTATTATCCAGATCAGCACTGTACAAATCCGTATTGCTCCTGACTTAAAAATGCATGTGTTTATCTGTGTTGTGTTCATTTTCAGTTGACCATCTGTTCATTCTTAGTTCATTCTTGCCGATAGTTCTGAAGCGGCTGTTTTTCAGATTCATTCTATTGCTGCGATTTTTATTTGTCCTGCTCTGCACATGGCTACAGCCCTTCTTGGGCTTGGCCCCGTAATCGCTGCTCGCAGCTTTATTTGCCTTTTGAAGTTTAATCAAGCCCGATAGCGATTGTTGTCTTTCCGTGAGCAACTGCAAAACATATGTAAACCTTTTTATGGCCTTACATTTTATACAACTACATAGAGAAGTTTTTAAGGACTTGCAGGAGCTCTCTAGTTTAAGATAGCCCGTCGGGCAGGGCAATGAAACATTTTGGTAGCCCGACTGGAAAACACAATAGCCCCGGGACGTTGGGCTAGCAATTTTGCGAGCACTGAAGAGATACCCGGCATTTATACTGTAGGGATGGTCATGCAATGAAACTCAAATGTAAATATTCTAATATTTTGAGATAATGGATTTTTGACTTTCATGAGCTGTACGCTCTAATCATCAAAAAAATAAAAATAAATAAATAAATAAAAACAACTTTTGAAATGTTTTACATGTAATGAATCTAGAATATATGAACATTTCAGTTTCTGAAATAAGTTACAATAAAAAGTGAACTATGTCACAATATTATTTTTTTAGCTGCACCTGTGTGTGTGTGTGTGTGTATATATATATATATATATATATATATATATATATGTATATATATGTATATATATATATATATATATATATATATATATATATACAAGGAAGATGTAAGCAAAATCTGAATAGGTCAATATAGCACTACTGTGTTTCGGTAGTGACAAATTTGGGGAGAGGACAAATAATCCAAAACTTTGAGAAAGAAAAAAAAAAAAGAGAATTAACTGCTCATAAACTAGAAACATGTACCTTAGATATCACATAATTTGCATACATACAACATTTGTGGAAAAAGACACATTGTTTTCAAGATGTTTCCAACTCTGACTGTGAACCAATTCTGTAGAATGGCCCATATAATTTAGCCAAATATACTTTTTAAATGTAAATCTCTAAAATGTTGCTATTTTACTGGAGCATGTAATCTGGTCTCTGTCTCCCTCTGTCAGAGCACATCCAGTACATCTTTATCTCTGTTTGCCTGTAGCTCCTGTGATCTATTGGTTTTCTGCTCGATTTCCTCTTTTAAGTGTCGCACACTGCTGGCAGTGTTTCAGCCTTCCTGCTGGACTACAAAGCAGCTCACTCTCAACGGCTTTCCTCAGGGAGATCAGCCGAAAACTGGCCTCCTTTATCTGCATGCAGAGAAAAGCTACAGCCACAAATTCACGACTTGACTTCTTAAATTCCACACTGGGGATCCTTTCAGGACCAATGAGGAAACCTCTGCGTTGCAAACACATGTATGTGTGGATGCGGGGATCACCCTGTACCCGTCCTTTCAGCTGCTCTTCTATAGATCCTTTTATTGGCTGAAATTGCCTCCGTAAACATGCCATAAACTATGTTTAACTAGGTTATCTCTCTCTCTCTCTCTCTCTCTCTCTCTCTCTCTACTGAGTATCTGTTACTGCCCTTTTGAGGGAAAAAAGTATTTATTTATTTATTTACTTATTTACTTCATTTTGTTTTGTTTTTATTAGGTTGGCTTGAGAAAGCCACCAAACTCAGCCAAGACTGGTCTGACTTACAGTTTTCATAAACTGAAGGTTAAAAATCATAAAAAATTGCATAGACTTACACTGACGGAATGTTCAAATAAGCCAAGACTATTCAAACTCAATTAAGATTCCCTTCTTTGTACTATTTCTAACCCATTTAGACTCATTTAAGCTTCCACTCTATTTATCTATGTAGCCAAGCCTAGCAGCTAGTCTAAAACATGTTACCAATGTACTAATTTGTGCTAGCAACACGCTAATTATGCTAGAATCATGCTAAGCAACATGTTAATCATGAAACAACATCCTAACAACACGTCAATCATGCCAGACACAAGTTAGCTAAATGTTAACATGTTAATCATGCTAGAAACATGTTAACATGATAACTACATGCTAATAATGCTAACAACGTGATAATCATGTTAAAAACATGCTAGAAAACATGTTATCCATGTTAGAAATATGCTAGCAACTGCGTGCTAATCATGATAGCAACATGCTAATCGTGAAACAGCAGCCTAACAACATGATAATCATGCCAGAAACAAGTTAACATGCTAATCATATTAGAAATGTTAACATGTTAACTACATGCTAATCATGCTAACATTCTAATCATGCTAGAAACATGCTTATGTTAAAAACATATTAGCAACATGTCGACGATGCTAGAAATATGCTAGCAACATGTTAACCACATGCTAATCATGTTATCAACATCTTAACAACACACTAAACATGCCAGAAACGTGAGCAAAACATTAACATGATAACTACATCCTAACAACATGGTAATTGTGCCAGAAACATGTTAGCAAACATGTTAGCAACATGCTAACAATAGCTTAAGCATGTTAGAAATATGTTAGCATGTTAACTACATCTCATTCATGTTAAAAACATTATAATCATGCAAGAAACATGTTAATCATACTAATGACATGCTACCATGATAGAACCATGATAATCATGTTAAAATATGCTAGCATGTTAATAATGTTAAAAATGTGCTAACAATATGTTGTCTACATCCTAATCATGCTAAAAACATGATAACAATGTTAACAGCATGCTAATGTTAACATACAACACGTTAATCATGCAAGAAACATGTTAAAAACATGATAATATAAATGATGTTAGAAACATGTTAACTGCATGATAAGCAAGTTTAAAACGTGTTAATCATGTTAAAAACATGTTAACAATGTAAATCATGTTAGAAATGTGCTAACATGTTAATTACATGTTAATCATGTTTAAAAACCAGCTAATCATGTTTAAAACATGTTAACATGCTGATCAAGTTAACATCCTAACATGATAATCATGCCAGAAACATGTTAGCAAACATGTCAACAACATGCTAGCATAATGTCAATCATTTTAGAATTGTTAACATGTCAACAGCATGCTAATCATGCTAACATTTTAATCATGTTAGAAACATGCTAGCAACATGCTAGTAGCTGTTAATACTAAAAATTATTAACTACATGCTAATCATGCTTGAATCATGCTACCAACATGTTAAACATGTTAGAAACATGTTAACAACATGCTAATCATGTTAGAAATGTGCTAGCAACATACTAACAACATGCTGATAATGCTAAAACACGCTAGCAACATGTTAATCATGCAACATATGGCTAATCTATCTACATTTTCATACTTAAAGTTTTTACACCTGCTTTAAACTTTAATGCTAGGCTTTCTCAAGCCACTCTAAAGTTTGTCTTGAACTTGTTTAACTAGTTTTGGGACATTCCACCGAATGGGTAACATTTATGTCCCCAGAATATTACATGTATAAAAATGCACAAAAATGAACTTTAAAATAGATTTTATCATTAAGCAAAGTGTATTCACATTTAGCTAACTGCAAAATTTAGAATATATAATTAAAATAATTTATAAAAAACACGTAGAACACTAAAAAATAGTAGTTTTCTGCATGTCCCCACTCCCTGTTTCTATAGTTTGCAAGGAAATATTATGATCAAAATCCTTCAGAAATTTCATTTATATATATATATATATATATATATATATATATATATATATATATATATATATATATATATATATATATATATATATATCCAATCAATGATTTCCAATTTTCAAAAGAAAAAAAAAAAAATCCATAACATCTTTGATAAAATACACATTTTAGTCGTGTCCCCAGGTTTTCACTCATTCCTGTTACCCTAACACATTTCCCCCTCTGATTAATGTGGAACATCCCAAAAGACCTTTTTTCAACAGAAAGTGGCATCATCCAGATCTTGTATAGGCATTGGGGAGACCAAATGAAAGTCTTCTCATTTTCTTTTCAATATATCTGATGATATTTCTACTGTGTCTGAGATGGTCAACCTCGGCATACTGTCCTGTTACTTAAATTATTTTTAGATGTTATTTGTTCATTTTAAAAAATACACATGTTTGATAAATCACTAAAATGTGCTCAGTATCCTCATGCTGTTAGCATGTGTGTCATGTGGCTATTTAGCATGTATTTGCTAATTCTATCCTAAAAACTCAATCCTGTTATCCTCAGTCCAGTTACTTTTTAGCCATAACAGGACTGAGTAATAGTAACAGGAGTGAGTTGCATTCTCTGGTGCATTGATATAATAATGTGAATATTAGTTAACGTAAGATGATTTAATTGATCTTTTTAGGTTTCACAGTTACCATTATTTATATTGTAAACGTATGTACCATGCATTTACCAAATTACCATACTTGCAGAGTGCCAATCCATCACTAAATGCTGCAGAAAAGCAGTAACTTTATCGTGAACGAAATATCACACACACACACACATATAAATAAATAAATAAATAACACAAATTCCTTCAGAAAACTCTCTCTCTCACACACACACAGGCTGTACAGACATGCACATGCACACTGTGTTTCCATGTTTTATGGGGACAATCCATAGGCATAATAGTTTTTACGTTGTACAAACCGTATTTTCTGTCGCCCTACACCTAAACTTAGCCCTAACAGGAGACTGTGCATACTTTTACTTTCTCAAAAAAAAAAAAAAAATAATAAAATAAAATAAAATAAAATAAAATAAAATAATAATAATAATAATAATAATAGTAATTCTGTATTATTTATAAGCCTGTTTCTGTATGGGAACCTCACAAATGTCCCCACAAGGTCAAAATTTACTAGTTTTACTATTCTTGTGGGGACATTTGGTCCCCATAATGTGATAAATACCAGGTGCACAGAGACACACGCTCATAAACACGCACAAAATGTCTGGATATTCATTCCTCTTACGCAGTTCATTCCTGTTACTAAATCGTTTTGTTCTAAAAAAAATTAGATTAAATTACAGTTTTTTTTTTTTTTTTTTTTTTTTTTTTTTTTTTTTATGTTCTGTGTTATGTTCATCATTTTTGCAATAGTTTACTTATTACATGACTTCAAAATGTATAATCTTGTAGTTTGGATCTCCTGTAAAATAAAAAATGGCTTTGCATTTTTCTAAAAATACACCTTGTGTGCATATTTAGTGAATTTGTGTGACAAATATTAATTATTGAAATACTTTACCAACTATTTCTTTAGGTTAAACACTTTTGTGAGTGGAAGACAAAATAATTAGTTGACATTTTTTTAAAACATCCTTTTAAAAAGAAACTTGATTTTTGGTAACAGGACTGAGAAAAATGCATCCTTCCCCAACTTTGAAACCTTGTAAAAAATAAAACAAAGGTGCCTGAGATTGCCCAATATAAATTTCAAACAGTTTAATATGTATGTTGTTAGATACAGTGTTGACTACAGTTTTTTACAGACTTCAAAAGCAAATGTTACCCATTCGGTGGAATGTCCCTTTTATTTATATATTTATTTTAAGTAAGTGCAAAGGTCATATGCAGTTTCAACTGATGATTTTGTGAATTGCCAGCCCAAAGTGCAGCGTCTGTGCACCCGCGTGTGTGGATCAGTCAGGCCGCGCGCTCGTTAACATTCTAGCCGGACAGCGCGCGATGCGGCGCCTGCGCGGCCTTTTCAACGTGTTACAATCCTCTGAAGCGAGTTGAAGAGAGGAAGCCCAGCTCTCTGTTCGTGCGCGAACTGAAATGGATGGAGTAGAGAGGAAAAGGACAGAGGCTCAGAGGAGCATCATGAAAGGCAGCGAGCTTAAACGAGACTCCGACATCCCTGAGCGCGTGACACTCAAGAAGGAGATTGGACTTCTGAGCGCGTGCACGATCATCATTGGTAAGGAAAGTTTACAACTTATTTCCTTCTTGATTATGGACCATTCTTCTAACATGTAAACGTATCAAGACTAAAAAAGACAAAAGCATCACAGATATTCGCCATTTTGTTAGTCCACATTTATGCGGACATTTATATTTGATTACTTTATGCACTCTAGAACACACAATATTGATACTTTTTAATCTATGTGAAATATTTCTTACCGTAGTCAATTAGATAATTAATTAATTGCTTGTTATTTATTACATATTATTACTTTTAATTGTTATTAGTTTTTGTGTGTGTGAGTGTGTGTCTGTGTGTGTATGTAGCTCTTTAATATATTTAGGTTAATAATAATACAACGATAATTTTATTATCCTAATAAAACAAGATGCTGAATTACCTACAAAAGTATAAATGGTTAAGTGTTAAAAACAACTTAAATTTGCAGTTATTTTTAATTGTACATGTTTACTTGGATTTAAATTCAACATGCAGCATGTGGGCCCTCTTAGATGTGTCTGTCCTCTTAAAAGGAGCCAAATGAAAGCTAAAGATTGTTCTCTGCGCGTCTGATGGCAGCCGGCTCTGTGACGGGCAGCAGTAGATTATTTATGCCTGCTGTTACGTAATCTCGTTGTACGACACTTGGGTTCTTGAGAGAAGAGCTGCCAGGAAGTGGGTTAGTGAGGGGGGGTGATCATTGTCTGCCTATAAAAACTCTCACAGGTACTACAGCAGGGCCACATGGGCAATCTATCTAGAGTAGGATTATTTGTAAAATAAACAATCTTGAAGATTGACTACCTGAGACCATACTGATAATTTGAGATTTTCATTTAAACATTGAAATAATAATTTTGACCAAATTAAAAATGTGAAATTCTACCCTATTTTAGGTCGCTAATCAAATAACTAAATTAGTGGAAATTAACAGTGAACTAATTTGCCGTAAATGTCAGGTTTTACTTTCTTGCAAGTTGCCACAAACACAAAAAATAGCATGGAATTAGACTAAAAATCCTAAAAACAACAACAAAAAGTCTATATAGGATATTTTAATTGCGACTCATTTGATACAGAGAAACCTATTTCTGTTGATTTCCTTGTTATTGTATTCCCTTTCTGTTTTCTGCATTTTTTTTTTTCAGTTTCTAAAATATATATATATATATATATATATATATATATATATGTATATATATATACTAAATGTAAGATGAATCCAATGATAAAAATTATTATAAATATATGATTATTATTATTACTATTCAATATTACATTTAAAATTATTATGCTCATCAAAGTTCCATTTATTTGATTAAAAATACAGAAAAAATAACATTATGAAATGTTATTGCAATATAAAATAGCTGTGTATTATTATTATTATTATTATTATTATTATTATTATTATTATTATTATTATTATATACTCTAAAATATAATTTATTTGATGTAAATCTGAATTTTCATTAGCCATTACTCCAGTCTCCAGTGTCACATGATCCTTCAAAAATCATTCTAATATGCTGATTTATTACTTTTATTATCAATGTTGAACATAGTTGTGCTGCTTTTTTATATTTATTTATTTATTTATTTATTATTATTATTATTATTATTATTATTATTTTATTTTATTTTTTTTATTTTTTTATTTTTTTTAGATCCTGTGATAGTTTTGTTAGGATTCTTTGATGAATAAAAAGTTAAAAATAACATAATTTATTCAAAATAAATCAATGTAACACAATCACTTTTCTATCAATATAACATCCTTGCTAAATAAAAGTATTAATTTCTTTCAAACAAATAAAGAAAGAAAAAGAAAATTACTGACCCCAAACTCTAAAAGGCACTGTATATTGTTACAAAAGATTTATATTTTAAATAAATTATGTTCTTGTTAATGTTTTATTCAACAAAAAATCCTGAAAAAAATATCACAGGTTCAAAAAAAAAAAAAGAAAGAAAAGAAAAGACACAAAACTGTTTCCAACACTGATAATAAATCTGGAATTGTAAATAAAAATAAAATAAATAAAAATTTGAAAGCATAATCAAATAGAAAACCACTACTTTAAACTGCAATAATATTGCATAATAATAATAATAATATATAATATTAATAATATTAATAATAATAATAATAATAATAATATTGGGGGGGGGGGGGGGTTGTTTATCTTCTGTATTTTTAATATAAAAACACCCTTGATGAGCAGAAAAGTCTCCTTTAAAAAGCATTAAAAATCTTATTGATCCTAAACTTTTGAGCGGTAGTGTACATCTTTATTATATTATAAAGCACTTTTAACAGAACAGATTGTGTCAAAGCAGCTTTACAGTATTACATAGGAAAATAGTATGTTGATACTGCAAAAGTTCAACAAAAGATTCAGTGATGTCATCATCCAGTTCAGTTCAAATAGTATCTGTGCAATCAAGTCGACAATATCGCTGGAAATTAAGTGTCCCCAACTAAGCAAGCCAGAGGCGACAGTGGCAAGGAACCAAAACTCCATTGGTGACAGAAATAGAGAACAAAACCTTGAGAGAAACCAGGATCAGTCAGGGGGGCCAGTTCTCCTCTTTCCAGTTGAAACCAGCAATATTATAAAATCATCATCATCATCTCTATTGGAAAATATGAAGTTGTGAGTGTGAAATATTCTGACCAGAAGAAGACACGTGCTTGAACTCTGAATCATTGAGTCCATTTCTGTTCAAATTGACAGTTACATGTTTTTCTCTCTTTTCAGGTAACATAATTGGCTCAGGGATCTTCATCTCTCCTAAGGGTGTTCTGGAGCATTCAGGTTCGGTTGGCTTAGCACTGCTGGTGTGGATGTTAGGAGGAGGCGTAGCTGCTCTAGGCTCCCTTTGCTACGCTGAACTAGGAGTCACCATTCCTAAATCTGGGGGAGACTATTCCTATGTCACAGAGATTTTTGGCGGTCTTGTGGGGTATGACAGGTCCATACATGATCTACTAAACAATGGATGAAAATCGAACATCCGTCACATGTGCTGAATGTGTTGTGTTGCTCTCTAGGTTTCTGCTGTTATGGAGTGCAGTATTGATCATGTATCCCACCACACTGGCAGTCATCGCTCTCACATTCTCCAACTATGTGCTACAGCCTGTTTTCCCATACTGCGTTCCTCCATACATAGCCACACGCTTGTTGTCCACCATCTGCATTTGTAAGTGCTTGACTTATTTCTTTAAATAGCCAACTGAAAAAGCTCTAAACTTCTTTCTTTCTTTCTTTCTTTCTTTCTTGAAACACAAAAAGTGCACTGAGCACTGAGGTCTAAAAGCAATGTATTTTAATTTATTTTGCACACTTTTGGTAAATAATCAAGTAGCAAAGCACATAAGTGAATTCATTGGACATATTTTATACTGTCGTGCTGCTAAATTATTTGTTTGGATACTGTGATACTTTTTTTCAGGATTCATTGATGACTAAAAAGTTAAAAAGAACTGCATTTCTTCAAAATCAAAATATTTTCTAACAATTTCAGTCTTTAATATCACTTTTTATCAATTTAACACATCCTTGCTGAATGAAAGTATTCATATTTTACTGGACTGCCTGTGTTTTGCAATGCTTTTAATTATTAAGAAAGTGGTTATGTTATGATTATTATTACTATTAAATATATTACAATTATTAAAAATAAGACAAAACAAGCATTATGTAAGCTAAAACAGCTAAAATGCAAGTAAACTCAAATATTTCTTATTTTTATTAATTTGATTTGAATAACAAATATGTGATTTCAAGACTAAAAGTCAAGGAATTTAATATTGTAATATTATAGTTAATATTACAATAGTTAATACTACTACTACTACTAATAATAATAATAATAATTAGTGCTGGGCAACGATTAATCACATCCAAAATAAAAGTTTATGTGTACATAATACATGTGTGTGTACTGTCCGTATTTATTATATAAATCCACACACACATGCATGTATATATTTAAGAAAAATACGTTATGTTTATATATTAAATATAATATAATATAATATAATATAAGATAAGATAAGATAAGATAATCTAAAGTATTTGAATATAACTGTATGCATGTAAATGCATATAAATGTACACAGTACACACACACACACACATACATACATATATATGTATGTATGTGTGTGTGTGTGTGTGTGTGTGTGTGTGTGTGTGTGTGTACTGTGTACATTTATATGCATTTACATGCATACAGTTATATTCATACAGTATATTCATACATGCATACAGTTATATTCAAATACTTTAGATTTAAAAAAAATGCATTTTTTTACTTTTTTTTTCTGAGAATGACCCAGTCACAGTTGCGGCTCTGGAACTGTGCCAGCAGCACTTGACGGCTCCGTGATGGAGCGGCGTGGCTCTATAGCATGTGATTGCTGCATTAGCTCTCATTATTCAAGTCTGTTATGTGGAGTCATTCACACAAACCAAAACAACAGCAGCAAGAGAGCGCCAGGAAAACGCAAGGCCTTCCATCTCCTCACAGACCTGCTCTTTGCTCCCGTGTTTTGTTCTCATTCAAACTGATTTGTTTCAATTGGGCTCTAACTTCTCTTGGTGAAGGGAAAGTTATTATGAAAGAGTGTGTAAGCTGTGACACTGATGGATGAGCCCATAGAATTACAAATCCACTCCCCTTTTTAGCATTCCCACATTTCTGTCAAGAACCCCATACAATCTAATCCTAAAGCAGCATTTCCTGATGCCAACAAGTCATTTCTAACGTGAAAATTTAGTCACATTGTTAGAACGTTGTATTTGAAGTCACGCTTTACGAAGTGAATCAATCAAGACATTATACAATCTTTAATGTTTGTGTTTGTGTATATTTGCAGTGTTTTTGACCTGGGTGAACTGCTACAGTGTACGTTTGGCCACACGGATCCAGGACGCCTTTACTGTGGGGAAGCTGCTGGCTCTGGGGCTCATCATTACTGTCGGTTTAGTGCAGATCTGTGGAGGTAAAAGGAGGAGGAAAAACACAGTTCCCTATTATGAAACTTATTCAGAAGACCAAACTGAGCAAAATTATGCACTTTGGTGCAGTCTCTGGTATTTAAACCAGCGTAAAATGCAGAAATATTAGTGTTCACTGTATATATCTTAATAACAAATAAACATTTCGCAAAAGTATGGTGTGTAATACTCTAATTATTTATGGATAAGTTGTTTCAATCTAGTACATAATAATCTTGAAATATTGTTAATTGTCCATTTAATAGAGTCATTTCTGTCTCCTCAGGTAACTATGAGAGCCTGACTCCACAGGTGGCATTCATGTTTAATAAAGCTCCCTCCATAGGGCAGATTGCTCTGGCGTTTCTTCATGCCTCCTTTGCCTTCAGCGGCTGGAACTTCCTTAACTACGTCACGGAGGAAGTGGTAGATCCAAGGAGGTTAGTTTGATACCACTTTTACAACTTGGCTGGACTGACAAAATCTGCTGGAGCAATTTTACTGGCTAAAGGTCATTGCAAACTGAGTCCAAAATTTGTGTTAGAATATTTTGCATGTTAAAAAATAAATAAACACTACCTCACGTTATGTTAATTGCGTTTGCACACTGTCTACGAAAAATGTGTCCGTCATAAAAAAAAGCACTGTATAGGTCCTTGTACACTGAGTTTACAGAAATTAGTCATTTTCTTTATAATATGTGGCTGCAGAAACGCTGGCAAAGCATAGTTTACTGACATCCTGAAGTAAACTTTGAATCACTCAAGATAATCCCGCAGCTCATTAATAAGGAGGTGCGCATAAAAAATATTCTCTCATTCTCTCTCTCTTTTTAAAGGGATAGTTCACCCAAAAATGAAAATGTTATGTTTATCTGCGTACCCCCAGGGCATCCAAGATGTAGGTGACTTTGTTTCTTCAGTAGAACACAAACAAAGATTTTTAACTCAAACCGTTGCAGTCTGTCAGTCATATAATGGCAGTCAATGTCTAACAAATCTTTGAGATTAAAAAAAGCATACACAAACAAAACCAAATTAAACCCTGCGCCTCGTGATGTTCACTGATGTCCTTAGACACGAAACGATCGGTTTGTGCAAGAAACTGAACAATATTTATATCATTTTTTACCTCTGATTCACCACAACGTCCATCTGTCCTGAGCGCATACACAGCATCCGGCGCGTGACATGTGTACAAGTTCTGGCATAGTATCCACGTTGAAAAATCCACGTTGTCTGATGCATAGGCCCCGATTTATGTTTCTGCCGGTGGGTGCTCAACAGCGTATCTCATAACTGTTTACAATAAGCACTTATTTGCGCATACACAGGACAAAGTTTGAGGGCGTATACATAATATCTGAGGGAGCGCAGAGCCACAATATCTATATAGGAGAGCAAGCCTGCTGCAAGCCGTAAAATTGTAATATGCTCACTCTCTCGTATTACAGTAATGCACTCTTGACATTTGCCATTAAAACAATGTCAAAACCTGCCTCAAATAAACTATGAAAACGAGAATAAAGTCGTACAAGCTACAATACACTTCAAAATGGTTAAAATAAATCGAGAGTGTTTTTCCATGGGTGCTCGAGCCTATGGTCTGATGATAATATAAAAATAGTTTTCTTCTAAATATCTTTAGATCTTCACAGTGCCAGTGAACATGTCTGCAATCTCTCTGTATAAACAATGAGTTACATGCCATGCGCCGAATGCTGTGCATGCGCTCAGGACAGATGGATGTTGTGGTGAATCAGAAGTAAAAAAAAATGGTATAAATACTGTTCAGTTTCTCGCACAAACTGGTCTTTTGTGTCTTAGGACATCAGTGTATCATCACGAGTCGCAGGGTTTAATTTGATTTTGTTTGTGTACAGTTTTTTTTTTTACTCTCAGAGATTTGGTAGCCATTGACTGCCATTATATGACTGACAGACTGCAGCGGTTTGAGTTGAAAATCTCTGTTTGTGTTCTACTGAAGAAACAAAGTCACCTACATCTTGGATGCCATGGAGGTAAGCAGATAAACATACAATTTTTATTTTTGGGTGAACTATCCCTTTAAGAAGAGAGTGCACAAACAAAATGACCTCGCTGCTTGAAGATTCCGCATTGTTTTGCACATTTTTTTTGCAATGGAGGAATTAATACACATCGGACTCAGTGTGCAAGGTTTCTGTGCGTGACAAATTTTTAGGATTACGAATATGAAAAAAAAAAAGTAGACGAAAATGGCACGGTGGCACAAAAGAAGCCTTTCTCATTTGCGCTATGCAAAAAGTGAGATGTTTGGCGATGTTTTGGGACTGGGCGATTGGTCAGGATTGAAGGGAAAATGGATGCTGCCAAGTATATCTAAATTATTGAGGAAAACCTGCATACCTCTGCTAGACAGCTAAAGATGGGCAGGTCATTTACCTTCCAACACAACAATAACCCTAAACATACTGCCAAAACAACAATGAAATGGCTTAAATGGTTACTTCACCCCAAATGTTGTCATTAATCACTTACCCCGTAAAAGCTTAGTTTGTCTTGGGAACACAATTTACAACATTTTGGATGAAAACTGAGAGCTTTTTGACTGTCCCTTTGACTGCCAAGTAAATAACACTGTCAAAGCCCAGAAAAGTATGAAAGACATTGTCAAAACAGTCCATCTGCCATCAGTGGTTCAACCATAATTTTATGAAGCTATGAGAATACTTTTTGTACGCAAATAAAACAAAAATAATGACTTTATTAAACAATTTGACTCCTCCACATCATTGTAGCACCATTTTGGAAAGTATCTACTGTCAGCCACAGCAAACGGATACGTTTTCTAAGTTTATTTACCCTTTTTTGAAGCTGACAGAGAACAGCGTACTCTCCAAGGGGATACTCTCCAAAATGCCACTACGGTGACACGGAGGAGACGGATTGTTGAATAAAGACGTTATTATGTTTTCTTTGCATACAAAAAGTATTCTCGCAGCTTTGTAAAATTATGGTTGAACCACTGATGGCAGATGTACTATTTTCGTCTTTCATACTTTTCTGGGCCTTGACAGTGTTATTTACTTAGCAGCCAATACCGTTTTTCATCCAAGATATCTTAAATTGTGTTCCCAAGACGAACTAAGCTTTTACGGGTTTGGAACAACATGGTTAAGTGATTAACAAATACAAAATTTTAATTTTGGGGTGGAGTAACCCTTTAAGGATAAGAAGTTGAATGTCCTTGAGTGGCCAAGTCAGAGCCCTGACTTAAATCCAAAAATCTGTGGATGGATTTGAAGAGAGCAGTCCATTGCCGCTCACCACAGAATTTGACTGAACTTGAGTAATTCTGCATGGATGAGTGTAAGGCTAGTACAGACATATCAGAAAAGACGGATGGCTATAATTAAAGCGAAAGGTGGCTCCACAAAGTATTACATTTTTTATTATTATTAATTTGCAAAACCATTTTATTTTATTTTATTTTATTTTAACAAATAAATGACAAATAAAGTATCTATTTCAAAGGGGTATGATTTTCTATAGGCACTGTACATATTCTTAGTATTTTTTTTTTCCTCAGGAATCTGCCACGAGCCATATACATCTCCATTCCACTGGTGACATTTGTGTACACACTCACAAACATTGCATATTTCTCCTCCATGTCTCCTGAGGAACTGTTGTCCTCCAACGCAGTGGCCGTTGTAAGTAAAAGCCTTTGACTTGCCAAGTTAAAAATGTTGTTATTTTAAAGAATCAGCTTATTAACACTTCTAACACTTAAGGATAAATTTACTAAATATCTGGAGAACTTTTAGTTTCAATATGTCATTATAGTTTGTTATTCACGTTTAATTTTAGTTTAGTATATCAAGTTAAACTAATGAAAATGAGAAATGTTAGTTTGGCATTTTTTTTTTTTTTTTTTTTAATATACATATTTATTTGATTTTAATTATTGTTTATTTTATTTTGAATAAAAACACTTTTAGCTTTAGTTAACTAAAATAACCTTGGAAGAATGTAAGAAGATTATGAGCAGAGATAATGCGTATCTGTTGATGTATATCTGTGTATCTGGATTGTAGTAATGGGGTGGTGTTGTACAGGCTTGGTAATGTATGTCAGACTGAAGCAGTCTGCTGCATTATTCACGATTGGCATTTTATTTTTTTATTTTTTTTATTTTTTTGTTTAAACTGTTATCAGCACAGATTTAGTGGGTGCCTTTGTGCCTGATTTGAATTCTTTCTTTAGTAAATCAGCTGCAAAAACATCACAAACTATCAATGGGTAAGGCATCTTCCTCTGAATGTTTTCATTCTAATAATGATATTCTAAAGCTTTGTTTTATTTGCTTTAGACTTTTGGTGAAAAGCTTCTCGGAATGTTTTCCACCCTCATGCCCATCTCTGTGGCACTCTCCACTTTTGGGGGCATCAATGGTTACCTCTTCACCTCCTCTAGGTGGGTGTATTTCTATTTAATATTACTGTTACCTTACCTCATAAGGAAACTGGTAATTAATCCCAAAAACAAGATTTAGATTTAGGTTTTCCTACTCCATTGTCATTTTGTCAACTTTATTTATATAGTGCTTTATACAATACAAATAGTTTCAAAACAGCTTCACAGTAATATACATGAAAATAAGAGATCAGTGGTGCAAAATACTTTAAATTTGAGACAAATCCAAATTCTGCTGTAGAGCAGCCCTAATAAGACAATAGTGTCATTATTCAGCTCCATTCAGCAGATTTAGTTCAATAACTGTACAGTTCATCGATTATGAAATGAGTTTAGATCAGCTAAGAAGAAAAAAAAAATTGTGTTGTATTCAGATCAAATCAATTTGATGTTGATTCAGTTCAGTTCAATACAAGAGATGATGTGGCAAAATGAATTAATTATTAAACAAATTATTTCAGCTATAAAACAGCTCTATTGAAGACAATAGTGTCATCATGCAGCTCAGTTCAGTTGGTTTTATTCTCTTTCAATATCGTCAGTGCAGTCAAATAAAAATAAATAAATAAATAAAATAAAAAATAAAACAAATATTACAAAACATTTAGTGCACTGTATAGTCTTTATCATGTGAATTCAATATACATTAATTCGTATTAAAGTTACTAAAGTTATTTAGTGAAGAGAAGTGAATTATTCTCTCATTTTCTTTTCTTTTTTTTTTTGTTTTGTTTTGTTTTGAGACAGCAGCAGGGGTATTAGTATTGCACAAATCTATTGCTCTGACACACATTAAATTACTTCCCCAACTGTTTATGTTCACAAAAGAAGACATTACTGACTGTGTTTAAGTGAATACTTGCCAGGAGGGACATTTTGACATATTTGCATGTCTAAAGCCCAATTTCTTTTTTTTTTTGTCTTGTTTTCTAGTATATGCATTTACTATTAAGTGAAGTCTTGACTTAAGTCTTGTTTTTTTTTTTTTTTTTCGGAGAAATTTATCAGACTTTTGTTATTTTTTGCTTAGAACAAAAAATATCTGGCAATGGGGTAAGAAAAAATATGTTAATTCAAAGGCTAAACAAGATCATTTTTCTTGCCCCATTGGCAGATATTTATTTATTTTTATTTTATTTTTATTTATCCAGCTATTTTTAGCTATACAAAACAACTAATTTTGCTGCTTAATATTGCCAATGGACTACTTGCACAACTACTTCCGCGTTCTATGCAATAAGGCTCGGTAGTTTCCGGTTAGCGTTCAATTAATCATCTTCTCTGCGTTAACATGAATTATCTTCAATCTGCTGAAATGTTACTATAAATATATTTCCCTTCCGTATGTGCGTTCTAAATAATAAATAAATATATTTCCTCACTAACCTGCCGCATTCTCACGAACAGTATTTTTCTTTTACAGATCATATTTCATACCTGTTGAATGTACAGTTTTAAATGAGTTTGACTGATAAACACCCTTACGAAAATGACTATAGTAAAAGTGCCATGTTTTCTCCATTTTTACAATTTGTACAATAACACTTTTACTACATATACTCTTTTGTTAAACTATGGTCATTGTAGTAAACTCCGAGTTAATTTGTGGTTATATGGTTTAACTTCAGTTGCTATTTTTGTTTTTTTATAAACATGGCTAGTTTGTTTGTGTGCATTGGTGCTCTTATTCCCAGCCCCTACTGCTTATTTCATTGTTAAAAATGGCTGAATGAATGTGCGGTAATTGCCTTTTTTAACAATGTTTTATTTAAATAATTTTTAACAGTAACGTTAACAGTGCGACTGCTTGAATATTCATATTTTGGTATTAGGCTACATACAGAGAAATTATGACAGAATATGACACAGAATAGTGACTAAACATATTTAATACAGATAAATAAAGGTTCATTATGATCTTATTAATCAGACATCTCACAAACACAGTAGCGTCGCGATTAGGCCACTAGTGTAGAATACTGACACCCTGTGGTGAAAGCCAGAGGTGGCTTTAGATCAGTTTATATTGAATTAAATCTTCACGTTCCGTTGAGTTTGGAAAAATCTGTACACAGTAATCATCTAAATGTCTTCTCCAGTCTCTGAAAATTCCGGATTTTGAAAATCATCCCGCGATTTCTCATTTTATTAGCCGTTTAAGTCAACTAGATGATTATAGCACATTGAAAATGTACATAACAGAAATAACTGAGCCTTAACATTTCAAAACGGAAGTGCGTCACGAGGCTCCGTGCAAGTAGTCCATTGGCGTGTCTTACCATATAATTTTAATGTATTATCCTAATTGTAGTGCAAACAGTTTTACAGTTTACTGCACGTTGTTATTCTTCTCATTATTTCCTTATGGCGAATAATGAACCGTGAGTCTCACCCATAGGCTTACTTCCACACTGAAGAGAAAAATGTGGATAAGCCCTAGTCATTAAATCATCTTTGAGGGCAAAGGAGCCCCCTGGTGGTTCGGGGACCCCACGCAACTTGCATATTTCGCATATAGGGAGAATAAAAAAGTACTGATTATGACAGTGATTCTTTGTTATGCATTTACTGTATATGTGTGTATTTGTTTGACTACACACAGGTTGTGTTTCTCCGGGGCACGGGAAGGACATTTACCCAGCCTTCTTGCTATGATCCACTTTAAACACTGCACGCCGATTCCAGCTTTGCTCGTCTGTGTATGTCATTTTCAGTTTTTGTTTTCGCTACAAACCTTTCATGTTGCTTCTCAGAGTGTAAGTTTGTTCTGTTCCCCCTATCTTGTCTTTCAGTGCACTGCCACAATTGTGATCTTGTGCATTGGAGAAACACACAACCTTATAAACTATGTGTCTTTCATCAACTACCTCTCTTATGGAGTCACTATTGCTGGCCTGCTCTACTACAGATGGAAGAAGCCAAACTTATACAGGCCCATCAAGGTATTTAACTACACACAAATATTATAAACAGCCTGTTTGTGTGTATATGTCACATAATAAAGCAAAACGGTGCATTATACAATACGATGCATCCAGTGGGTTTGTGTAGTTTGCTGCAATAGTCAGAAGGACAGTTACTGCCAGAGCTGGGTGAAAATGAGAGTTTTGGGTTTATTGTTTTGTCAGGTGAGTCTCTTAGTGCCGGTGTGTTACCTGCTCTTCTGGGCTCTACTGCTAGGCTTCAGTCTGCACTCAGAGCCGCTGGTGTGTGGAGTGGGGCTGGTCATCATGCTCACTGGAGTGCCTGTCTATTTCCTGGGGGTTTACTGGAAGGACAAGCCAAAGTGCATATATGACTTCACGGGTAAGGAGACTGTGAATGTGCAATTCATATTCTTGAGAATTATATTCTCTATAGGTACAGCAAAAAATACATATTTAAATTATTATTTACTTATCCTCATTCCGTCCAAAGCCCTTTCACATATTCGCATACAGAGCTGGGAAGATTACTTACAATTAGCAATCCGTTACTGATTCCAAGTTACATGACAAAAATTGTGGTTAGTAACCAGAGCTGGGTAGTAAATGATTACATGTAATATGGATTACATAATCAGATTCCAAAAAATAAGTACTTGTAATTAGAGTAAATTGCATTTTAAAGTACTCGCAATCAGAGTACGGTTACTTTTTTATGGATTACAATTTATTATTCACACAATAGCAATAAATTATTCATAATTCATTGATTCTCCCTAAAGTCTCTTTTTCATCTTTTAAATTTTCCTTTCTAAAATAGCCTACTAAATAGAACTAGAACTAGAAAGACAGGTTTTGTGGACATTCCCACATAGACTAGTCATTAGTCAGCAGTGTTGGGGAAAGTTACTTTTAAAAGTAATGCATTACAATATGTAATGACATGTTGTTTGTTTTTAAAAGTTAGATTTTTAGCAAATGTAAAAGCCCTTTTACACCAAAAAGTGAAATGAACAAGCCTAAGGCTAGAACTGTAGGAAAAAGAAGTTCAACACTCTTCAGCAATGAGAAAAATGAAGCACAAATGTTAAAGTAAGTTTTACTTATTAGTATGGTTGAATTAGATCAACGGGCAGCAAAAACAGCAAAGACATTGGTTAATAAAATGGGATGAAATACAAGGAAACAAAAAGTAACTTTTTTGAAAAATTAACTCAAAATATTTTCTTGTAAATGAGAAAGTAATGCATTACTTTACTAGTTACTTGAAAAAAAGTAATATTATAGCCTAACTCAAGTTACTTGTAATGTGTTACCCCCAACTCTGTTAGTCAGGTGGCAACACAACATTTGACCACTGTGTTTGACCATTGATTAATTAATTAATTAATTAATTAATTAATTGTTAGCTTTTCATTAAACTCACAAACCCCCTGCAGGTCCTTTACAAACCCTAGTTTAGCTAACCTTGATGCAATATAATGTTTAATGCACTTCATGTTGCAAATAACAATGAATGGAACATGTTTTCTCACTATTTGTATTTTTACATCATTATGGTGAAGATAATCCTATTGAAATCAATGTGATAAATGATTTAAATCAAAAGTAATCTAAAAGTAATCCAATGTGATAATGTGATTATAAAATGTGTAATGAGTACAATTTTTGTTATGTAATCTGGAATAAGTAATGTATTACGATTAGTAAGTAATCTACCCAGCTCTGTTAGTAACGTAATACATTACATTATACATTTTAGATAATATAATCCTAAACTAAACTTTTGGATTAATTTAAGGTTACGTTTGTCCTAACTCCTTTTCACGTTGATTTAAATAGGATAATATTGTACCATATTGACATAAAAAATACAAAGCGAGATAATATGTTTCATTTGTTGTTATTAACAACATGAAGTGCATTAAACATTATACAACATTATTCCCAAGCTGGTGTTTGTAAAGGAAGCTAATAATGAATTAAATCATTAAAATGTTTATTTAAAATCAGTTATTTTAAAATCTAGCAAAATATGTTATTTGTTTACCTGCATGTTATGTGACCATAACCAACATCAGAGAACCAACAAACAGGCAAATGTGATACTTAATTATTAAAATATTTATTTTTAAATCTCAGGGGTACTTCAAGTAAATATATTAGGTGAAAGAGTTGTATGGTTTGGAACGGCATATGGATGAGTAAATGATGACAGAACTATTTACAAACATAATTTAATGTATTTGTGAATTAAATGTATGTGCATATATCATCTTTGTTACAGAGTGGGCCACGTATCTGGGACAAAGAGTGTTTTTTGTCGTTTTCCCACAAATTGATCCTATCGAAGTGGCAGAATGGACTGACAGATCCTCCTTCACAAGCAAAGCTTCTGGACCTCTCTGAATTTTGTATTACTTTAATTTGGCAGCTCTTCACTTAAAATCCACAATTTCCAGGCTTGTAGTAGTAGTGAAAAAAAGAAATGAAACAATAACCACCTCATTTGTTTAAATGGGGACTATATTTGTATGCTTCAGTGGGTTTAAATGGTACTGTTTCAGCAAATTATGGATTGTATACTGCTAGGTGTGTTATTTCTACTGTTTTAAAACCCTATAATTTGCTACTGGGGTTCATTTGTTGATACATGTACAGAATCTCTCCTCTCTTTTGTATGATACTTCACCTGCCATGTCTTTCCAACCACATAACAGTTTACACAGGCACTGCAAGCCTCACTGATGTAAATACAGTTAAAGTGTTTCTAACAATGCTCACTCTTCCCAATTTTGGTTGTTTGGTCTCAAGCTTATTTTCTTATTACAGAATATATGGTTTCACAATTAACTGCTTAAAATGATTTACAAACAATTGAAATACATTTCTATTGTTTATATTTATATGTGACCCTGGATGACAAAACCATTCCTAAGTAACACAGGTATATTTGTAACAATAGCCCAAAATACATTCAAAATGATCTAGTTTCTTTTATGCCAAAAATTAGGATATTAAGTAAAGTTAACTGTCGTTCACTTCGAAGTTGTGTTGAATGTACGACACTAGGGGTCACTCTTTGGAGCCCAAACACCTCTGACAGCTTTAAATAAAAAGCCAATAAAATTGGATGTGCAGATTTTGCATAGCTGGCCACGCCCTGGACATCCGGGTATAAATAGGGCATATCAGCCTCTGCTCACTCACTATTTCTTCGGAGCCAAATGCAGCATCTCTCTGTGAGAAGCAGCACCACTCACCTCTTCATCGTTGGATCTATGGTTATCTGAGGCTAAAGCTTCAGCTGAGATTGCCACTGTGGGGGCGGAGTTTCAGTCTGTTGCAAATGCTGAAATGGCAGCCGTGCTCAAACAGGCAGCCAAAGTGCGAGCGCTCTAGGCTGGATGACTGGTATCTGGGGGATGACCGTGGCTCTAGGCCACACTCTACCGCAGTGCCTTTCTTCCCGGAAGTGCACAAGGAGTCGACAAAATCGTGGAAGGCTCACTTCTCAGCCAGAATGTGATACACCAACTCCTCCTCCCTCACCACCCTCGATGGGGTCCAGCAAAGGGGGTATGCAGAGGTTCCCCAGGTGGAGAGAACAGTTGCGGTGCATCTCTGCCCGCAAAATGCCGCCACCTGGTGGGATTCGCCAAGACTCCCGTCCAGGGCCTGTAAGTTCTCCTCCACACTCGTGCCGAAGGCTTACTCGGCTTCCGGACAAGCTGCGCCTGCCCTGTGCGCCATGGCCATCCTGCAAGTATGCCAGGCCAAGGTGTTGAGAGATCTGCACGAGGGTGTTCCCAACCCAGAGCTATTGCAGGAACTGCACTCTGCGACCAACTATGCCCTCCAGGCTACAAAGGACACGGCACAAGCTCTGGGGAGGGCAATGACCACCATGGTGGTCCAGGAGTGCCACCTTTGGCTGAGTCTGGCAGAAATGAGGGATGCAGAGAAAGTTTGCTTTTTTGACGCCCCCATTTCTCAGGTAGGCCTCTTCGGCGACACTGTGGAGAAATTTGTGCAGCAGTTCTCTGCGGTAAAAAAGCAGACGGAGGCCGTCAAGCCATCCTGCCTCGTTGTCAGTCGGGCCTCGGCCTCGCTCCCCCGAACCAGCAGCCCCGCCTGCTCAGTGCCGAGGATGGCTCCCTACTAGAGCAGCTCAGGTCCCGCAGCAAGCCGGCCCTGCAGCTAGGCCTGCCCTACGGTCCAGTTCCACTGGTGCCGCTGGGGGATGATGCCTTTACTGGGGATCCGTCTCTGGGGCAAATCTAGTTGACATGGTCTCCCCTGACATTCAGGGCTGTAGAGGTCATCTCTAGGTGCTGATTCACCATCAAGGCTAGGTATGGACTGGATCCGAGAGATTGCAGTGACCATCTGATCTGGATACAGACTGGATCTGGGTGCCTACAGTGACCTCGGAATAAGAAAGAAACAGGCTAATATTAACGTAGATGCAAAAGTTCCATTTTGCAGCAAAGTCAGATTGCAGAGGACTCATCAGGTTCCCGTGGTCTTACGCCAACGGCCATCTCTGCGGCTTATCTAGTTGACGTGGTCTCCGCTGACACTCAGGGCTGTAGAGGTCATCTCTAGGTGCTGATCCAACATCAAGGCTAGGTACGGACTGTATCCAAGGTAGGGCTGGACTAGAATAATCTTTCAATTCTGAGATTCGAATATTCTTTTTTTTTTTTTTCCAACACATGACTTCCCCCGCAAAACAATTCTCATTAGCGCTTGAATCACCCATTAGTGAACAGGAGGGGGAAGAGCTGTCAGCAAGCCACGGAGAAAAGAGTGTAGGTACTAGTTTTACTATAGCTTGCAACCTGGTAGCGATTTATTTTAAAGTTTGAAATATAAAGAAATATTTGTGTTCATTGAAACGTGAGCTGTCTAGCCAGCCTAACAGAGCAATGTGAGTGGAGCTGCGTTTTCAACCAAAGCTTTACGCCTAGGACACCCTGCCTGGTTGCAGTGCAGTTGGACCGCACCTGATATATGCGCGTATTCCGCAGGCAGTGTGGCTGCTCTAATCTGTTAACATAGGCGCGGAAAGGAAAATCAACATGCAGCAAATCCGTGATGCGTTCGCCACGCTGCCTATATCCTATATCCAGTTGTAAAGCCTAGATATGTTATATAGCTTAATTTTCATGCATTGGGGAGTCACTCTATATACACGGGTGTTAAAATTGCTTTTGAATGTGCGTGCGTGTTTTAATTTCGGTTCCGTTTTAACAATCGCGTAAAACACTTGCCGGCACTGAACGTGCATTCTACATACGCGTCTACGGGCTTTGTTATAATGAGAGGAATAATTAGCTAGCAGAACTCACGACTGAATAAAAATCTCGTGTTTTGAGCGGTAAGTGGATTCTGACTAATAAATGCAAACACAGAAAGACACTGGAGCCTGGCATGAGGCGGCTGCCGTTTACTTTCGTTATGTTAATGTTTATTTTGTTATTAACGTTACCTTTGCAGTTTCCCTTCCCTGAGTCTTAAACTTTGTTACATACACATATAGAGGCTACATCTTCCGGAAGTCATCCTGGCAACCTATTTTTTACATCCCGCGACCCACCCGATGGTCGCTACCCAGGGTTTGAAAACCACTGCCCTTGACTCGTGGTGTGAGCGGTATAGGAGTCTGCAGCGGCACATTCGTGACGCGTGAAATCGTTTGGATAAACGATTCCCAACATAATAAAAATGCAAACAGACACACAGAGATTTCTGCCTTTATTATATGCATAGCCCCTCCCACCGAAGCTTCGAATATTCGCTATTGATTTCCACCGAAGCTTCAAAGCTGAAAAAATGGCATTTGAACCAGCCCTAATCCAAGGGACTGCAGTTACCATCTGATCTGGATACAGACGGGATCTGGGTGCCTACGGTGACCTCGGAATAAGAAAGAAACAGACTAATATTAACGTAGATGCAAAAGTTCCATTTTGCAGCAAAGTCAGATTGCAGAGGACTCATCAGGTTCCCATGGTCTTACGCCGACGGCAGTCTCTGGGGCTCATTGAGTTGATGTGGTCTCCGCTGACACCCAGTTTCACTGGCCATTTCTCAAAGCTGTCAAAGGTGTTTGGGTTCCCAAGAGTGACCCCTATTGTTGTACATTTGACACAACGTCTCCATTCCCTCCATCAGGGAACTAGGGTTACCATACATAACCAAGACATTCATGTTCCATGAAGATATATTGTAAATTTCCTACCATAAATATTTAAAAACTTAATTTTTGATTAGTAATATGCATTGCTAAAGACTTCATTTGGACAACTTTTAAGGCCATTTTTTTCAATATTTAGATTGTTTTGCACCCTCAGATTCCAGATTTTCAAACAGTTGTATCTCGGCCAAATATTGTCCTTTCCTAACAAATCAAATGTCAGTGGAACGCTCATTTATTCAGCTTCAATGTATACAGCTCCCTTATGACTGGTTTTGTGGTCCAGGGTCACACATTGTTTTCTCTGTTAATAACAAAACAATATCAATGTTCAGAACTCTGTACTGAATGTAATGTGTTACATTTAGAAGATGCCTAGATCCAGTCACTTCTAATAATCCACTGGCAGGTAAAAGCTTACTGCAAACACACTGAAAGAGATCCGATTAAAAGTAGTGGGGACGGAACACTTTGCATATTCGATGCAAACTGCTAGCCTTAAAATGCCAATTTAGGGAAATGCGTGAATGAGTGTGATCATTTATAAGGCTACAACAGTTTGAATGAGTAAGACAATTTAGCACATACCTTGCTGTGTACAAGTGGTCCAATTTTGTACAAGGCGAAACAGTTATAACACGCAAATACATGATGACTTACTAAAAGGCACCGCTGGGATTCGAACCCAGGATCTCCTGTTTACTAGACAGGCGCTTTAACCAACTAAGCCACGGCGCCACCGCGCAAAGGTCGGAAAAATACGTTTCTTGAACACTGATAATGTTCACGTTAATCATCGTTTGATGTAGTAATACCTCTTTGTTTGGTAATTTATTCATTTAGCACATACCACATTCTCTGCAAGTCTGTTTGACGTTGTTTTACCCTCATATTATTACATAACACAAATTTTACTACTATACTATTCCTATATAAAATGCGGTTAAGAATAATAAAATATGTGGTACTACTTCAAAACCTTTGTAAAACTTCACATTTTACAATGTTACTATTTTTTTAGAAGGTAACTGATATTCGCGTCGCGCTGCGATGGCGTCAGAACCGGAAGCGAGTGCAGTATTGCACGCGTGTTCACCACAGTAGACTGAAGTTCGGGTTGATGCTCGTAAGTTATGTTAATATCTACAAAAACGGCATAACATCACTCTATTGATAATGACGCACTCACTGTTTTTGGAGATGTTTGTGTATATTCAGAATACGGAACATTGTTGGCCTTATTAGTATTATTACTAAAACATTTCTGAAAATAAGTCGGTAGTGTTGACTAATGTGATGGTGTCATTTATATGCTTGTTCTGTCTGATCATGATGCATTATTCACAGAGTTTAGCAGACAATACTGATTTCGTTTTTAAAAGATCCTGATACAGTTTATGTTCGTGGGTAATGTGGGCTGTATCTCACTTGTTTACATTCTCATTCACATTCATACATGCCTGTTCGTCTGCAGTTGTTCGTGGATGGGTGATGATGATGGCGAACAGTGTGGGCAGGTTATGTTTTGCTCATAAGACTGTTCTGGCCCCTATGGTGCGGGTGGGCACTCTGCCCATGAGACTGCTGGCTTTGGACTATGGAGCAGATATTGTGTACTGTGAGGTGAGGAGGAACATTTACACCAATGCATTTTACATTTCATTCTATCTGAATCTAAAGCACTTGTTATGAAATATACTGAATGTTAACATGGACTCATGGCCCTTGTGTATTTTAGGAGCTGATTGACATCAAAATGGCCCAGTGTGAGAGAGTGGTAAATGGTACGTCTGTTTTTGTTGATGATATCAGCTGAGGACATTGTTATATAAGTTACAGTATGTAGCTCAGGGACATTTAACAAGTTTTAACTACCCCAGGTGATGAGAAATAGGACCAACTTATGCTTACTGTCTCAGGGTTTCCATTGCATCAAGATTTGGTCAGTTACCGCCATATTGGTGATACTCTAATGTAAACAACAGCATGGAATGCATGGTTAACGCACTACTGAATACGTTGTTCTGCTAATTTAAATGGTGTGTGGAAGCTGCTAAATCATATAGAGAAGGACTTAGTAAGTGGGAAAGGGTGCGATATTTTGACAAACCAAAGTTAATAGGTGGTAAATATGCGTACGAGCAGTATTCATTAAGATATTAGCCTACTGTGTCACCTAACTGAGTGGAAATTATAAGAACAAACTCAAAGGTTGTCAAGATTTTTGCCCTTGAAATCCTGGTTTAGTTTGGCCAAACACAAATGCCTTTTGTTCCTCAGACAGTTTTTTGCACTCTTCTCCTTAATTTGTTATATAGACAGTCTAGAGTACTCCCAATGTTTTAGTACAGCCCAAAACATGACAATAATTTACCATTTTCAACATCAGTAATCAGCAAAATAGGCGAGTTTTGTTTGGTTCAGTGGCATTGTTGACATTTATAAGGCCTCTAAATGATCAACATGATCAAATATTGCTGAAAAACCTCTTGTACACAATCTACTACATGCTTTCTGTCATCTGGATGATAGTTGCAGCCCTTATAGCAAGGAAAATGTCTCTTAATGTAATTGTGCCAAATGTCCACCTTCAGCTTGTACTTCACGTATCTTTTTTTTTTTTTTTCTGTGATAATAGTAATCATAAGAATAATTGTTTAATTGTTAGTAATTGTTAATAGCTGCCAGAGTTCTATCTTACTTTTTGACCATATGAATGTCCGAAAAAAAAAAAAAAAAAAAAAAAAACACTCCTGCTTGTATCTTCAGATGTCTTGGAGACGGTTGATTTTGTTGCTCCAGATGAGCGTGTGATGTTTCGCACCTGCAGTAAAGAGAAGGGCCGTGTCGTCTTTCAGATGGTCAGTATGTGAACTACTTCATTGTGTGGTCTTGTATTGTATATTTGTTTATTTATTTATTTAAGCATGTCTCAGATTGGGCATATTATGGTTAATATCTGTGTGACAAGTTATGTGCTAAAGTTTAATACATTTGAGCATGTCAGATTGAGTGTATACTGTGTTATCAGCTTAATTTGTTAAAAAAATAAATGAGTTTGAGTTGTATTTTTATTAGGACTGTCAGTTTAAGGCATTAACTTAATTAATGATGAAGAAATAGCGTGATTAAAATATTTTAACACAGTTAATGCGCTGCCCCTGCCCCCAGACCTGTACGTCATCTTACATTTCATATAGTTGACTGTTGACAAATATGACGTAGGGCAATAACTCCATAAATGCAGTTATGCCCTAAAATTCAAGATATTGGTGCAAAAAATGTCCCTGTATGTGTTTTGTCTCGTATTAATTCATACATATCACACAATATCACATGGACAAGAGCTGATTTTGTCCCGATCTATCGCGAGCTTAAATGTGATTTTATACAACAGTTCAGTAAAGAAGTTGATATTGTTATTTTTTTAAACACCCCTGATAGCACACACATGTCTGCAAGATGTCTGTTACAGATCTCCTGATCTGGAAAGCATCTGCTATGTACAAACGTCTGACAGATGCCTGTAAGTTGTCAGTTTTTCATGCATTCTAAATCATAAACATCTTAAAGACATCTAATAGATTTCTATTTGACACCTTACAGGAAACGTCCTGTAGACGTATTGCAGATGAGCAAACATTCTAAAAAATATGTCTTGCAGATGTAAATGCAGATGTCAAATAGATGTCTCTGTGAAGTGTGTGTGCTATAAGGGACATTATATTATATTATATTATATTATATTATATTGTGTGTTTTTGCTTAGTTTTGCAGAGAACATATTACCTTTGAAGCCATACAAGAATTGTATGAGCAACACAGTGGTTTAGTTTCTGAATAAATTTGTGTTTTGAATGAATCGTGTGAATCAGTGATTCATAAAGAGAGTCGTTTACTTCATTCCTGAATCAATCAGTCACTTGAACGAATCAAATTAATAAATGGATGATTCATAGATATTTATATTTATCACCACCTGCTGGCAGATTCATTTCATGTTTATAGTATAATTTCATTATAATAATAATAAGGCATAGTTCATCCAAAAACTTTAAATTCATTCTGTCATTATTTACTCACCCTCATGTCGTTTCAAACCTTTCTTTTGTGGAACATAAAAAGAGGTATTTTGAAGACTGTTGGGAACAAAGCTGCTTTGGTTACCAATGACTTTCATTGTGTGAACAAAAAAATACTGAGATATTTTTCTAATTATCTTATTTTATGTTCCATTGTTTACGTTAGGCCGTTGCAGCCTAAATGTTTATGTGTAATTTATCTTATGTTGAATCAAATAAAATATTTATTTTTAAAGCTACAATTGGTAATGTCTACTTGATACTTGCTCATTTAACACAAAAATAGCTTTAAATAATCTATTGTGGGTATTTTCACAGCCATTTTTTTTTTTTTTGGTGACTATATATTAATTAATCAAAATAAAGAAAAATGCTAATCGACTGACAGCTCTGATTATTAATTTTAAAGCACAATCTGATTTTATGCTTGTGTATCAGGGAACGGCTGATCCAGAGAGAGCGCTGGCAGTGGCTAAACTTGTGTGAGTTGGATGTTTTTATTTCTGTTGGTATCATATATTCAAATGACATGGTTCACTTAGTTGGGATTTAAAAGACATTTCATATTCAGTAATAGTCTGTTTAACTGTGCTCACACTATTGGATGAGCACAACATTTTAACTTAATTGGGTTTAATGACACAAAATCTGCACATTGTTATTGAACTGAATTGAAGCAACACTGAACTGAATAATGACACTGTCATCTTCTGTACAGATAAAATTGAAAGTGTTTCTTCAACAGAATTTCACATTAATGGCAGTACTGTTAATTTTCAGTTTTTATTGCCATGCTGCTTTGAAACAACTTGTGTGATAGAAATTGCTACTTGACTTTATATTATAGCAAGTATTAGACATTAGACCAAGTTTTTCTCCAAAAAGATCTCGAAAGTGAATACACATCTACGTGTCTGTTTTATCCTGAACAGGGAAAATGATGTGGCGGCTGTGGATGTGAACATGGGCTGTCCCAAAGAATACTCTACAAAGGTACAGATTTGGTTCTGTGTCAAACATATAGAGGGGTTTGAAATACACCACAATGACAATCTGGGATTTCAAATAACATTTAAAACTAAATACAAACAAAACCTTTTAGGACTTTGAAAAACAAAGAAACATTGTGAAAATAATGAAGAAATGTTGTCATGGTGAACTTTCATTGAAAAGTTTTATATCAAATTACTCAGAGTATTATAAGAATTTGTAATGGGGAAAAAACTAAACCATAGAACAGTGGTTTTCAAACCTGTCCTGGAGGCACCCCTGCCCTGCACATTTTGCATGTCTCGCTTATCTAACACACCTGATTCAAATCATCATGTCATTAGTGGAGACTCCAAGACTTGATTTGGGTGTGTCTAATAAGGGAGACATACAAAATGTGTATGGTTGTACAGGTTTGAAAACCACTGCCATAGAAGCATCCGCATTAGCCTTCTAAGAATAATAAATTAATGATGTTCATTTTTTAAATTACTTATATTATTATGATTATTATTATTGTTATTATATTTCTGCTGGTGTTAGTTTACATTTTCCATTTGTTTCACATAGGGAGGAATGGGTTCGGCACTTCTCTCTGATCCTGAGAAAATTGAAGCTGTAAGGATTTGTTGTTTTTAATATGTTTTCAGTTTTATTATTAAAAGTATTAGAAGACCTTTTTTTTCACACTTATTTCTTAACCACCTGTCTTTTGTAGATTCTAAGCACTCTTGTGAATGGAATTTCAAAACCTGTTACATGTAAAATCAGAATCCTTTCTACAGTAAGTGACCTTTTTTCCAAATAATTTATTACCTTGTTTCAAATTTTGAATGTGGGGAAAAATATTGAGTGAATAAACACTGATAAGAATCACAATCTTTACTGTTCCTAGTAATTTATGAATAATTCACGTCTTTCAGCTTGAGGACACAGTGAATTTAGTGAAGAGAATTGAAAAAACGGGAGTGGCGGCCATAGCAGTCCATGGCAGGTAAGACATTTTCTTTAAATGTCTGGTTATGGTGTTTTTTATTTTAGGGCACCTTTATATTTAGTTTTTTTTTTTTTGTGTGTGTGTTGTTAGGATGAAAGATGAGAGACCGCGGCATCCAGTCCACTGTGATTATATCCAGGCTGTGGCTGAAAGTGTGTCCATACCTGTCATCGCCAAGTCAGTATTTACTGTACATTACACTTCCGCCACATTTACATTTAGTGTTTGTGAAATATAAATGGTCTATGAATTGAATCAGCAACCTTTTTGATTCTGTTAGTCAGTTTGCCATTTATATATACAGTGCAGTTGGTATTATTGGTTTCTGATTTCTTTGTACTTTCATTATTTGACACTCTCTCTCTCTCTCTCTCTCTCTCTCTCTCTCTCTCTCTCTCTCTCTCTCTCTCTCTCTCTTTAGTGGAGGCTCTTCAGACATGGTGAAGTCATTCGAGGACATGGAGAAGTTTCGAGAGGCTACAGGAGCCTCATCTGTCATGCTTGCTCGGGCAGCCATGTGGAATCCTTCAATCTTCCGGCAGCAGGGGGCGCTGTCTGTTGAGGAGGTGATGGAGGAGTACATCAGATATGTGAGTGACACAACATTTGCATGTTTCATAAGGTCAGGCATAAGTTATTTAAATAAAGAAGACATCAAATAAAAACAACTCTTTACAATTAGGTTCTGGGGCTAAATGTGTTGCCATAAACTAAAAATGAACAATACTTCTAAAGCATTTATTCATATTAGATTCCTGTAGACTAATGCTTTATTAAAATGAAAAGTTGTATCTGTTAATTTTAGTTAATGGACCTGAGCTAACATGAGCAAGTCTATTTTTTTTATTTTTTAACCAATTTTAACAAAGATTAATAAAAACTGTAACATGTATTTTTAGTTAATGTTAAGTAATGCATTAAATATAGTTAACAAATGGAACCTTTTTGTAAAGTGTTACAAAAATAATAATAATAATTCATGCTGAAAATTACCTTAATAATAATAATAATAATAGTTATAATTATAATTATTAGTATTATTAGTATTAGTATTATTATTTTGAACAGGGATAAACTAGCTCTGTAGCTTGTCATATAAAAATTAGTGGTGTCAATCGATTAAAAAAAATTAACTAATTAATCACACATTTTACCTGAAATTAATCGCGATTAATTCTACCTGACATTAAAGTTTTTAATTATACTTTTATATTGCAATAATTTCACTTTAATGCTTCAAATTAATGTAGAAACAACATAAAGAACATATATTTTTAATATTTGTTTAATGCCATCTTGTTTTAGGACTGAAGGCAAATATCACTGATTGATCTCCCCCCCCCCCTAATACTTAACCATTGAAAATATCATTCAACATTACAGTATCATTAAGAGCTATCACTTTAACATTTATTAGACTTTAAAAAAAAATAACTAATAATAATAATTTAAGTGAACTTGAAACAATCTTCACACAAACCCATTATAATAAATGTCATATATATATATATATATATATATAGTAGCTACCTGTGCCCTTCAGCAAGAAAATATAGCCTAAATTATATCAAATTCTAAATTATATAAAGATAAAACTTAGTTATTAATTTCCTCTTTTTAATTTTGTTCCTTAATTAACAGACATCACAGCAACTGGTTATAAGGATATTTTGGCTGCTGTTAAAGGTTGTCACTGCTGAACTTGATCTGACACTGCTTTGACCTATAAATAATTATTTTTTTTTTTTTGTGAATTCATGTTTTACCTGACGATATAACTACGACTTTGCATGCTCGCAGTTTCATTTGGGTTTAATATAGCCTAATACAGCGCGCGTCGGCACATTTGCGCGTGAACTTCAAGAGCGCACGCTACAAGCAGAGTATATAGGCTGACAGGACAATTAAATTCGTTTTTACCGACATAATATGGCCTGACAGCATCTCATCTGACCGCAGTTCACTAACGTTTTACTTAAGCTCCCCGTCACCGGTACCGCTTCCGCGGTCGTTTGACTCGCGTCTGGTGCTGAAGTAAAGTTGGAGCGCGCATCTGAAAAGTCTCCTGTTTGATGTGTTCGTAAAGACGCTCTGCGCATTTAAATAAAAGCATTTCATAAGCAGTTGTGAGTGGGTGGCCCCGCCCATGCGTTAATTGCGTTAAATATTTTTAACGCGTTAAAATGAAAAAATTAATCTCCTGCGTTAACGCGCTAATTTTGACACCACTAATAAAAATACAATGAAAATAATAACATACAATAATATTGTATGATTAAAATGTATGATTTAAAAAACAAACAAACAAACAAAAAAAAACTCTTCATGTCTAAGATGAAATGGCAAATTAGTGTTTTACGAACTTACTTTAACCTAAATGCTTCCACTTGTGTTGTGTATATTGTATTGTACATAAAAAAAAAAAAAGAAAACTGCTAAATATGTTGTTTATAAGCCTTTTTTTTTTTTTCTTCCCACATATTTACCTACAGGCTGTTCGTTATGACAATAACCCGTTTAACACCAAATACTGCTTATGCCAGATGCTCAGAGACAAAGTTGAGTCGCCGTTTGGAAAACGGTTACATGCAGCTCAGACCAATGAAGAAATATGGTAACGTCATGCATTATACATGTGAAATTTTATTTTATGGTTTATTTGATGCACAAAGCAGAAAACATGCAGTATTTAAGATAAATATGACACTAATAACTATGATAATAAGTCTAAGATTTTAATAAATGCGCTTTGTGCTTTTTATTTTACTTTATTTCATTTTGTCACTGTATTTTACTTTACTGTATCACTTTATTTAGATTAGTTTTACTTTTATTTTATTGTATTTTATTTCACTTTTTTGTCACTGTATTTTATTTTTATTTCACTTTTGTTTTGTTTCACTTTCAGTTCAGTTGTACTTTTTCATTTTTTATTTTGTTTTATTTCACTTTGTTTTATTTAGTTTTACTTTATTATATTTAACTTTTTATTTCACTCTTTTGTTTTATTTTATTTGACTTTATTTTTTTTATTTAACTCTTATTTAATTTTATTTAACTTTTTTTTATTTATTTTATTGCAGTGAGGTGTTTGGAATGACTGACTTCTACAACAAGACCACAGCTGAACTGGAGGCTAGAAAAGCTGCTCTACAGACCAACGGCGATCAGTCAGAGCACCCAAAACTGGTAGATGATGTCGTCACAATGCCTGTCCGCTTCGAAAGGTAAATTGACCTGTTGTGGCCCATTTAAATAAGAAAGGATATTAGCTTGTTCATATTTACTCTATTTATGCTTGTGTCTGTGTTTTCCAGGCGAGATTACCCTCCTCAGATCACGCCAAAGATGTACCTGCTGGAATGGAGCCGCAAGGAGAAGCTCGATCAACCTGTATATGAGACGGTCAGTTCTCAACTAGGGCCTCAGGGGACCTCAAAATGCATTAAAATGATGTAAAATGAGACACAACCAGCATTAAAATATATTACATTAAAATAGATTTGAAAAAGAAAATTAAAAGCTAAGCTAAAACAAACAACAATTATTTGAATACACCACCTTAAAAACTATATAATGTTATTTGTATTGGATGAATCCTCAGAAGAATCTCTAGACTTAAATACAAGTTTGTGTTTTTGTATTAATACATTTAAAAATAAACTTTATTAGTAGTAGTAGTAGTAGTAGTAGTAGTAATAAAATGAAATACAATAAATAAATATATACCAGTCAAAAGTTTTTGAACAGTGTTTTTTTTTTTATTTTTTTTTTATTATTATTATTTATTTAATCTAAACTGTGACAGACTTTTTAAACCGTTTGTTTACTTCTCAGGAACAGCGAACTCAAGATCGAGGGTTTCAGTCTACGGTTATCATGGACAATAAGAAGTATCGCTCTACCCTGTGGTGAGTCTGGTTTTTGATACAGTTACATACACACTGTAATAATGCAGAAAGCGCGACTGTACAATATTTCTTTCTCTGCTTTTATTTTCTGCTCTCTTTAGGGAGAAATCGAAGAAGTTTGCAGAGCAGGCTGCAGCTATAGTGTGTTTACGCACTCTTGGACTTCCAGAGGGTCGAATCGGAGAGGAGCACAGCGGACTGGTAAATAAACGCAAGAGGGACGACAAAAAATGTGCAGCGCTAGATGACAATGAGTCAGCAGGACGAAAGAGACATATAAGTGAAGTCCCACAGGAAGAGGAAGAGGAAATGATATGCAGGACGAAAGTTGTGAATGGTGTCTGTGGTCAGACCACATGTTAACATTGGCCAAACATTCATCATCTGAACTCAGTATAAAAGACATTTCATTCCTTTTCATGACAGTGTGCAAAGTGCCGTTTTATCTGATGAATAATCTGACAAATAACAGTGCATTTTGTATTTGTTTTTAAGAATAAGTTCAATGTTCCCTTTTTCAGGTGCCATCTCTGTCTTATTCCACATTGGTATTGATTGTAATTGGCTTTATGCCACTGTTTGTGCATGGAGGAATAATGACATTTTAATTATATACACTTTTAAAATGATTTTTGACAGATTTCCACCCTTCACCAGAAGGGTGCAGTGTATCTTCAGGAATTTACAGTACATGGAAGTACCAGAGGTACATGCCATGGAACTTTATTTATTTCAAGTTTTTTTTTTTCTTCTTTCTTTTTGTTTTCAGCCTTATTGCAAAATAAAGCATTTTAACTGTGCTTTTTAACTTCCTTTTTCATGTACTGTACAAAGTCTTCAGTGACTCACAAATGTAAAAACCTTGTAAGTTGCATAACTAGACAGCATTCTGGGCATCATAATGCACATGTCCAAAAATGATTTATAGGCATGCAGCCCTTTACTACTAAAAAAAAATAAAATAATAATAAATGAATAAATAAAAAGGTTATAATTCCCGCCAGTGTTCTATAGTAACTGTATTGTAACTACAGTGATGATGATGATGATGATGATGATGATGATAATAATAACAATAAACATTTTTTAGTTTTTCCCTCATCTAAAACTAGACAAACTGAAAATTAAAGATTAATAAGTACTGTAATAAATGTATTGTTTATTTTTAATGTTAGGTAATGCAATACATAAATTATTAATACTGGACAAATGGAAAATTAAAGATTAGTAAATACTGTAACAAATGTATTGCTTGCATTTTGCATTTTTGCATTTTTAATTAACTACTCCCTTGTCTAAACCTTGACAAACAGAAAATTAATTACTAAATAAAATTGTATTAATAAAATTAATAAATACTGTAACAAATGTATTTTATTTTTTTATTTATTATTTTTTTTTATTATTATTTTGTATGTATTTATTTTTTTTAAATATATATGTTAGGTAATGCAATAAATATAATAATAATAATAATTTCAAACATGTTTTGTTTTTAATTAACTAGTCACTTGTCTAAAACTGGACAAACAAAATGTAAGGTTAATAAATACTGTAACAAATGTATTGCTTATTATATATGTTAGGTAATGCAATAATAATAATAATAATAATAATAATTATATATAATAATAATAATAATAATAATAATAATAATAATAATATTATTTAAAAAAAAATAATAAACTACTCCCTTGTCTAAACCTTGCCAAACAGAAAATTAAAGATTAATAAATACTGTAACAAACTGAATGCTTGATTTTAATGTTAAAATGCAATAATAATAATAATAATAATAATAATAATAATAATTTCAAACCATATTATTTATTTAACTAGTTCCTTGTTTAAACCTGGACAAACTGAAAATTAAAGAGTAATAAATAATGTAAAAAAGTGATTGCTTCAATGGTAGAAAATATAATACTAATATTTATTATTATTATTATTATTATCATCATTATCATTATCATTATTATTATTATTATTACCATTATTATTATCATTATTAGCCTATTATTATTATTATTATTATTATTATTATAAACATCTAAACTATCTACTAACGTTACAAACAGAAAATGTAGTCTATTCTTTTGTTAAGAATTTTGGGAGAAAAGTCTCTACTATATAAGTGACAGATTTCAAAAGCTTCTTACACCGTTTTGAATACGATACCATATATGTGTCGTTTATTTTGCAGTATTAACATGAACTGTAATGGAAATTATTAAAGCGGAAACTATGGTTACCATGGTATTTTGTGTTAGGGCGCCTAATATGTTTTGAGACACAACTATATTCTGAGTTTGCGAACAGTGTGCATTACCCGATATATTCCGATCATTCGCGTACATTTAAGACGACTGCTCTCCCGTCCACTACAACCGAATTGTTCTCGCACACTAGTTACATTGTTGGTGTTTGCAAATGAGGCCGCGTGCGCGCGCGTGCGTGTGTTTCCTTTTCGAGTGTTTGCAGTCTGTCAAATGTCGTGACGTCACGTCTGGAGTCGCAGTGTAAAATGTAACTTTACTATAGCCGTCTACATGTGCGGGAGACTTCAGATCAACACGAAACCCAGCATGGGATTATTAAACACGGCGGGAAGTCAACAAAGTACGAGAAGAAACAACATCAAAGGTTCGACCTAACCAACTTCTGAGAGAGAGAAAAGGACGTTTTTGACCGTGTGTTCCGGGTTTTCGCGCTGACACCATCTCTGTTTTGTCAACCAAAGTGACGCTTGCAGAAAGTTGGAGTGTTAAGAGTTGCGTTTGCGTCCACGCATGGACTTGTTTTGTTTTTGTAATTTCATAAAAGAAAAGTAGTGCAATGACTACTAACTACAGAGAGGAACTGGACTTCAGACTGATGTTCGGGGAGAGCGGTTACACTCATCAGTCCTCGCTGGGCCACACAGGTTTGTACGTTACTTTACGCGACGCGACTAGGCGAACGCTCCGAGTATATCAATGAAGTGCGTGCAAGCGCGCCCGGGTAAAATGGGAGCGATGTACTTGGCGTGTCTCTTTGCGTCAAGAATGTTTTACAGAAGTAGCCATGTTTGAGTCTGGTTGTTTTGAATAAATGAAACTGTTTTTCACAATACTAAAAGTCACTTCCTCATCTTTCAACACCAAATGTAGTAGTTCGCGTATAAAGAGGAAGGTCAAAGTCTAATCATGCGGAACATCTTTTAATAACATGCATGCATGTATTGCATACAGTAGCATGTTGTTTTCGTGTCAGTTATCATTTTGCTCAGCATTAGAACTAAAACTGTTACGACTTTTTTGTATAGGCCTATATTTCTGTATTGTTATTATTATTGTTGGTACTGTAAGCATATGTTAGGCCACTGTACTTCCCTACATACTCTAGGTTGCTGTTATAATTGTTAATGCAATTTACACTGTCCACTGTAATCCATCTTCCTCCATCTGTATAGGTAAACCCGACTGATAACATGGTTAAACTCACTGTAAACCACCTTTCAGGTTTTTATTGCTGGGCATTTTACTGTTGCAACTAGAGTGCAATGAAAGTCTATAACATTGTGTTAAACAGATAATCTTATCAGTGTGACAGCATCCCTAGCTCGTGTATCTGTGTGAGTGTGTGTGTGATATTTATGGTTAGCTACTGTTGCACTTCTGGCAGCTGTCAGTTGCTCATGTGTCTGAATGAGCCATAAGAGCATCTCTCGAAATGCATTTGCTCAAGTGCCAGCAGTATGTCAAGTTCGTAACCTATGAGGTCTTGCTTCATTGTAGTATCATGAAGAATTATTTATGCTCTTTGGAATATAATTTATTTTATTTTATTGTGTGTGGGTGGGTGGGTGTTACGGATTATTTGTGACCCTGGACCACAAAACGAGTGATAAGGGTCAATTTATTTGGTCGAGATACAACTATTTGAAAATCAAAATACTGAAAAAAAATTCAAGTTGTCCAAATGAAGTTATTAGCAGTACATATCACTAGTCAAAAATTAAGTTCTGATATATTTAGAGTAGGAAATTTACAAAATTTCACATGGTGCATCTCCTTTTCCTGCCGCTATTTTGAATATATTATGGAATATCTCAAAACGAAACAAAAAAAAAGATACAAAGGCTACAATTAAATGGAATCATAGACGACGCTTTGGGGGTTCGCCAGTTGGTGGTTGGGACATGATGCTACATCTTAAATGGTTCAAAATGGCTTTCAAATAGCTGTCCACTGTAGTGACCATGATGCATCAGATAGCTTCATCTCATGTATAGCCAGAGTAGACTATGGGAAAAGGCCAACCAAAGTAGGCACCACTGACTTGATGGCCAATAATTTGGTACTCTAAAGTTGGATGAGTTAGTCTTATCTCCTCTATAGTCTGATCATTGTGATGTATTTCCTAATATAAGCTATTTTAGTCTAATATAAATATAAGTGAACTCCTCCAGACTGCAAGAGAGGCAGAAAGCTGTGCAAACGTCATGTACACTCTAAAAAATGCTGGGTTAAACACAACCCAACTTGGGTATTTGGCAACCCAGCACTGGGTAAATATTGGACAGAACACATGCTGAGTTAGTTTAACTGTTTTTACCAAACATGCTGGGTTGTTTTAGAGTCAACTATTGCTCAAAAATTATTATATTGCTGGCTAGGGCTGCAATAAACGATTATTTTGATAATCAGTTAATCTAACGATTATTAGAACAATTAATCGACTAATCATCGATTATTTCACTGATTAATCTGTAGACTTTGATTCATATTTTGCAATTAGTAAAAATATTATGTCATACATATTCTAACATAAAGGTCACTTCAGCTTTAGAAAAGCATATTATGTAATTACAATTATTATACAATTAATTGGTAATACTTTACAATAAGGCTCATTACTTAACATTAGTTAATATAAACTAAGAATAAACAACTTTTGCAGAATTTATTAATCTTAGTTAATGTTAATTTCAACATTTACTAATGCATTTATAAAAATCACAAGTTGTGCTTTTTTTAACATTTGGTAAATGCACTGTGAACTAACATGAACAAACAATAAACAGCTGTATTTTTTATTAACCAACCTTAATGACTAAGACTAAAACGTAAATGTATAAAAATGTATTGTTCATTGTTAAATCATTTTAATTAATACATTAGCTAATGTTAACAAATGATACCTTATTGTAAAGTTTTACCAGTTCATTATACAAATAGATGTATTATCTGTATTATTAAACTGTCTTGTACACATCATTCTGTTATCACTTTACCAAACTATCACTTTAATTAAATAATTTGTTTCCCACTAATATATATATATATATATTTTTTTTTTTCATTAGCCAGCTCCACACTGAAGAGCTGTTTATAACAGGAAATCAAGTTGTAATTCTAACAGAAAGCGACAGATTTTTCATGTTAAATACAGTAAAACTGTTTGGCTATCTATTGCATAACGGACTATGTTAATAAACATGATGTGGCCGGACGTTACTGAACTGCAGAGCTTGTGCAGACATCCACATCATTGTAATCAGATGCATTTTTAACTGCTGCTTTCACAGTTTTTTTTTTTTTTTTTTTTTTTCATTACTGAGAGGAAAGCATGCAGAATATATTTACATATTCATTCAAACACCGAGATTCAGCTGTTTGCTCTGAAGCGCTGTGTCTTCTTCTTGAATTGCATCCAGGAGTGCTGAATGCGCTACAGCGTAAGCTGTAACATTTAAAAGCAGCATTTTAAGTGTATTCAACCATTCTCTGTAATCACTTGTCACAGAAATAGTGCTAATTGTGTCGGTGTGTCGGCAAGAGAATTTGAGAGAAAAAAACAAAATAAAAAAACAATAACCCAGCATTTTTTAGACTGCAGTAAAACTATCCAGCAAAAATATCAAAAAACAACCCAATAAAATGAGAGTGTAGTATTCCAGCCTTAAAGGGATGGTTCGCCCCAAAATTTAAATTATGACATTAATTACTCACCACCATGTTGTTCCAAACCTGTAAGATCTGTTTGTCTTCGGAACACAAATTAAGGTATTTTTGATGAAATCCAAGAGCTTTCTGAAGCTTCATAGACAGTAAGGGTCCTTCCATGTTCTAGGTCTAGAAAGGTACCAAGAACATCGACAAAATAGTCCATGTGACATCAGTGGTTCAACCATAATTTTATGAAGCTACGAAAATACTTGAAAAACTACGAAGCTATTAAAAAAAAAGAAAAAAAAAAAAACTACAATAACAACTTTATTCAACAATTGTTTTCCATGTCACCCTAGTGCCATTTTGGAGATTTTTTGTGTGCAACAAAAAGTATTTTTGTAGCTTCATAAAATTACGGTTGAACCATTGATGTCACATGGACTGTTTTGTCGATGTTCTTGGTACATTTCTGTACCCTTGCTGTTTATGGAGGGTAAGAGAGCTCTCGGATTTCATCAAAAATATCTTAAATCGTGCTCTGAAGGTGAGCAAAGGTCTTCTGGGTTTGGAACATGAGGGTAAGTAATACTTTTGGCATATAGGTATATTATTTAGTCTTGTGTTAAAAATAACTTTTGTTCTATGTTACTTTAGAATCCAGATCGGATGATGATGCCAACTGCTACCCTCTCTTTCCTCCTGGGCCCCCAGAACAGCAGGACAGCTGTGGAAACCAGTCTTATGGCACCCCTCTCTCTGGTTCCATCCAACCCATGGAGTCTCCCAGTAGGGTATTTGACTGTCCTAGCATCCAAATCACCTCTATCCCAGCCAACTGCCACCAGGACCTGGGCTCCCACCAGTTGGACGAGTTGACAGGCGCATGTGGAGAAGCCGGTGCTGGGTCTCTATCAAGGGACCAGCTCTTTCTGCCATTGGATGCATCGTACAGGGACACGTCCTCACTGTGTCCCAGCCCCTGCAGTAGTTTGTCCTCCCGCAGCTGGTTGTCAGACGCCTCGTCCTGCGAGTCCTTCTCGCACATCTACGATGATGTGGAGGCAGAACTGAATGAGGCAGCTGCTCAAGTTCGCCTGGCTTCACCTCTAGTGTCGCCGTTGGCGTCTCCTCTGCCATCCCCACTTACTTCTCCCCAAGCGTCTCCTCAAGTGTCTCCGCTTGTGTCCCCCTTTGGTTCTCCAGGATTTGGAGATGACCCTTGGTACCGTTACCAACAACAACATTACCAGCAACCCCTACAATATCATTATGCCCAATCACTGTCGCCATATCAGTCGCCTCGCAACAGCATCACCGAGGAAACTTGGCTCAGTCCCCGTCCACACTCCTCATCCTCACGGCCCTCTTCTCGGCCAAACTCGCCATGTGGAAAAAGGCGCCATTCCAGTGCAGAAGTCAATCCCGGTTTGACATCTCCGCACCTTTCCCCCAATGTAACACCATCTCACTCTCCTCGGGGCAGTGTCACTGAAGAGACATGGTTAGGAGGTGCAACATTTGCTCCCTACCAGACCCCTCCACTGGAGGTAGACATCCCATCCAAAACGAGAAGAACGTATCAGACCAACCACAACCAGGATCAAGTGGCTTTGTTGCCTGGACAAGACGACTCAAGTCTTCAAGACCCAAGCCTTGCAAATCCATCACTAAACTCAGGCATAGCTGTGTCCCTTCCCAGTTTAAAGAAAGAGGATATAGTTGAACATTTCTTAGCCGTTCCAACACACTTCCCTTGGGTTAAACCCAAACAAGTCGGCACTCCTTTATACAGGTAAATTGCATGTACATATAGGACTCAATTGTTTTGGTTTTGAACAAGTGCCAGATACATAATAGTTTTGGCCTTGTTGTTCCATCATTTACGAACTTGTTAGGGCTATAACAATGGGTGTCTGTTTCACTGGCCAGTGCTTAGCTGCTTCTGTTTCTTTTTCTTACTCAGGTCCACATCTTTACCTCCACTGGACTGCCCTCTTCCCAGTCAGTGTGGCCAGTGTGAGTTAAAGATGGAGATCCAACCTAGACCTCACCACAGAGCCCATTATGAGACGGAGGGCAGTCGAGGGGCCATTAAATCGGACTGCGGAAGACACCCTTTTGTACAGGTCAGACTTTATAGACTTCATCTCAGATTGTTTGGGGCCCCGCCACCTGTTTGTCTGCAAAATGGAAGAGAAAACCTGTTTGGAAACAGTCATTTTTGCAATTCCATTTGGTGTGACTAGTGAATTATAAATGTTTTTTTTTTTTTTTTTTTTTTTTTTCTTTTCACATGTGATTTATTGATCATGGTTAATTATTGATGGAGTATTTCATCCATCATTACCCACTTTTCTGGTGTTGTTTTTGTTCATCACACACTGTACAGACTGTATTGTGCACATTTTGAACAGTTCACTGAACTTGCACAGCAGTTTTCATTGTTCTGGTAAATTGAGAAAGGGTTCCATACCTAAAGGTTTGTTGCTCATCTGACATCTGCTCTAGTGCAAGACAAAAGTACCAAGTATTGAGTGTATTTAATTATTTATATTAATATTTTAATATTAATTAGTGTTATTATACATAAATAAAACAGTATTAGATAGTTTAGATATCACTGGATTAACAATACTTGAATTTACCTATGAGAGAAGGAGAGATATATTTGATTCATGTGATATCAGCCAGTCTTATGGACAGAACTTTTGATCCAGTCAGCTTGTGGTATTTTTAACAGGGTACAAGCTAATATTACATGTGTTGCACTGTTTGTTTACCCTAGCTACCTATGACACGAATGGCTGGCCATTCCTGCCATTAAAGAAACAGATGTTGCAAGCTTTTGAGAGATAATCACATGTAAAACTAGAAAAGTAAAGATTGTCAACAAACTTTGAATATTGGTTTGAAATGGTAGCCTGATATAGGCTACTTTGAATACTTTAAAAGCTATGGAGCATTAAACCTTTGATGGATGATGGATAGGCAGATACTTCTAGGAACAATTTATTTGCCTGTTTACTCATACCATTTCTTCTCGCATCTGTAGCTAATAGGGTTTAATGAAAAACCCGTCAGCCTGCAGATGTTCATCGGAACAGCGGATGAGCGTTACATCAGGCCACACCCATTCTATCAAGTGCATAGGATCACTGGGAAAACCGTAGCGACGCCGAGTCAAGAGACAGTGATATCCAGCACCAAAGTTCTCGAAATTCCTCTCCTGCCTGAAAACAATATGTCTGCCAGGTACCCGTCAAACAAGCCTCTGATTTACATGCACCCTGCCCTGCATGCATTGTAGACAGAGTGTTTTTTGCATAAATGATGTATTGACATGGCTGACTGTTTAGTCTATATATCAAGAAGATGGCAGTGCTGAATGTAAAATATGTGAAATTCAGAACAGTTTTAAAGGTGCAATCAGGTTTTTTTTTGATAAACACTCAATCATATAACTCTAGTTATATCATAATTAAAGCTGATTTATTTTACATAGAGTTAATTATATCATTGAAGCCAACTTGTTGAGATCATATGTGACCCTGGACTACAAAACCAGTCACATATATATAAAATTAAATTAAATTATTAGCCCCTTATAAAATATTTAGTTATTTTTCAAATAACTCCCAAGTGTTGTTTAACAGAAAGACAATTTTATCAACACAGCATTTTTAAACATAATACTTTATTCAGGAAGCTTTTAGGGTTTGTAATACAAATAGAAATAAATAATTTTAAAAAGTCTACTGGTCAAAATTATTAGCCCTCTGATGTTAATAGTCAATAGCATGTCTCCTGAGGAATGACAGCCCATTCTTCCTTAGCAAATCTCTCAAGCTCCTCCAGATTTGTTAGTCTTCTGGCACAACCTCTGGACTTTAGTGTGCCCCACAGATTTTCTATTGGATTCAGGTCTGGGCTTTGTGCAGGCCAGTCAACTACACTCACTTTGCTCATTTGGAGGTATTTCTTCACCAGAAGTGAGGTATGCTTTGGGTCGTTATCATGCTGGAAGACAAAATGTCGACCCTAACCAAGTTTTCTTGCAGACTGTCTGAGGTTGTCTTTCAAAATCTTCTTATAGTCTTCCTTTTTCATGTTTCCTTCAACCCTGACGAGATTCCCAGTTCCAAACGCACTAAAACATCCCCACAGCATTATACTCCCACCACCATGTTTCACTGTGGGAATGGTGTTCTTGGGATTGAATGCCTCTCCCTTCTTTCTCCAAATATAGGCAACATCTCTATGGCCAAAAAGCTCTAGTTTTGTCTCATCTGACCAAAGGACACATTTCCAGTATGCATCACATTCCCCCAGGCTGTCATTCTTGTCCTTCAGCAAACTTCATTCTAGCTTGGAGGTGTCTCTTCTTCAGAAGTGGAGTCTTTCTTGTTCGGCAACCTCGCAGTTTATTCCTGTGCAGGGCTCTAGTGACTCTTCGTTGAGACATCAATTCCAGACTTGGCTAGGTCATTCACTAGTGTCTTGGCAGTTGTTATTGGGTCTTTAGAAACCTCTCTCACTAGTTTTCTTTCCAAAGTTTCTGAAATCTTTCGCTTCCTGCCTCTGCCCGTCTTGTTCTCCACTGTGTTGGTCTCTTTAAACTTCTTGATAATGCATCTCATTGCAGTTGACACTTGAAAACGCTTTGATAAACGTGTGTATCCTTCTCCATTTTTATGAGCATTAACAATTCTTTATCTCAAGTCCAAACTAATTTATTTTGTCTTTGCCACGATGACAGTGCATATTATTTTACTAGTTGTTTCGCAAGATACAAATCCTCAGCTTAAAGAGCAATTTAAAGGCTTAACTAGGTTAATTACGTTAATCAGGCAAATTAGGTTAATTTGGCAAGTCATTGGACAACAGTGGTTTGTTCTATAGCTAATCAAACTATTAATTTTTTTGAAGGGGGCTAATAATAAGGATATAATATGAAAACATTCTCTTGTTCTGTTAAACATCACTTGGGAAATATTCTAAAGAAAAATGTAAAATTTACAAATTGAGATTTGTACATCATCTGAATAAATAAGCTTTTCATTTATTGTATGGTCTGTTAGGAAAGGACCATGTTTGGCCGAGATACAACGATTTGAAAATGCGGAATCTGAGATGCATAGAAAAAAAAAATCTAAATATTGAGAAAATTGCCTCTAAAGTTGTCCAAATTAAGTTCTTAGCAATGCATATTGCTAATCAAAATGTTTTGATATATTTACGTAGGAATGTTACAAAATATCTTAATGGAAAATTATTTTTACTTAATATGCTAATGATTTTGGCATAAAAGAAAAATAGATAAGTTTGACCCATACAATAAAATGTTGGCTATTTCTACAAATTGCTACTAAATTTGCTACTTAAGACTGGTTTTGTGGTCCAGGGTCACATATAGAATAAACTATGTAATCTTGGTACCCATCTTATTATCTCACATTTTTGATAACGGAATAAATTAATCATGGCTGAGAATAGAACATTTCTACAGTGGTTTTGGTAGAAAAAAAAAAAAGTGACATATATATATATATATATATATATATATATATATATATATATACTGCTTTTGCATGATGATGCATCCACCCACTTCCGTACTGGCCAGGCGTTTAACAGAACCTTTTTCATATGTAGGTCTCATGACTTTACAAAGTGAAATTACTTAAATGGGCCAGAAGTCTTTTTAGGCCACTGTTGGCAAACAGCACCATTTATGTCACACTTTGGTTTCATTTCCATAGATAGCTGCAGTTTTAATAAATAAACACAATTTAATTGACTTGTATCATCTTTCTTTGAAAGCATTGACTGTGCTGGGATCATGAAGCTACGGAATTCAGACATCGAGTTGCGAAAGGGAGAGACTGATATCGGGCGTAAAAACACACGTGTGCGTGCTGTCTTCCGTGTTCATATCCCTCAACACAATGGAAAAGTGCTGTCACTGCAAGTGGCATCCATACCTATAGAATGCTGTGAGTTGTATTTTATATTTTTAGCATAACACATTGTCTTATGCTTATCTTAAACCAAGCATTTTGTCATGTCCCTGAGGCACAAAATTATTAATTTTATTTTTCACAAAAACTATGATTTTTTGCAACAGACTTTAAAATGATGTTCCTCAGTCTGAACTCAATCTCACCACATAATAATTTAGACTGCTCATATGTGACATTATTTACCATAAATTACATCATTCAGGTCTCTTAGTGGTGCAGAAAGTGGTTAGTAGTATCATACTTTTTATTCATAGTTTTGAGGTATATTATAGTAAGGGATCTGTCAGACTTAACTCAACCCTGTCAAATAAACTTGGGTAATTATTATTTTTCAATATTTTATTTTAAGTAATTTGAGTGAAAAACCTCAACCCTGTCACACTCAACCCCATTACAAATATATGTGTTTTTCATTTTTACAGGGTTGTAAACTTGGAATTGAGTTATTTGCTTAATTTATTAATAATTTAAATAAAAAAAAATTGTCATGGTTTCAGCAATTATATACGTATATAATTATATACTTATTAAATCATGACAACTCATATTTTTGTTATAAATAGAATTTCTGTTGTAATATGTCCACTTAAACTTTGACAAGCATTCAGAAATTGCACACATATTTGCAGCAGAAAGACAGTGTTGGGCATGCAGATATGTTGACCCAGAAATAAGGGGGCAATATGAGAGAGAAACTAAAGCAAAAATTAAAGTTGAAGGCAATCTATCCCTTCAAAAAGGCTGAAATGTTAACGAATCCCAGGAATTACCCACATACAGATAGAATGATGACTCTGACAGATATATTTTAATTTTGAAAATGTTACCAAGTCATATTAATGTACATTTCCCCAGCGATTTACATCTATTTCCTTTCTCCGTTGACTAGCTCAACGATTAGCTCAGGAACTTCCCCAAATCGAGAGCTTTAGTCCCGCCTGTGGTTCTGTGAATGGAGGAGAAGAGATGCTTATAAAGGGTCAAAACGTCAATCCAGAATCAACAGTCGTCTTCCTAGAAAAGGGCTCTGGTAAGTAAAACCATATATTAGAATAACTATTCTCGTAGCTAGTTTATCTGCTGTAATTAAAAGGTGTTTTTAGCAATACATTTTGGATGACAGTTTATGTAATAACAAAAGAGCCTTTGTATTGTCTTTTTTTCCATTCCAGATGGTAAAACACAATGGGAGGTTGATGTGAGGGCTTTACAAGAAAAGAGTCAAAATGTAAGCACAGTATGTTATTGATTTTGTAAAGAAACACTGAAATCCCTCAATTTCTTGTAACAACATAACATATGTGCATTACATTTCCTTTGAGGTCTATAATTACAGGTGTCTCTGATGTTCTCTTGTGTTCCCATTCCTGTTTAGACAAGCATAGTGGTAAAGATTCCTCCATACTACAAGAAAACCACGGCTTCCTCCACCCAGGTGCAGTTCTATGTTAGCAATGGCAAGAGGAAGAGAAGTGCCTCACAGTTCTTCACTTATCTTTCAGGTAATAGTCCTACTTATGATCAGCAAGTCTAGTCCACTTTGGTGGCAAGAACTACCAGTTAGACAGCAACAGTTAAAGTTAAACGATAAACGCAACAAAATCTTAGTGGTTCAACAAGGTAGTAGCTCATTCACGTAATAAATAGTCTCTAGGAACGTTTGTACAGTCTGCTCAGAAGCAATTAGATGCAGAATATGTATGGTTGATGGTATTTACTCACACAGCTCAAAGTGATAAAGGATATCCTGTTTCCACTTGGCATTAAGATGCATCTTTGGTGGTCCAGTCACAAGTGGTCAACACTAAAGGTGTAAAAGAAAGGTGTTAAACATTTTATCTGATTACTAAAAACCACACATGAAGGAAGTCAAAAATGCACATGATCACATTGCATTTGTAGTAGAAATGCTGTCTGTCCTTAAAGGAAAAGTTCACTTCCAGAAAAACAATTTAAAGATAATTTACTCACCCCTTGTCATCCAAGATGCTCATGTCTTTCTTTCTTCAGTCTTAAAGAAATTATATATTTTTTAATGAAAGCATTTCAGGATTTCTCTCCATATAGCGGACTTCTATGGTGCCTGCAAATTTGAACTTCCAAAAGCAGATTCAATGCAGCTTCAAAGGGCTCTAAATGATCCCAGCCTGGAAAGAAGAGTCTTATCTAGTGAAATGATTGGTTATTTTCTAAAAAGAATTGATCATTGCTATATTTTTTTAACCTCAGATGTTCTAGCTCTGCATGTACACTGTGTATTCTGGTTCAAAACAGTATGGGTATGTCGAAAAACTCCCATCTCATTTTCTTCTCCTAAATTATCTGTACATTTTTGTTCTGGAAGTGAACTACTCCTTTAATGCATCCCAGACCACAGTGAAGTACCTTAAAATGTGTTCATCCTGGGGCGTGTTGTGAGAAAGCACACCAAAACAAACGATTCAAAGATGCTTTTTACCAAAACACACAAATTACAGTGGGAATCACTAGAGTTGGAGTACTTGGACTCAGGACTGCAATTGTGAATGAACTTGGACTTTGACATTGTGGCACAGAAATCCACATTGTGAAGAACATGAAAGCTAATATGTAAGCAACACCATACAATTAAGATAAAAGATGATAATAAATGCCTCCCACTCAAACTCAATTGGTTAAAACTAGGACTCGACTTGGACTTAACCAGGTAGACTCGGAGCCAACACTAGGAATCTCAGATGCCCTCCCTATCCTTTCCATTTGCTTCCTTTCCCATTTACTTGTAAGCCACGTAATATGTGAATCTGAAAACAAGTGGTCACAGGAGATTTGAAATGCATGGTAATACAATTGAAAATGGTATTGTGGAAATGTGATCGAATCACCAAAAACACATCTTGATTACAAGTGGAAACAAGGGATTAAGTGTCTCAAAAAACTCATCACATCAAAGAGATAAGTCAGTGTCAGGTGTGAAAAAATTACCATTTATAAGTAATAGGTGTTTTTTGTACTGACTTTCAGAATCTGCTTAGAGTGGCAATAGCCAACTCTACTTCTAGAAGGCTGCCATCCTGCAAAGTTTAGCTCTAACCTAACCCTAATGAAACAAACCTGAAGCAGCTAATCAGGGTGTTCAGGATTTATAAATAACAGGCAGATGTGTTGGACCAGGGTTAAACCTATTTACATTTGGCATTAACATGCGCCTTTGGCAATCACCATGATCTGATCAAGATAAAAGTGTACAAGTCTCACTAGCACTCCATGACCTGGTGGTGTTCTTCATATTTCTTCTGACAGATCAGGAGAGAGGGGGGTGGGGTTTTGTGCGGTGTCGACACGATGGCTGGATTGTGTTTACATTACGCTGAGATCCAATCACAATGTGTCCTCGACTACATTTGGACCAGGACTCACTGATCGGATAAAGCTCAGATCATAAGTGCATTTACACTTGGCTTCTTTATGTGTATGGGCACAACATCCGGATGCAAGTCGCATGTTAATGCCAAGTGTAAAAACAGCCTAAAGGTCTGCAGTATAATGGCCCTCCATGAGCAGGGTGGCTACCATTATAGAGGCTTACCTATGGGTGTCCAAACTTGTTCCTGGAGGGCCAATATCCTACAGAGTTTAGCTCCAACCATAATTAAACACACCTGAACAAGCTAAGCAAGATCTTCAGATGCACTAGAAACGTCCAGGCAAGTGTGCTTAAGATGGCTGGAGCTAAACATCCAGAAGCAGGATTGGAAACCCCTGGACTAACTAATGAAACAGGAGCTTGTAACTAGGAGATGGGAAGATTGGATTTGTTTATGTGTATAATGTGTTGTGTTGTCTGAGATATCTGTAGAACTGGACTGATTTAGTTGTCAATTGGTCAGCATAATATAGCCATTTTCAAATGTTCATGATGCTAATCTGTAATGTGCTGAACATCTTCCTTCAAAGCAGTGCAGGTCAAGCAGGAGTTTGGCATAAGGAAGGACCTCAACACCATTGAACTTGTAGGGCAGCATTCTACAACCTCCCCATCAGGTCTTATCACTACTGGAGACCTAGTTGATTCAAATGAGGTCCAACCACTTGAGCAGTGGCTGCTGTCTGAAGGGACAGTCTGTGCTCCATCTTCAACCCATCTCAGTTACTCACCTCAAGATCCTTTTTATCTAAGCCGCTCTCATCCAGCAGACAGAAGCCTTCATGCTGGAGCAGACATCCACCCTATGTTCCACCCCTCATTGGTGGATTTCAACAACTCTTTATACCAAAAACCTCAACAGGATCTGTCTTACAAAGGACAATTTAGTCTTCCAATGACTGGTGGCTCACTGCAAAGCTGCAAGTCATCCCAAATCTTAGCAGAAGAACCAAGGTCTCAACCAGGCATACCTGCAGAACACATTCATAATATCCACAACCTTGTCCCTGTCTCAGTGTCCAATACATCTGGTCTGCACGTAGTTGATCCAGTGCAACTCCCACAGTCCTCGTCTTCCCAGGTGCTTCCTCTTTCCCACCCGTCAACTCCTACCAAAGTGCCTTCTAACTCACCGTCTATCAGAGAGAGCTTGATGAACCCTCAACCTTTAGGTGCATCTCTCCAGGAATCCAGAAAAAATTACAGAATGTCACAAGGCGGAGAACGCCTTAACATTAAACAGGAACCACGGGAAGACAAAGAGCTAGCCTTTCGGTCCATAGGCCTACAGGATATCACACTTGATGATGGTAAGACTCCAAGGAAAACCATTACAAAGCAATTAAGTTAAGTGGACAGTGTTGAGTACCACAGAAATTTGTTTTGACAAGAAAATAGTCTATAGGGCGGGGTGGCGAACGTCGGTCCTAGAGAGCCACAGCCCTACAGAGTTTTCCTTCCTCCCTAATCAAACACACCTGAACAAGTTAGTCAAGATCTGAAGGGTTACTACAGTTACTTTAACCTGGAGGGTTGATGTCCTGCAGATTTTACCTTCAACTTGCCTCAACACACCTGCTGGGAACTTTCTAGTATGCCTAGTAAGAGCTTGATTATCTGGTTCAGATGTGTCTAATTGGAATTGGAGCTAAACTCTGCAGGACAATGGCCTCCCAGGACTGAGTTACCACCTAGGTTACTACAAAGCTACAGACAGGTGAGTTTTTATTAGGGTTGGAGCTGTGCTCTGCAGGACTGTGGCTCTCCAGGTCCGGAGTTTGCGACCCCTGCTATAGAGCAAGGGATTTCTTAGAATGAATGATAAAAAAAAAAAAAATCACTTTTTCAATGGTCTAGCCACAAGAATTAAGAGTGAGTTTTCTTCTAAACCACTTGGAATAGTAATCCCTATGCTAAAAACCAGGGCCTGTATTCACAAAACATTTTATCTTACCTCTAAGAATTTTCCTAAAAAGCAGTAAAAGTCTTTAGCTAAGAGTTTTCTCTTAAAACCTATGCACAAAGCTGCTGAGACAAAATTTTACTAAGGAATAGAGAGAAGTCTTAAGCTAAGAGTAAGGGTGGGGTTTACCTCATTGCTAAAGGTGATGTCAGCATGCTTACTGACTATGCACACTGTAGTTGGCTGATAGGGGAGGGGTGTCTTTCAGAGATTTATTTCATAATGTCTGATAGTAAGACATGCAAACATAAAATAAAACCAAACTGGATGCATAAACAATTATGTCTTGCCCATTTGTTAATGAAAACAAGGATATGATCAAAGGAAAATTTGGAGTTGGGATAAACTCCAAAACCAAAAGTGATACCTTTTTAAAAGCTCATAATCGTTTCTAAAATGTTTACATTCCAAGGCAGATTGCCGGCAACAGCAATTTTATGATAGCTTGTGGCTTGGTTGTTTTACATATTTAGAAGCTAGTTTTAGTGCTAAAACACTTTGTGAAATACTCTTACAGCATTTAGGACTGACACGCCCATAATTTTTTTTTTTACGATTTTCTCCTAAATCTGCAAGTTACGAGCTACTTTTAGCCTTAAGATGTTTTGTGAATACAGGCCCAGATTTAGACCATTTTACTGCCAAACCAGTAGAGGACAAACATTCAACCTTAATAATGAAATTTAAGCCAAAGATGTTGACAAGTCATTATTTGGTGATCCAGAAGTCATGCAAGCCGTTAACATTGTCATATCAACACCAAATATTACTGTGATTGTATCTGTTTACATGTAATACACACTTACTGTGTCTCATGCTGGGTCAATAACTCGCCCCAAGCTGCAATAACAAAATATGTGCTAGCTTTGTGGCATATGCTAACCAAGCTTTTTGTTTACTCTCAAGAAAAACTAGCAGCTGCCACCCCTAGTGTCTGGAAGCCTGTTTAGTTTAGGCCTAAATATAGTTCACTGTCCCGCAGTGCGGTGGGAAAGAGGATACTGGCATTGCATGGAGTCACTGAAAGAGCTAAATATACCGCCAAGGCTAATCCACTGCTAGTTTTACACAGCTGTATTGTGACAGTCTTACATACTTCACATAAGATGTTGCTGCCACTAGCCTATAAGAAGGTGCATGGAAGAAGCACATGGCCTTGACTGAACTTGACCTTTTTTAATGAAGCTGTCCATACCTTATGTTGAGTTTTTCTGTGGATAGAATAGCATGGCACTAATTTTTAGAAATGACATTGTGTTGTTATACATTCCAAAATATTAAGTAATGACAGTAAAATAAATTATTTTAATTTAAAAAAATATATAGAAACATAAGATTTAGATTACATATATTACATTTTAATGATATATATTTACATTTATAATTAAACAAACCTAGGACAGAATGTTTTTTTTTTTTTTTACCCGTTTTTACCTGGCCCACTGCTACTATGTCTCAGCACTAATTCATGTTAGAGAGGACAGGTGCAGTGGACTGGAATACCCCCGTTGAGTGAGTGCTGTTGTCCGGCATCATGCTCCCTTCGCTGCCAGGGTGTGTGTGTATGTGTGTGTGCTGTCTTTCATCTTCGCTCAAACAGATTCTTGTCCAAATGCACAGCTACCTTTTCTGGCTTAGGTATATTTATAGCCCACACTGTATACTCTGTTTCCCATTTCACATACTTAATGGATGTCGTGTTGTAAATAACTCCTTGTGTGTTTAAAGTGTATTAATAGATTTGTTTGGTAAGTGGCATTTCAAGAAATAGCATTAACATTAAAAACAGCACAACAGACTACTGTAATAACTGAAACTCAGTTTCAGCCTTTGTGGTTTAACATGTCTCTGCAAAAACTGAAGTGTGTTATGAATTAAAATAAGACCTGCAGAAAAACACCAATGGTTTCTGAATGTACAACACTGCCCTCAGATGGATATAATGTACTGTAGATGAACAAAAAAGTGAATTGTTTATTATTAAAAATACATTTTCTTCATTTTGTTTTCTATACATGCATGTGTGTGAGAGAGAGAGGGAGACACCCTAAGCATCTCATATTAAATTGTTTCTTTTATATTTTCTTTTGCAGTAAGTGAAATCATTGTGAGAGACTTGTTCGAGACTCCAGATTCAGGGGATGCCAACAGTGTGCCGTAACTCCACTCCTGGACAGTGTCCCATCGATTAAAAGATCAATGGAAATGGTGCATCTTGCATAGGACTTCAGTACTGCTACTGAACTGATAATTTGAGAATTGGGCATCTCATCGTAACTGTTTTAGTCTCAGCATCTTGCATTACTGCACATGTAGAGAATATTTTCTATGAGTAATACCATGTACATAAAGTTTTCAGCCTAATATAGGATGCATTTAATCACAATCTTTTTTTTTTTTTTTTTTTAACTGAGATATCAAATGTGAATGTAAAATATTGACCAGTCACAGTTTTTGATTCAATATGTGCCTTAACCAGATAAGCCTTTTTATTATACTTCTGAATAATTTGTCTTCAATTTTCTCATTTTGATTGTAAGTGTAAAATCTATTTTTGGAATTTATGATAATCATAAAAAGCTTAGAATAAATTATTAAGACAAAATATGCAGCACTGAGCATTTAAAGCACAATCCAATATTTGAATCTGCTGAGTGTTCACTTTAAAGAACAGTTACCTGGTTGGCATTTCAGTAGATGTGTTTCTTATACTTTTACCATTGCTTAGTCTTTTAAAATGTCGTATTTATGAATTTTTACTGAACATAAAGGACATTTTGTGACAATCTTCATGGACTCCTAGAATGTGTGTTTTTTTTTTTTTTTTTTTTTGTATATACAGTTAAGTCAAAAGTTTGCATACTGTACATCTTCCAGAATCTGCAAAATGTTCATTATTTTCTCAAAATAAGAGGAATAATACAAAATGCATGTTTGAAGGTTTGAACCTTCTGTAATAGTTGCATATGAGTCCCTCAGTTGTCCTTAGTGTGAAAAGATGGATCTCAAAATCATACAGTCATTGTTGGATAGGGTTCAAATACACAGAAATGATGAAAAACTAAAGAATTTGTGGGACCTAAAGGATCTTTCTGATGAACAACTATCACTAAATGTTTATGTAAATGTATTTTATGTGAAATATCTTATTCAGGTCAGTACTACATAAAAAAAAAAAAAAAAAAAATTGCATGCATTTTGTCTGATCCCTCTTATTTTGGTAAAATAATTAACATTTTGCATATTCTGCAAGGTGCATGTAAACGTTTGACTTCCAACTGTAAATATCAATGGTTTTAAATATACATTTAAGTGAATGTCTTTCACTTAAATACTAAATAAATATGTATAATAATAATAATTCAACTTTATAGTTTGCTTACAACGAGCTCATTCTTGAAATATTGCACATTATTTGAGTGAGGTGTCTCAATCAAGTACCATAGTGCTATTTTGGTACCAATACATGATATATAAGCAGCAACAAAATAATACATAGTGTCAACTAGGCTATTTTGACATACCTTGACCGCGGTTATCATGGTTATGTTTTGTAAGGCTAATACAGCTGTGCTATTTAAATGTTTCATATTTGTTTACATGCGAAGCTCCGCCTTGTGTCACATAACCACCGGAAGTTTCAGAGCGTGACGTCAGATGCAGCGGAAACAGGTATGAGGGAAAGAAAGTGCCAGAAACAACCAGAGAAACAGATCTAAAAATGATATTTCAAAGTTTTATTGAAACCACGCAGATATCAAACTGATCGTCGAGCACAACGGGACTGATTTAAAGACTGTCTGATGAGTTTAAGACACTGTTTGTCGTGTTTTAATCATTGCGCAGCTTAAGCAGATTAGCTTTCATGCTAATGCAAGATAATCATATGTTCTAGAAAAATAAGGATTTGTATTACGAATTATAAGAACTGAACTGTACTCGCCGTAATGAGGTTTAAACATAATACATAACGATATATTGCCTTTTTGAATTTGTTTAGAGGCTCTTGCGTGTAGACAAATAAAGGACACGTAGATACAACACACCAGAGCAGTGGCTGTATTTATATAAACACAGCTCAAAAAAACAGATCTTGATATTTATTTGTATATAAGAGGAGTTTAAATTTGATTTGTGAAGGACTTGTTGTCATCTATAAAAGGACACCTGGTTTTCTCTGCACTGGGATTGGTAAAACAGATTCCGTCAACATCCAGAGGAGGAAAACTGCTTTCGTTTGGACATTTAACCCTGTAAAGTCGAAGCTGAGAAGCAGTCAGAATGCCTCTGCTGTTTCTGGAGCGCTTCCCCTGGCCCAGTGTACAGACATACACAGCCCTGAGCACAATTCTCCTGGCTGGGACCATATTAAGTGCCTACACCACAGTCAGAGACTCAGAGTACTCATCTGCACTGACAGAAGATGTACACAGCACTTCTGATGAAGAGATCAAGCTGGATCAGCTGGATAACATTGGGAATGTAGCCACTAATGTGCTGCTGTATCTCATCACTGACAGTCTCTTTGTCTGGGTATGTGAGACTTGAATGTTGTAGTTTTAAGACCTGCAAGGGTTGATCCATGATTGTTTTTTTTTTTTTTGTTAAAAGCTGTCATATTTTCACAGGTGATGGTGAACACAGCATGCTGCATCCTCATGTTAATCGCTAAAGTGATCCAGTACATTGTGTTTGGACCACTGAGAGTCAGTGAGAAGCAGGTAGGAGTCATTTATGTGGAGCACACTGTTGCAAATGACCATAAGTCATCCAACTGTATTAGGCAATAAAATACGGTCTGTCTTTGTATGTTTGAATAAGAAAAACTGTAATAATGACATCACAACTTCTGTTATTTTGTAAGTTCCATAAAGATACATAATAGTAACTCTTCCATTATAATTATGCTTTTTTTTTTTTTTTTTTTTACTTGTTGTTTTTAATGGTTGAATGACATGTTTTTCAGTGACAAATGGCAATACCAATATTAGGACAAAAGTTTGTTATTCTTATACACTACCAGTCAAACGTTTTTTTTTTTTTAAGATTTTTAAATATTTCTTAAAGAAGCCTGCCATTTGGCTCTGCAAGCCTGCATTTATTTGATTCACAGTACAGCAAAATGTATTTATTGTGAAATATTTTTTACTATTTCAAATAACTGTTTTCTGTTTTAATATATTTTCCAATGTAATTCCTGCGGTCAAATCTAAATTTTCAGCATCGTTACTCCAGTCTTCAGTGTCACATGATTTTTCAGAAATCATTCTAATATGCTGATTTGCTGTTATAATAAAAACATTTATTATTATTGCTATTATCAATATGTAAAACAGTTGAATGATTTTTTTTGTTTTTATTATTATTATTTGATGAATAGGAAGATGACTATACACTATAGCATTCAAAATCTTGAAGTCAGTATTTTTTATTTATTTTTGGGGGCAGGGGAAGAAATTGTAGAAATTAATACTTTTATTTAGCAAGGTGCTTTAAATTGATCAAAAGGGATAACAAAAGCATGTATAATGTTGCAAAAAAATCTATTTCAGATAAATGCTGTTCTTCTATCTTCTATCTTTATCAGAGAAACCAAACCAAAAAAAAAATAAATAAATTATATATATATATATATATATATATATATATATAGAACTGTTTTCTACATCATCATAATAATAATAATAATAATAATAGATGTTTTTTGAGCAGCAAATCAGAATATTAGAATGATTTCTGAAGGATGAAGTGACTGGAATAATGATGCTAAAAATTCAGCTTTGAAATCACAGGATTTCATTTTGCATTTTATTTTTGCTACTATTCTGAATAGTAAAAATATTTCAGGAAATGTTTTCTGGTTTTGCTGTGCTTTGGATCAAATAAATTCAGGCTTGGTGAGCAGAAGAGACTTTAAAAAATATGTAGATATATTTATGTATGTATGTATGTATGTATGTGTTTGTTTGTTTGTTTGGTTGTTGTTGTTGAAATTAATATTTTTATTCCACAAAGATGCAGTACATTGGTTAAATGTGTTATATATGTTATTACATATATAATATACATATATATAGCATGAATCATCTGAACAGTTTTCAATGTCAATAATAATCAGAAATGTTTTTTGAGCAGCAGATCAGCATATTTGAATGATTTCTAAATGGTCATTTGACACTGAAGACTGAAGTAATGATGATGAAATTCAAATGTGATCACAGAAATAAATGACATTTTAACACTATATTAGTTTAGATAACATTTATTTTCAATTGTAATAATATTTCACAATTTTACTATTTTTACTGTATTTTTGATCAAATAAATGCAGCCTTGGTGGACAGATTTCTTTCAAAAACATTTTTATTTTTATTATTTTTTTTTTTTTTTATCGTACCGACCCTTAATCTTTTGAAGATTTGTAGGTTCCAGTAGAGTTTAAATTGGTATGTGATATGCTTTGAAGATTTCTACATTATTTTCCACTGTAATAATATCTTTGTCTTGCCAGCATCTGAAAGATAAGTTTTGGAACTTCATCTTCTACAAGTTCATCTTCATCTTTGGCGTGCTGAATGTGCAGCGGGTGGAGGAGGTGGTTCTGTGGTGCCTGTGGTTCTCCATGCTCATCTTCCTACATCTGATGGTGCAGCTCTGCAAAGACCGCTTTGAATATGTGAGCAAAAAGTCATAACCACATCAATAAACACTAATGTTCATAAAGAGTGGAACCTTTTATTTATAGTAGTACTAATAGAAAAAAACGTTTAGAAAGCGCTCAGCATATTGCTCCAGAAAATTTTACATCATGATATACTTTGATCATTTCCTGTTTTGAAAAATATACCAGTTGCTTTAACTGTAAATTTAGTCTAAAAGGTTTAGCTCTTTGAAAAGTGAAATCTGAGTTTGTTTGTTTTTTGTTTTTTTTGTCTGTAAATATGAATTGGGTTAATTACCTACCATCTTTCCTTTCTGGCTTCCTTTTCTAAATCCTTCATGTTTCCCACCTTACTTACTTCCTTTCCTACACCTTTATTTACCTTATTTACTCTGTCTCTCTAATTTACTCTCACTTTCATACTGATTTCCTTCTTTCTTTCCTTCATCAATGCCTTCTTCCTTCCTTATTTGCTTCCTTGCTTAATTAATGTTTCCTTCCTTGCTTCCTTTTCTGCATCCTTCACTTCATCTGCAATGTTTCCATCCCCATTCTTTCCCCTTATCCATCCTGCTCTCTTCCATACTAATTTCCTTCTTTCTGACCTCCATTCATACCACTTCTTATTTATTTCATTCCTTACTTCATTCATGTTTCTTCCTTACTTCCTTGTCTTCACCTGTGACATCTGATTTACTTTTTCCCTTCTTTCCATACTTGCTTCCCTCATTTCCTTCCTTTCTTATGACTTCTCTTACTGGTTTCTTGTTCTTACTGGTTTATTTTATTTTTTTTTTTTGCCTTTCTTTCCCTCTTCCATCTGTGCTTCCTTTCTTACTTCCTTACTTCCTTCATGTTTTCCACCTTTCTTTAAATTCTTACTTCCTACATAACTTTATTCCCTTTCTACTTCCTTTTCTCATTCCTTCCTTCCTTCATTCCTTTTTTACTTTCCTTTCATTTCCCCTTTTCCTTTCCTTCACTTTTGCTTACTTCCTTCCTTGATTTCTTCCATCTGTCTTGTTTCCTTCCTTTTCTTTCTTGCGTCCTTCTCTTCCTGCTTTCTCTTTTCCTCCACTCTTATTTCCTTCATTCCTTCCCTTCCTTACCTTCCTTGATTTACTTTTTTTTTTTTACTTCCTTCCTTGCTTGTTTCGGTCCATCATGTTTACTTCTTTTTTTTCTTTATTGCTTCCTTCTTTTCCTGCTTTATCTTCGTCCTCCACTCTTATTTCCTTGGTTCTGTCCATCATGTTTCCTTCCTTCCTTCTTTTCTTTCCTTCTTTTTTTCTTTCTTGCTTCCTTCTCTTCCTGCTTTCTCTTCTTCCTTGACTTTTGTTTCCTTCATTCCTTCCCTTCCCTTATTACCCTCATTTCCTTTTCGTCCTTCCTTGCTTTATTTTTGTTTACTTCCTTCCTTGCTTCTTGTTTCCGTCCATCATATTTCCTTCCTTGCTTGTTTCTGTCCATCATGTTTCCTTCCGTTTTTCTTTCTTGCTTCCTTCTCTTCCTTCTGCTGCTTTCTCTCCTTTCTCCATTCATATTTCCTTTCCTTTCTTCCTTCCTTCAACTTTGTTTACTTCCTTTTCTTGCTTGCTTCCGTCTGTCATGTTTCCTTCTTTCCTTTTTCCTTCTTGCTTCTTTCTCTTCCTGCTTTCTCATACCTCCACTCTTATTTCCTTTCCTTTCTCCCTTCCTTTCCTTGCTTGCTTCCATCTGTCATGTTTCCTTCCTTACTTCCTTCCCTCCTTTACTTTTTGTTTACTAACTCTTCTTGCTTCCATCATTCATGTTTCCTTCCTTCCCTCCTCCTTTTTCTTTCTAGTTTTCTTCTCTTCCTGCTTTATCTTCTTCCTCCACACATATTTCCTTCCTTTACTTTTGCTTACTTCCTTTTCTTGCTTGTTTCTGTACATCATGTTTCCTTCCGTCCTTCTTTTATTTCCTTCCATTTTTCTTTCTTGCTTCCTTTTCTTCCTGCTTTCTCTTCTTCTTACCCCCCTTTCCTTTCCTTTCCTTTCCTTTCCTTTCCTTTCCTTTCCTTTCCTTTCCTTTCCTTCCCTTCTTGTTTTCATCCATGGTTTCTCTCCTCCTTTTTTTATTACTTGTGTCCTTCTCTTCCTGCTTTATCTTCTTCTTCCACTCTTATTTCCTTCTTTCATTTGCTTTTGTTACTTCCTTTTCTTGCTTGCCTCTGTCATCATTCCTTCCTTCCTTCCTTCTTTCCTTCCTTCCTTCCTTCTTTCCTTCCTTCCTTCCTTCCTTCCTTCCTTCCTTCTTTTCTTTCCACCCTTCTTTTTTTTATTTCTTGATTTCTTCTCTTTTTTGCTTTCTCTCCTTCCTCCACACTTATTTCCTTCCCTTTTCCTTTCTTGCTTCCTTCTCTTCCTGTTTTCTCTCCTTCCTCCACTTTTATTTACCTTCCTTTCCATTTTTTTCCTTCCTTCAACTTTGTTTGCTTCCATCCTTGCTTGCTTTTGTCTGTCTTGTTTTATTCCTTACTTCTTTTCCTCCTTTATTTTGAATTTGCATTTACTCCTACCTTCTCTAATTTCTTTCTCATTTATCTTTATTTATTGTTTGCCACCTTTTCTCCTTCCTTAATTTTTCCTTCCCTTTTTCCATTTCCTTCTTATTCACTTTTCTGCTTCCCCACTTTTTTTTCCTTTTTATGTTCTTATTTATGTACTACCTTCCTTACCTTCTTCCTTATTGTTACCTTCCCTCCCACTGTCCATCTCTCTTTCCTCCACCTTTCCCTATTTCCTCATTCATATATTTATATATTGTGTTGTTCTTTCTGCCAGCTCTCATTTTCTCCCACAACTCCAATGAGCAGTCATGTGCGAGTGTTGGCTCTGCTAGTATCTGTTTTGACGTGTTGTGGCGGTATAGCAGTGCTCTGCGCTCTAGTCGGGCATCTTCACGGCATGCACACTGTCGCCTTCATGGCAGCTGAGGTAAGAATACTTTACAAATAATTGTAATCAATGGTGGAGAGATAAATAGATGCTATTTTTTTTTTTTTTTTCCTTTGTTGTTGGTCTGAATTAACCCCAAACCTTCTCTCCTGTCTTGCAGTGTTTGCTGGTGACGGTACGCACAGGACACGTCATCATACGGTGCGTGCTCTGTTAAAAATTCCATCAGATTGCATCATTGTGAGCAAGTAGAAGCATGAATTTGAAGGTTTTGATCTGTTATTTATAGGTATTCCATTCACCTGTGGGACCTGAACCATGAGGGTACCTGGGAGAACAAGAGCTCATATATCTACTACACAGACTTCATCATGGAGTTGGCCATCCTCTGCCTAGACCTGATGCATCACATCCATATGCTGGTGAGAGAAATACTCATGCATGGACAAACAGGGTTACATACAAAAATGAGTGATCGTGACTGTGTAACATTTATGTAACTGACCTGTAATGATAAATTAATTTGGCCTGACTCATTGGATTCTTATGAGAGTTCTGATACTGTCTAACATAATGTTCACTGATCCGCCAGAAGCAGTTTACAGTTATGAGCTTGAGCTTGTCTTGTGATTTGTGACCCGTCAGTCACAAACATCCTCAAGTAAATACTAGTGGCACCCATGATTTCTTTCTCTTCTCACATCTAAGTTTGATCTTCAAATGAGAGTTTTTTGAATAATTCAGAGTACCTTTATGATCATGTATTTATGTTTTCACCCTTTCAGCTCTTCGGGAACATCTGGTTGTCCATGGCTAGCCTTGTGATCTTTATGCAGCTGCGCTATCTCTTTCACGAGGTGCAGAGAAGAATTCGCCGGCATAAAAACTACTTGCGTGTTATTGACAATATGGAATCCAGGTGAGGAGTCTGATGTGTTTCAGACTTGCTAATGAAACAACTGCATTTCGACAGGCATTGAATTATATAGCACAACTGGGAAGTAAAGATGCTGAAGTAGATAACTTGTGGCTAGTAACACGGAAGTTTGCACAAGATGTCAGCTTTAGCCTTTGCAAAGAGATTTTACCTTTGATAAGCTGCTTTGTATACATCTGTGGCTACTTAGTTATATTAATATAGTTAAAAAGGTCAATTCTCTAAGTTATATTTTCTTGCAAAATTGGAAAAGTGAAGGAAATTAGATTGTGCATGAAAATTAGACCTTTTTTTTTCGTATTTATTACATAAAATTTTAAATAGTTTAAATTGTTTTTTTTGTATTATTATTGTAGTCAAATTGTACATTTTTTTTTTTTTTTTTATCAAATAAACCTTAAGAGGTGAGCATAAGAGATTTAGATTAAAAAAAAAAAAAAACCTCAGCGGTATTTTTTTTTTATTGTTTGTATTCAGACAAGATTATTTTCATTACTATATATATAAAAAAAAAAAAAATATATATATATATAATTTATTTTTTTTTTATTTTTTTTTTTGTGTGTGTGTTGAACTTGTTAGAAATGTGCTTAATTGTCAAAATAATTAATTTCCACAGTGCAAAAAATTCTAAATATAGTCTTTATGTGTATCATATATTTGAATGTGTTATTAGATGTATATTATGAATCAGAAGTGAGCAGACTGCTCCTTTGGCTGATAAAAACCAGACCTTCTGTGTTGACACCAACATCTCTCCTTGTGCGCAGGTTTGCTGTGGCAACGCCTGACGAGCTGGTGGCTAATAACGATGATTGTGCCATCTGCTGGGATTCAATGACAACAGCACGCAAGCTGCCTTGTGGACATCTTTTCCATAAGTAAGCATTACCCTATATTGTCTCTCTTACAGCACTCTAGTGTTGTAATATTTAAAACGTCATTCTGACTATTAATTGTTTATGTCCAGTTCCTGTCTGCGCTCTTGGCTGGAGCAGGACACTTCCTGTCCCACGTGCCGCATGTCATTAAACATTAATGAAGGTGGGAGAGAGAGAGAGGAGGGCCAGAGGGAGCCACTGGATGATAACATTGCTGCTGGACCAGGAACAGAGGCCCGACCGCACCTCAACCAGCATAACCACTTTTTCCACTTTGATGGTGAGGTGTTTCTTTACATATTCATGCTAAATCCAGACAATTTAAAATGGCTTTTTGTGCCTATTCACTGAGGAAGTCAGTCCACTCTGATAAACAACAGTACACAAAGGTTAGCTAATCATAGCAGAGGTCATTTACATATAGAAGTCCTGTTGGTACAATAGCAAACAGCCCTATTTAAAGGAGTAGTACAGTTCCAGAACAAAAATGTACAGATAATTACTCACCCCCATGTCATTCAAGATATTCATGTCTTTCTTTCTTCAGTCATAAAAAATTGTGTTTTTTGAGGAAAACATTCCAGGATTTTAATAATATAGTGGACTTCAGTGGTGCCTGCAAGTTTGAACTTTTAAAATGCAGTTTAAATGCAGCTTCAAAGGGCTCTAAACGATCCCTGCTGAGGAAGGGTCTTATCTAGTGAGGCGATCAGTCATTTTCATAAATAAATTAATATTTGTACACATTTTAATCACAAATGCTCATCTTATCTAGCTCTGTGTGAACTCTGTGTATTCCAGTTTCGATATACAGTTAGGGTATATCGAAAAACGATATCTCATTTTCTCCTCCAGCTTCAAAATCATCCTACATCACTGTTTTAACTTTTTTTGTAAATGTTGGTTGAACTTCTTTGCACGTTCACTTTGTAAACACTGGGTCGGTACCAGTGTTACCAAGACTGCAGTTATTTGATTAAAAATACAGAAAAAATATCAATAATACTGCAAAGCATTATTACAATATAAAATAATGTTTTTAATTTAATATACACTGCCAGTCAAAAGTTTGGAAACACCCTCTCAATTAAGGTTTTTTTTTTTTTTTTTTAAAGAAGTCTCTTATGCTCATTAAGGCTGTATTTATTTGATCAAAAGTACAGAAAAATACAGAAATATTGTAAAATGTTATTACAATCTAAAATATTTGTTTGTTTGTTTGTTTTGTTTTTTGTTTTTTGATTTTAATATACTTTACAATATAATTTATTCCTGCAAAGCTGAATTTTCATCAGCTGTTGCTCCAGTCTTAAGTGTCACGTGATCCTTTAGAAATCTTTCTAATATGCTGATTTATTATTAGAATTATCAATATTGGAAACAGTTGTACTACCAATTGTTTTTTTAGGAACCTGTGATACTTTTTAGGACTATTTGATGAATAAAAAGTAAAAAAAAAAAAAAAAAGGAACAGCATTTATTCAAAATATAAATCTTTTCTAACAATATAAGTCTTTACTATCACTTTTTATCAATTTAATACATTCTTGCTGAATAAAAGTATTAATTTCTTTCAAAAAAAGAAAGAATAAAAATTTACTGACCCCAAACGTTTGAACAGTAGTGTATATTATATGAAAAGGTTTATATTTTAATGTTGTTCTTTTTAACTTTTTATTCATAAAAAAAAAAAAATCCTGAAAAAAATGTATCATAGGTTCCAAAAAAAATATTAAGCAATGATAATAAATCAGCATATTAGAATGATTTCTGAAGGTTCATGTGACGCTGAATACTGGAGTAATGATCCTGAAATATTTGATCACAGCTTTGATCACAGAAATAAATTAGATTTTTAATATTAAAATAGAAGAACAATATTTTATATTGTAATAATATTTCACAATATTACATTTTACATTAAAAATATTACTGATCCTAAACTTTTGAGCAGTAGTGTTAATCTAAAGGCCTGTATGACTGCACAAAAGTGCAAAGTAAGGCCCTTATAGATATATGTATGTGTTTTTTCTTTTTCTTTTCTTTTTTTTTAAGATAATAAGGTTATGGTAATTAAAGTATCGTATGATATATTAATCTCCACTCATTCACCCTCAGGGTCCCGCATTGCCAGTTGGCTGCCAAGTTTCTCGGTAGAGGTCATGCACACCACCAACATCCTTGGTATCGCACAGGCCAACAACTCGCAGCTCAATGCCATGGTGAGTCCGTCTGCTGGCACCCAACATGTTCACAAACAGCCTCATCTCTTCTCCACATGTTTCCATGTTACAAACCTGGCTTTCCTTGGATTCCACAGGCCCATCAGATCCAGGAAATGTTTCCACAGGTCCCTTACCATCTGATCCTGCAGGATTTGCAGCTCACACGCTCTGTAGAGGTCACCACTGATAACATCCTGGAGGGCAGAATACAGGTGCCTTTCCCAACGCAGGTGAGGTTAACACCTCCACCTAAAGGTGTTTATTAGCTAATAAAATCTATGATGTTTGCATAAAAACAACAAAAACACTACTAATTTGAAAGAATATTTCTCTCCTCTAGACTGTGGAGCGCACATCCATACAGGTAAACACTGCTCCTGAAGAGTCAGCAGGTGCCAGCAGCAGTTCAGAGGTTGCTGCCCCTGAGGCGGAAGACTTTGAGGTGCGGGGGAGCCGCTTTTCAAAGTCCGCAGATGAGAGACAGAGAATGCTAATGCAGAGGAAGGAGGAACTACTCCAAAGAGCTCGCAGGTAATGAGCTGAACAGCTTACATTACGTAGCTCTATTTTGCAAGAAACAGTTAAGCCAGGGGTGTCAAACTCAGTTCTTGTAAGGCCACAGCCTTGCGGAGTTTAGTTCCAACCCTAATTAAACATACCCGATCTAGCCAATCATGTCCTTCAGGCTTATTTGAAAACTACATGGTTTGTGTTTTAGCAGGATTGGAACTGAGTTTGACACCCCTGAGTTAAGCCATCTTTTCACTGTCGCTGTCATTTGCATATGATTGTTGTGTTTTGCCCCTAGTGGCAGTTGCTTTCAAATTAATTCTGTAGTAACTTAACTTTTGTTAATTCACCATGGTTGAATGGATGTATGAATATTAGGGCTGCCCCCTAATAGTCAAAAATCAAAAGTTTGTTAGTCGCTTAGTTGCATAAAAAAATACACGGGAAGTAGCGAAGCCACGCAGTTCTTGACGGACAGGTTGTTAACGGCTGGTCTATGTGATAATACAGTACATGGGAAAGGACATCCAAACGCTCGATCATTCATCGACCTCAGATATGGCTTGTCATCTGAAATACCTTAGTAGCAATTTTGCATAGCCTCTTAATCTAATGTGTGCTATTGAAGTGTCTGTGCAAAGTGTGATAGCTAAATAATAGTGCACTTACTGCTTGACAGATGGAGGCACCAATGTGGTCACTTGCTCTTAAAATACTAATTTTTTGTCTTGAAAATAAGAGTTATACATCTTCCGAATCTGTAAAGACTGTTTATTTGTGTGCACTCACAAAAAAGACAATACATTGTGCTTTTCTAAAATAAAGAAAGCAAACAGAATGTGCTTTCTGATGTCTCTGTCTCAGAACTTTAGCACATCAAAACAAAATAAACCAAAACTCAGTGTATACTTGCCTCACAGACATGAAAAAAATAGAGAGAAAGTGAAATGGTTACTTTCAAATGAACAAATTCAAATGTAAAACAAATACTCAGATTATGTAATCCATATGAAATGCATACAGGCACATCCGCTACTGCAGAAATAATGAGTCAGTGTTGCCAACTTCATCTCTTAAGACGAAAACAAAGAAAGCAGTAGTTTATCAATACATTATTAAAACGTTAATGCAGTCAGTTTGCTGTTTTTCCCTGACACATTCGTAATCATTACTTCTGTCGGTGTGTTGTGGCAAGCTTTATGTGCGCTTGAGCGCTTATTAGGCTATGTAGCCAATAACAGGCTCATTATTATGAAGTAAATGGTTTATTAATAAATGTGGGATTAGTCGACTAATCACTTCAAATGAAGGACTGCTAGTCGACCAAAAAAAAAAAAATGTTGAGGGCAGCCCTAATGAATCCGTCCACAAAAACATTATTTATAGTTATTATAGTTATATTATAGTTATTCATAACCAGTGTTGGGGGTAACGCATTAACATAATTTATGTAATCAGATTACTTTTTTCCAAGTAACTAGTAAAGTAACCTTTTAATTTACAAGAAAGCATCTGAGTTACTTTTTCAAATAAGTAACACCAGTTACTTTTTTCCCCATTTATAAAAAGCTCTCCAGTTGAAAGAAATCGTGAGTAAGATGTTACTTACAATGTTCTAGAATAAATGTGAATATGCATTAATTCATCTCACACACACAAAAAATGATTCAGTATTCCTCAAAATGAATAAAAACAGTGAAATGCAACTTAAGATGTTAACCTGCAAAATGTTAAAAACAAATATCCTTTATGTATTTAATCTCATTTTATTAACCAGTGTCTTTGCTGCTGACCTTTGATGATACAATTCAACCATACTAATAAGCAAAAATTACTCTGTATAAACAAGCATTGGTTCTTATTTTTATTTTTTTTTTCTGTGTTCTACTGTACAGATGTGAATTTACTTTTCCTTCAGCCTGAGGCTTTTGGTGTGAAAGGGCTTTTTCATTTGCCAAAATTAGAACTTTTTATATTAAAAACAAGTAAGCCCTGCCTAGATTTTGAAAAAGTAACGCAAAAGTAATGTAATTTATTACTTTTCATAAAAAGTAACGTAATTAGTTACTTTTTTTATGCAGTAACAGAGTATTGTAATGCTTTACTTTAAAAAGGTAATGTTTCCCAACATTGTTAAAGGAACACTCCACTTGTTTTTCTAACTCCCCTAGAGTTAAACAGATGAGTTTTACTGTTTTTGAATCAATTCAGCCGATCTCCGGGTCTGCCTTTAGCAGTTTTAGCATAGCTCAGCATAAATCACTGAATCGGATTAGACAGTTAGCATCTCTTTCAAAAATGGCCAAAGATTTTCGATATTTTTCCAATTTAAAACTTGACTCTTCTGTAGTTGCATTGTGTACAAAGACTGACAGAAAAGTTGCAATTTTCCAGGCTGATATGGATAGGAACTATTCTCTCATTCCAGCGTAATAATCAAGGAACTTTGCTGTCGTACCATGGATGCAGCAGGCGCAATGATATTACGCACCGTGGAAAATAAGCCTAAATGACCACTCTTTTTTTTTAATAGAAATAGTGTTTGAAGAATAACATTTCAGTGGGAAATTTCCAGTAAATCTCATCTGATTGGATTACGTCACATTCAGTTGGTCACATGTGGTCTTGCCAACCAAGCACAAACAAGCACACATCAAATCTGAAATTTCAGCACTGGTACTACTCTCTGTTGGAAATAAATGACTTCTGGTCAGTCATATGATAGTGAAAAGCTTTGCAATATCTTCAGTCAACAACTGGAGTGCCGCAAGGCTTTGTTTTAGGTCCGGTTAAGTTTTAGTATAACACTCTGTTCTCTCTTTGTTAGACGTTATCTACACAAAAAATCTGATGAAGGAGATGTGTTTTCTGCTCCTGCCGCTGATAATGATGATGATGAAGATTCCATGCCCTCCATGGAGGATGAAGACTCAGATTCAATGACCTTGAGGCGCAGAAGACTGGCAGCCGCAGCCGAGAGACGCCTGCAGAGGCAGGAGCCTCCTACATTTTGAGTCGAGCAAAAACATGCATGATGCGCCTGTGGTACAGCCATGCCGTCATACAATTTTGGGCTGATCAGTGCACATTTGTGCTAGATGCAATTATACCCATTAAACATTTCAATTCATTGTCCATTGAAATAACATACAGTGTCATTGCCGCACCTGTGAATTACAGTAAAATTTGGCAAGCATCGAATAAAAGAAAAAGACACATGCATCTTTCATTCATGTGTCTTCCATAGACATTTTAAAATGTTAGTACCTAAACGAGAGCATGGTTCCTGAGTTTGAATTTGTTTTCACTTTAGGAATGCTGCATTTCTTAAACGTCTTTGTACGAATCTGCATCTTTTTTGCATCTGCCTTTAAGTCGATTTGGTTGGCTCATGCGCTCAAAAAGAGAGAATCTTGTGAGTTTGAGCTCTCTCATATGCTTACAATGCCATCCCAGCATTTTAGAGTCTCTGAAGACTTTCCATTAAAAAGGAAAGTGGCATAGATCCTAGTGTCTGTTCTTCCATTGTTGTGACAGCTAATTGCTCTGTGCATCATAAAAGGTGTTCATTTAGTCACATGATGTTGTTTCTCTAGTGTTGACATTCAAAACAGCCATCCTTACTATTTAATTTCTCGCATTCTAAACTTGTACTAATGGTTATATAGTGAGAAAATGTTTCAGTTCCTCTGTTTTGTGCTACTGTATAGGAGAAGCAGATGGACTTAGCCCGGGTAGATGTTGTATTTAATTGAGGAAGATCTGTTCAACATTGTCCTGTTTTATAAAACTTCAATTCGTTTCAAAGTAAATAGAGCATCTACCCTGACTAAGGTCCTTTTCATAGAAACATAACACAATTATGGTCAATAGGTCAGTTTTATAGCTTTTTTGTCAGCGGTTTATTCTGTTTGTATTTGAATGGTTTTAAAAACTTTTATTACTCAACGTACTAAAGTACTAATGCCTACAAATGCTTGTTTTTTTTACTGGCCCATAGCATTCATAATGCATTTTCACAGGATAATTTGGCATGGATGCTGGAAAGCAGTTCATAACCTTGCATGTTGAGTTTGAAGTGAACAAGCTTTTCATGTAAAAGCATGTGACTTTTAATTTGCATTTGCCTTCTGTTAAAGTACCGTAATCTCAAATTCAACATCATGGCCACTTATAAAAGAACTTGCTGGCTTAATAGCCTGTTTGTTGACCTCAGAAAAGAAGTACATCTTCAGAATTGTCTGATGTTTTACACTGTGAATCTGTTCTATCAAATATTTGTCGCACATGGATTTTTTGTTTAACCTTACATGTGGGTGTATTTTTCTATGCATGAAATCACTGACTGTTTGTGTTCTTATTTGTTTCCTGATCAACTTTCCCAAAGACTCTCCTAGTGATTTGTTTTAATGCTGGTTATTGTGATTGTAATGACCGCAGGTCAATGTAGAATATGTTTGTTTTGGTTGCACAGATGCACCTTTCAACAGTATTTCTTGAAAAATATATTAAGGAAATATCCACTGGAATGATTTAGATACTAATACATAATTTGATGGGCGGTCAGGCTGTTCGCGGGAAACCAGAGGGAAGTGTTGGATTGCTTTATGTACACAGTTCATTCATTTGTGCCTCAAATCTACAGTGGATCAATAATAGTTTGATTTGTGTAAATACTTTTGTAATAAAGATTGTAAAATACATGTGAAATGACCCTGTACAAAATAAAAGTCACAGCTGCTTTAGAAGCTTTTACCCACATTTCTGTGTGTCCCGGTGTGTTTTCTGTTGAGAATAAACAAAAACACAAAGAGCATATAAAAGCATTACAGGTGGAAATAGTGAGATACTGTTGCACTGTCTGGAAAAACACTGCAATTTTAATTCATAACACTACACAACATATTTACTTCCCATATTTTATATATCATTTAAAAATATATAGCAGTAATTAAAAATAAATAAATTACATGAACTTTTTTAAAGAAATATTTTAAATATAATTTAATATAATTAATAATGATAGAATTTCTTAATACAACTTCAAATTAATTTAAATAATCTAAGTCAAAAGTCCGAACACCATAATGTACCGTGCACAAATATTTACACTACCAGTTTTTAATGAAAAGTCTCTTGCTTGCTAAGCCTGTATTTATTTGATTGAAATTACAGTAAAAACAGTACAATTTTGAATTTATTTTACTATTTAAAATAACTGTTTTCTATTTGAATTTTTTAATGTAATTTATTCCTGATTTAAAAGCTGAATTTTTAGCATCATTACTCCAGTCACATGATCCTTCAGAAGTCATTCTAATATTCTGCTTTGCTTCTCAAAAATATGTATTAGTAGTAGTAGTAGTAGTATGTTAAAAACAGCAGTGGAGTAGAATAGAAAGTTCAGAAGAAGAGCATTTATTTGAAATGGAAATATTTTGTAACATTATAAATATTTTACACTTTTAATCAATTTAAAGCATATCTGCAAACTAAAAGTATCATTTTCTATAATTCAATAATCAGACATGTTTCTTGAGCAGCAAATCAGCATATTAGAATTATTTCTGAAGGATCATGTGACACTGAAGACTGCAGTATTAATGATGAAATTTCAGCTTTGATCACAGGAATAAATTACATTTTTAAATATATTAAATATATATTTATATAGTAAAAAAAAAAATCACAGTAATATTGCTATTGCTGTATTTTGGATCAAATAAATGCAGGCTTGGTGAGCAGAACATTAAAAACGTTTGACTTTTAGTGTAAATACACTTGTTTCATGTATGTTTTCATTTAATTGTAGCTATTTTATTTAGTGAGGGTTATGTGTATTTAAACCGCAATTTATTTATTTATTTATTTATTTATTTATTTATTTATTTATTCTAAATTAAGGGCATATAAACAGTGTGAAAGCGCCGTGTGTGTTGATTGGCACTAGATGGCGCCACAGATCCATCTTCGATCCGAATCTGACATTTAATCTGAACCGAATGTTTGCAGGAAACCTCAGCGCCACCAGGATATACTTTAGCTTTAAAAAGACACTTATTGATGAGTTAAGACTTAATTACGTTATATGCAAAGCAATCCCTTCTTTTGAGGTATTAATATGATTGTTCCTTTATAAGTCATTTCATATTCTGAAGGTAAATCAGATTAAATGCAATTTACAAATCCAAAACAAAAGCAAGCTAAGAGCACATCTAATTGCAATGATCAATTCATTTGATTAAGTGTTGAGCGCTATTCATGTATTGACTGAGCTCAGTCTCTAATGAAGAGTGCATTGATTAACACTTTAGCAGCCTTCAGCTCTGCTCATAAAAGGAAGGGCTTTAGTTTGAGGTCATTGATATTTGTTACTGACATCAGTTAAGCTCTAGCTAACACTAGATACAGTTGTACAATTGCCATAGACAAGCATATGGGTTTGGAACAACATGAGTAAATAATGATTTGATTTTAAGAAATAGTTTGCTTTGGGTCAACCACCTTAAAATGATTATTATACAAGTTGAGAGGTTTAGCAGCAATGTCTTTCATACACAAATGCATACTTTTAATTTCATTCAAAAAAAAAAAAAAAAACATTGAGAAAATTATGTTTAAAGTTGCCCAAATGAAGTTCTTAGTAATGCATATTACTAATCAAAAAATAAGTTTTGATATATTTAAGGTAGGAAATTTACAAAATATATTAATGGAACATGATCTTTACTTAATATCCTAGTGATTTTTTGGCATAAAAGAAAAATTGATCATTTTGACCTGTACAATGTATTGTTGGCTATTGCTACAAATATGCATGTGCTAAGACTGGTTTTATGGTCCATGGTCACATATAGGCCTAATGTGCTTGAGTGAATATCATGTACAGCCCATTAAGTGCCATTTCATATGTGTACACTTTCTAGGACTAGTCAAGGACAAAAATGCATACATTTATGGGTTAAGTGCTTTTGCTCTTGTCTGCATACATTGTGTTGGTAATTAATGGGTTTGTTCATTTCCAGTGAAGATCTCAAGAGGATTTTAATCTAGTTAACCAATAGTCAATAGCCAGTTCAAGCATTTTTATGCTTACTGCATTTACATGAAATTGAAGTTACATGTTTTTATTAACATGTAGATGTTGAAATGCACATTTTCACACTGCAGTTATTAAATTGAATTGTCTCTGAATAGCTGATCATTAAAACTTTCACAGAGGGGAGAGTTATCAAATTCAGTTCAAAATCAGACATAACACAGAAGCTGTCAGGTTGGCCTATTTATTGGTCAAAACAATGGGGTTTTAATGCGTTAAGAGCTCTAAATTTTTTGTTGTACTTTTGTTTACTGTTTAAATTTAGCTGAAAATACACTATTTAATGTCAGGTTCCTTCTAACAAGTTTGCGGCATGCTGTCAGAAAAAAAGGTGCATTCAAAATACTGTATCTTTTTTTCATTAACATAGATTTACTTTCACGAATAAGCCTACCCTTATAAATACTCATGTTCCACTATCCAAATCCTCCTCAGTATATGACTAGGCTATTTAATTGGGTTTGAATTTAGTTCATATTTAAAACACTTGAACTCCATTTAATTCTACTGTCGTGATTTTTAGATCAGACGGGGCTGCTGAAAAATTCATGTTTGTGTGACGTCAGACGCATCTGTCATAACGCTTAGAGATGTTTGAGCTCGTTGGCGGGTTGAAATGTTTCCCCTGAGTGCTTTTACACCGGCGAAAATCAATAGCGGCTCTGCTGTCACCCTCTCAGCTCGGCGACTGCTCTTCAAGCAGGTTTGATGTGTCTCTTCCTTGCTTCTCACGGGGACTAGCGAGAGCCGTCACTAAATCATGTCAGGTTTTTCTCTCTGATTTTCGCGGCTTTTCTGTCGCTTTTCCCGCGCAGCGCGGATAGGACGTGAATCAATAGCAACTTTGATTTCGCGCCATCTAAAGTATCAGCTCGCAACTTTGAATGCTTCCATTACCTCAATTTAACCTTTTTTTGCAGCTGAAAGCGTAACTTTGAGAGGCTCTGTAGGTTTTTAAAGTTTTAAGAAGTCGGTTAACATCATTTTGTAGAGCAAGCCACACATCAGAGTTCAGAAATGATTGACGTTATAAGGTTTAATATTGTCGAACGAAAAGAGCTGGCTTGTTCATTTAAAAATGAAATGTCATCATTTATTCATGTTGTTCCAACCAAGTATTATTTTCTTTCTAATGTGAAACATGATGTCCAGGCATTTCCATAAAACAAAAGTGGATGGAAAGCCTATAAGGTCATAATGACTCATATCAGTATTCCTGTTTGTATTAATCATTGTCATGTTCATGAGGGTTGAAAGACAACAAGGGCTACTTTGTTCTTGGTCTCACTCTTTATTTTTCCAATCTTCAATTAGCCTAACTATTTGGACAAAATCTGGAGAACAGAAAAGTAATGAAATGAGGAGTCAGGTTATGACTTTACCAAACTTGGATATAGCAAACTGTATGTTAAAATAGGGCTACTTTAAAGTGCGAAGAAATAAATAGTACAGAATTGGACCAACATGGGTGATGAAAAATGCTGAAGTGATGTAGTTCATTTCTTTTTAGAAAATCAAACAAAAATTGTTTTGACAAATATGGCTGAAGAAAGTGTCTAGAGAAATCACTTGTTTCAAGAGAAGTGTCAAGGGAGCAGCCAAAGTCGTTTTAGCCAATCAGAAACTAGAGAATAACAAATAATTTCTGGTTGTCAGTCATTTTGTAAATTTGGGTTTACTGACATTTGCAGGAAGGATTTAGGATAGACATTTTTTTTTTAAATTTAGTAAAATAGCAGAAGTTATCCGTACGTAAAAGTTAAGTTATTAGCAGAAATCGTTTACATAACTGCTAATTGTGCATGTGCAATTTTTTTTTTTTTTTTTGACTGGAACTTGACTTTTTGAGAAAGGAACGAAGCCAATTAATGGGAATAACATAATCAAGATGTTAGACATGAGCTAAATTGTTCAATTAAATTCAATTCAATTTGGATAAACTTGGTCGATAATCTTTTCCTTATACTGACTGGAGGTGAGCATCTTCACTATGGGTCAGAGGTTAATAAAATCCCATCCCGCTAAAATCTCCTGCTCTGACTGATAAACCCCCAGTCCAAACTAAGCCTCTAATCACAATATTATTAGAGAAACCCCATCTGATCAGTATATAAATCTCTCCATCCAATTACAAGATGTAATATTTCTGCACTCAAGCTGGTAATGAGCTCTAATGCCTGTGCTGGAGTTAATCCCCCTCGGATGCAGCACAGATCAGATGTTGCCTCTGTAATTAGACTGGCAGAAAATCATTATTTCATGTTTGAGGAAAGAATGAAGTCAAAGGAGAGGTAGTCTTTCTGCCGCTCTTTCCTGAAATGTAAATTGCAGTTTAATGTTTTAATTTACAGTGTTGAGTGTTTGCCTAACGCTGTAGAATGGCATATACTAACAGTGGAATTCTTTAAATCAAAGTGATGTGAATGTGAAAGGCTTCAAAAATGGAAAACTTTGAGTCACACTAGTGCTCATCTCTTACTATTGTAATTGAAATGTACAGTTTAGGTCCAGATAAAGTAATTTGGATGAAACTAAATAAGCAAATATAAGAAGTTGTTAGACTGCTTTTTGAAAAACTTTTTTTGCAACCCACAACAGGATATTCAACAAGAATAAAAAAGTGCAGTAACACTAAGTCGACGGTTGGGCATCTCCATTGTCGAAATTCCGTCAGATGAGTTTTAATGGTTTGTTTCACCGTCGAACCCCTATCAGATGGATTTCAGCATACTGAATCAAAGCAAGGTCAAGAGGGCACACGCGGACGCTTCTTATTTTTCATCTTTATTCCGTCTTTGATAATTTTCAAAGAATCCATCTGTGGTGAGCAAGATTTGTGTGAAAATGGTGTGAAATTGTATGTATCTGCTAGTATGAAGAGATATTTCCTCTTAGGAAATATCTCTTTGTAAAAGTCTTTGTACTGTTGTACTCAAGCACAAAGTTTGGCCCAAATACAAGCGATTTGGGGCAACACTAGTCTCACTGATGGCAGAAGGTCTGGAAACCTTGTCTGCTTTGAATGGCCAAGGTCCGCCCAAGAAGCTGACTAACAGGTAAAGCAACTAATCACGTTTTGTTTTTGGAAATGTCAGCACAATAACAGACCAGTGTGTAAAACACTTGATGTATTTTAAAAAAACTATGCTGTGAACTTTACGTATTTCACATACTTCTGAAAATGCAGCATTTATTGATCCTAAAAAGCGCTCATTGTCACAGTTGTAAACACGATGGCTTTCTTCTTTTTTTTTTTCCCTCTCGATGGGTTTCCAGAAGTAATGTTAAAGAACGTGGCACACGCATCTCTCTGAAATCTTGTATATTTTAACCCATCTGATGATGACGTTGAAACTCCTGAAGTGTTTCCAATTTTGTGTGCCATATGCATCAGACGTTCAGCCAATTGTCCGTGGGGTGATGGGTTTTAATAAATGAGGGCACTTTGTGACATCAGCTGAAATGAAAAGTTGTTTGAGAGTCGGAGCAATTTTCACCTCAACATTCAATATGGTGGCATGACAATAACATCAAACCTTACTGGTTGCCATATGTAACGAGACTTAACGAAAGAACCAATGAAGACTGATGTTATTGCTGTGTCACCATATTGGGTGGCATGATTATATATGTTTATAAAAGTTTTGACAATGTTTTGAAGGGTTAGTTCACCCAAAAATTTAATTGAAGCCCATGATTCACCCTGAAGATGTATATGATTTTTGTCTTTCAGGCAAATCCAATCACAGTTACATAAAAAATTATCCTGGCTCCCAAGTTTTACAATGACAGTGGGTGGGTGTTTCTGTTGAACAGTCCAAAAAAAGTCCAATAAAGTGCATCCATCCGTAATAAAAAAGTGTTTCACATGACTCCGGGGGGTGAATAAAAGCCTCCTGTTGTGAATCGATGTGCTTTTGTAAAAAAAAAAAAACAAATCCATATTTAAAACATAATAATCACTTTTCTCTTGCTTGCGCTAACTATCATATCTGTAAGCTGTTCTGGGTGGATGTACGCATAGCACATGCACCACCGATCTCGTGAAAACCAGCATTTGTTTACAGGAGCAAAAGAAGCTAATTTTCCTTACTTTAGCAAAGGAAAACCTCTTGGTCTCCTCTTGGTTTATAATTTTTTTTTTACATCTAATTTCTGCAACTAATTTGTGACTGTTGTTTTGTTTTACTCTCTCCTCTGTGCTTCCGCATTCATCACTTATCAGCGGGCCACGCTTACATCCAGGGATGCCTTAATGTAACCAAAGATTTTTTTTTTTTTAAGCTTTTAGAAAATTATTTGTGAAATTTAGATTTTTTTTCTTGTTAATATGCCAGTTAACATTCACAACACTGTTCTGCCTAAAATGTGAATAAAAAACAAAACTCAAAATATGTCATTTCCATACCTAAAATATATATTTTACAGTCACCCTTATGCAGATTGATCATAAAAACAGCAAAAAGGCTTCCTACCAGTGACCATCCATTCTTCACAAAACTTAAGATCTTGCAAAGTTTTATCATAGATGGAATGCTAAAAGCATTTCAGTCAAATGTAATTTATGCAATATTTCAAACATTTAACCCATGGGGGGAAAACCACCCCACTGTAACAGTTTAAAAGTAACCCAATTCCATGTAGGAAAAATCGTATTTGGCAACCCTGCTCCAACACAAGCTGCAGGAGTCAGGTTTCACCAGTATCACAGGTCGTGAGTGGAGATGACAGACCATTCTGGTGATTTGTTCAACAGATAATGAGCTCACTGACAAATATTTTATCCTGTAAGATGTGCTCCCTTATACAAATTGCATATGATCGGCAAATCGAAAATGAAAGTAACAGCGCATACATAGCTGTTCCCTGATGCATGAAAATTATATGCAATATGATGTTTGTGTGAGCAGGCGGTAACAGTCAGATAGTCAGCGGGAACGGTTTCAACATCCCGTGGAGAGCTTTAATACAAGAACGCACACAATGAACTCCTACTGTAGAAAGCAAAAGCCGTACGCATTTTTTTAGGTCTAAAAAGAGAACCTATGGTCACCCTACTACAGTATATTGGTGGAATATGTGGAACATACCAACTATACAAATTGTGTGGGGAAGACTGAACTGTATTATGCATTATACAGTCTGTATAGCGTACAAATAGGGCGTCGCTGAAAATGACTGCGTAAGTTTGTTTACAGAACCCTGTTGTCACTGATGCAAACTCCCGTATACAAATAATTATTCGAAAACTATAATTTCCCCACGGTCACTGGGCCCCCTTCCCAGTGTAGGCCCCTGGACTTCAGCCCGTTAAAGCCTGTGCGTTAATGTGCCCCTGCATATGTCCTACATCATCCACCAAGAACGGCTTCCGTGTACGACAATTAGCGCAATCTAGAGAAAAGTGATTACTTTTAAGTGATATTTTTCTTACAAAAACATTGATTCGATCCATGTGGAGCACTTTTTATTATGGATAGATGCATTTACAGAAACACCCACCCACTGCCATTATAAAGCTTGGAAGAGCCAGGATTTGTCTGAAAGAAAAAATCATATACACCTAGAATGCCTTGAAGGTGAGTAAATCATGGGCTAATTTCCATTTTTGGGTGAACCTTTTAAGAAGACACCAACACTCCTTTGGACTCCTTTGACCACTATTGTATGGACAAAATAACTCTTCCACAGAAGAAATATAATAATACAATTTTGTAATGACATGTGTTAGTAAATAATGACAGATTTTTCATTTTTGAACTATCCCTTTGATCACATTCATGTAAACAATGTGATCTTAGCCTAAAATTGTCAATATGTTACCTATCAAACGCTCTGTAATATGTACTGTCTGAAGAGACAGGTGCAGCATGCACTCTTGTGTTTGCATCTAAACTGAGGTCAGGGTCTCCACTCACTGTATGGAAGTGGGCTGGGAGACCAGGTTCAATGAGCATTCCAGCGGCTTTCTCTCCCTGCAGAGGACATAACAGATGTGGATTTACATACACCCCCAGCATCCCACACTCTGATGAGATTATCCGAGAGTGCAGAGAAAGACTCATACTTAATACATGCCTCGAGGAGGGCCAGGGGAGCCAGGCCCTCCGAGAGCGCAGGGGACAAAAGCAGAAGGGGAAAATGTCAAGCTTGCCAGACGGGAACAGGACAACAAACTGCTTTTGCCGCTCCTCAAGCTCTGTCCCTGACAAGAGGGTGGCTGGATTAGCATCTCATAAAGGCTGTGGCAATGCTGTTGGCAATTACTACAATATGAAGGCTCTTAATGCGTGTATTTGAGAATTCTGTTTCGCTTTGCAATGCATTACCATCTTCTTTTTATGGGCAGAAGTTTTGATTAGTTCATCTTTTTTAGTTCAAAAGTGTAAACAACTCGGCTGTGTCATGCCATTGATGGAGTCAGTGGCTGGACATGTTAGGCAACTCAAAAATACAAATGACTTTTTCTGCCGGGTAATAATTGTGGTATAAAAAGCATACAATTCAATCCTTTTGGGCTTTTTTATTGCTTTATTTGGACACGGCAGCAAAGAGTAGACAATAAAGCAACCTTTAAAGAAGTCATTTGTAATTTAACAGGGTCATGTCCTCTAGACACTGATCAGATGCATTTTGCATTCTAAAAAAATGGCCAGAATATGTTTTTAAACATTGTGGCTCATGGCGTGAAATGCTGTAAAACTCGTAATCTTCACAAAAATCCTGTTTGTTACAAAGATGCTGCTTGTAGGCTGTAGTAGCAGTAAAAGGGATCTCATGGGGAGTTTTACACCATATAGACTGTCAGTTAAGCATAGCCTGTTTTAAGTACCCTCAAAACTTATTTGAGAGGTTGTCATCACCTTTAAAGAATCCCCATGAAAAATATCAAACTCAATAAATATTAAAACAAGATGAACTAGTAATCGACCACCCTATCTTATTCTTAGTAATTATTCCCTAGGGAAGAAGAGGACATTATTTTAATGGTAAATAAATAGAAGTGGGCCACCACACAGCAATCCCACACTACACCTGATGCTCTGAATTCATGTATTGGAGGCTCTCACCATCTATCGTTGGAGTCTTAAATTATGCAGTAGGCATTGTGTTGGGCGCCTGAACCTGTCATGGTCCTGTATAGCTCAAGCTTGTGATTCATAATTAAACTGTTTGTGAGGCCTGTGTTCGAATATGAAAGCTGCGACAGAGCGGCCTTGTCCAAAAAGTGCATGCTGTATTGATTTCTCTTCCTCAGAGATACTTGGCCTTGACATTTTCCAGCCGTTTCCCACATTGTTTTGTAAGTTTTATTTGTTCCGCTAGCGTGGGCTCTCTCTCCCACTGAGGGCATGCCCTGGCAACCCTAAATGAATCCCTCTTCTTCTTCAAACTCTGGTTCGATATGTATCCGTGAGTTATGTCTATCTGCAGAGAGTCCAAACTCATCATCTCGAGAGGAGGTAAACGTGGCTTATAATTATGGGCTGTGTTCATTTACATGTGTTAATCACTCAGGTGATGGGCTGCTCATCCTGATACCAGCAGGTCAGGCCCCTGCAGACACAAGAGTCAAAACCCAATTATATGCATGATTAACTTTATCCTAAGCTGTTTCCCCACAGTCAAGACTCTCACTGGATAAGAGGACAGGGTAGTGATGTGTGTATATGCCTGTGTACTTGTATAAGGGTTGAGTGGCATATGAATTACAAGTAGTTTAAAGCTTGTTTAATTGCTCTTGAATGTTAATTTGGTTTCAACAGGTCTGAGAAAGTTAGATGATTGAACTGTCGTATATCAGAATTTTCTCAACACTTCATTCCAATTTGACTTTGATGTGAGTTTTCTGTGATCATATGTTTAGACAATACAAGAGCCAAACAGAATACAGTCTGGTCCACCTAAATGTTATTTTGGCCTAAAATAATTTACGTAGACAAATGCATGGCTATTTGTTCAGTTTTTAAATGAATTATTGTATATAAAATTTGGCAGATGGTCAGAATTTCTGTCTGTCCAAAAACACAGGAAAAACTTACTGTAGCAACTTGGATACCCAGTGGGCTCCCTTTCTTCTGGGAGTTGCATAGCAGCCAGCCTGTCAGACTGTGTCTGTCAGGTTCACAGTTTATATCTTTAATGTGGATGTTATTTCATAAACAATATTTCTTAGTCCTATACCCTGGTTGTTTCCTAGTCTAACAGACTATGTTAAACCTGGAGAAGTGCAAATATCTGTGCTTGTATTGTTGTCAGTTTCAACGGTACTGGATAAGATTTTTTACCTCAGCCAAAATGCCAGAACTTAGTTACCAATATGTCTTAGAGCCTTTCCAGTATTTTCAAGTTTATAAATATTGGTTCTATGGTCCAGAGACGATGGAGCAAAATAATGTGGAAGGTAGACCATTTAAGACTTGATTGAGATCTGGATTGAGTAAAGTGCCCTCATTCCAAACAGTTCAACAAATCTGCCTGTCTACAAGAGCTGTACAACTGAGGTTGTCCTACAACCACAAGTTCAGTCCCAGATATGTAGATCATTTTAACTTCATTGGTTTCATATTAGTTACATCTCCCACATCAGTTACATTTCTTTGTAGAATCTCTTTTCAAAGCTGTGGCTCCATATGCTTGTGGAAACTTATTGTGTAAACCTTTAGACCAGGCTTCCTCAAATCGTGCACTGGAGTGCCAATGGCCTGCAGAGTTTAGCTCCAGACCTAATCAATCACACCTGAGCAAGCTCATCAAGGTCTGCAGGATCCATAGAAAACCACAGGTGATCAGGCTTTGAGCCAAACTCTGCAGGACCAGATTTGTGGGACCCTGCTCTAGACATAGAAGCTAGCCCGTGTCTAGTAACCCATATCTACTGTATATTGTATATCCTGGATTCCAGACATTGTCAAATGTTCTACGTAGTAAACCCGAAGGGCAACAGCCTGCAAGAATGTTCCTTAGTGGTTTAGATATTACAGATCCATCCAGGTTAGGATTGTAAATGGCTTGTAAATGGTGATGTATGTAATCCCCACTAATGCCTGAGATATATTGGTCATGGTCATACATGCACTTGCTCTGGTCATTCATATCATTGTGACCCTGCTTTGAATTCTTGTGAGTCAGTGTCTCTGCATATAACTCTTAATTGCACTGCAGTGTCAAAAACATTACTCTTGATTTACACACCATTACACCATTCATTAGGGTAATATGATGCTCATTATGGTCTCCAAAGCAGAAGCCACCTGCAATGACTGATCAATTAAGTGATGTTCTGTTTGCATAGAATCTTCCTGAGAATTGTTGTTGCAATCTGTACACTCAATGCACAAAGAAGTCCACGTGAGCCCTCCTTTTGCCAGCTACAAGAATTTGACTGAAGAGCGGTATTTTAAACAACATTTAGTGATCTGCTCTGTCTAGTCTCCTTCTTTTGTGAAAATAGAACAAAGAAATCCCCTCTGTAGTGGATTCAGTGGGAAAATGTTTTATTAATTGCCATATGCCTATTGATTCCGCTTTCAAGCCTATTCTTTTGTTCTTCCTTTCTGGTGGCAGCAGAAGGATCTGTAAGTTATGTGGAGTGTCAAAGGTGTCCTTTTGATGTAGATGACAGACCCCATGCTAAGTAACACCTGTGCCGGGTCTGGGCTTGTCTGCTCTGGTCTATTTGCATCTGAACTGTCGGACAGATCAACCCATCAGACAAAACTAATTGTGCCCAGAGAGGAATAGCGTTGGTCATCGTTTCCTATCTAGGACATCTCCAGTACGGGGCTATGTGTGTCGTAGACACAAAAGACTATTTGTTTTCAGACTTACATACAGTTATTTGTATGTGCAGTAAATGTAGCTTACATCATCCTTTAGATAATGATATACTGTTCAGCAAAAGGTGCAAGTATCAGCAGGGAAGACAGCATCAGCGAGTAGCAAAAAACACAAATGCCATGTACCTTATAGTGGACCCCCTTATTGCTGCCCATGGCACTTTGTACCTACTGTGTGATCTTCAGTAGAAGAGGGTGGTATATTCACCACCCCCATTGACAGACTAGCAACACGGCACAGCTAGACGCTCAAAATGCCAAGGGTTAGAAGGTACAACACACAATACGCAAAAGAGAGCCTCAAATTGAAAAGACGTAGAGGAATACATAAACGTTGACCTATCATTATTTCTCAAAGGCCTGCTATTCACTCAGACTCAAGAATCGTCTCTCCATATTAGTACGCTTAAAATGTTCTTGCCCTAAAACCACGATGGTTTGAACAGTGCAGCCACATATTTATGATGATAGATGTCTACCTCGCCTCATTCTGAATTTATAAGCTTTAAAAACTCCCATGACATACTGACGCCTCTGCGTAGAACAGGTGGTACATTATTAAAAACTCCACACTTCTTTGGTTGTCTTTGATATTCCTCATCTCATTAAGGATTCACTTTTTAGATGTAAATACCAGGAGTCGAGGGAGCTGTTACTAGGTAACACCCACACTCTCTTGCTGTCAGTTTAAATTTTTTAAAACAGACAGATGTGAAAAGCGGAATAAAAGGGAAGAGCTGCGAACTGTCCATCCCGTGGCAGGTGTCCACTAGCAATGCAGATGGAATCAGTTGGAAGCCAAATGTATAATGGATTGTGATCAGTTGCCGCTCAAAAAGGTGGTAAACTGCCAAAGTCTGTGTTTATTCACGCTTTTAGATAACAATGCAGGTAGCAGCTTTCAGATACATCTCCTGTGACACATTTCATTGTCCTTGCTAGTTAGCCAGCACCTCTTCTTTGGTTTGCTTTTAATAGCAGCCTTGGTTTGCTTATTGATACCTTAGAAAATCATAAATAGATAATCAGCCAAAAAAACGTAAATCCTGTTATCTTTTCAAACCTGTGTCACTTCTGGGGAACGCAAAGGAAGATATTATCGTTATTTGTGTTTCACTAAGAATTGTCATCTCTTCCAAACATTTTGTGTGGATATTTGATGTTCCATCTATATTATGTATGATTTACAGTCCATGTTGGGATCCTCCCAGTGCCTCAGATGACTGCAGGGCAAGATCTCTGGTGTATGAGAGACTAGCGGGTTACTGGAAAAACAGTGGTGTGATAACATATGTCACTGCCAGATCCTAGAGAGAGTTGGATGGAGGGGCATCGTAGGGGGTATGTTTGTGATAATAGTGTATGTTTGTGATGTAATGTCGCCAACCAACACTGAAAATGTTCACTGCAGGTCGAATCCACATTTAGTACTGTATGTGAATTGCTGGAGGTGACACATCAGGATGCAGTTGGTACAGATTAGGGGCAGTTGAGATGGATTATTGGGGTGAAAAATGACTCCAAGATGGAATTATAGGAGGGTTGTATGGCAAAGAACAGATCCTGACAGCTGTTGGTCCTCGAGCTTCTCTCAGCAGGAGATACTCACAGACATGACCACAGACGCCTACCGCAACAACAGCCAACAGGCGGAAATATTACCCTACACACAAACAGACAAGAAAAATGACTACATACTGTTTTAGAATTACATGGGGAGCAATTATAACATAGAGATAAACAGTGATGCACCAAAATTGTTCTTTTTTGATCAAAACACCAAAACCTAAAGCGTTCATTTGCCCCAAACATTTACCAAAAATTGGTAATTGAACTTAATATGCCTTTCAGGATGCCTTACTCACAGGTGATAAACCAGACATAAGAAAAGGTCTTTGACAGCAAGCCACTTCTTGATATTTCAGCTAAAAAAATGTATGCATTGCTACTCTATAGCATTGCTATTGTCCATGGTGAAGTGCGTCCACACTGCTGACATATTTACTTGTAGCTTTTCCACATAGTGTGAATGAAGTCACTGACCCACATAAAAACACGTCATCTGAGAAGCGCCAACTGTTTCGATCAATTATTTTGGTTGAAACCGGCAATTCATTTTCTTTCTTTTTTTTTTTTTTTTTTGCTTTTATGGCTGGATGTTTTCGGTTGCTGAAACTTTGGTACATCACTAGAGATTAAGTTATTAAAATTATTCAAGGTGATTTGGGTCAAAGACACTTTTTGTTATGCTGGTTAAAAGTCTCACCGCATCCCGATAGCAATCACTAAGTTATAGGAGAAGTTCACTTCCAGATCATTTACTCACCCCCATGTCATCCAAGATTATTATTTATGTCTTTCTTGCTTCAGTCACAAAGAAGTCATTTTCTCTATATAGTGGACTTCAATGCGTTGAAGGTCCAAAATTGCAGTTTCAGTGCAATATCTTAAGGGTCTTATCTAACAAAATGATCAATCATTATTCTTAAAAAAAAACAAAAAAAAAAAATATATATATATATATACTTTTTCACCACAATGCAGGTATATGCACAATGCACCACATACACTAGTTCTGCAATGCGAGTCTTCACGCATTACGTAATCACTGTGGAAAAGTCACACATTTAGTTTTTTGTCTGTGTACTTTTGTTAAAAATGTTATTCTCCAACTAAAATCATTGTTTTCCCTTTTTTTTGCAAAGAGCATTTACCTTTCTTTTCATGGTCGCTTTGTGAACACTGTGTAATTATGTAATGTGTGAGGTAGAGCTTGTGCAAAATGAGCATTTGTGGTTAAAAAGTATCTAAATTTGTATTTTTCTTCAAAAAAGACCAATCGTTTTGCTAGACAAGACAAGATCTATCATGTAGATCCCTTTGAAGCTGCATTGAAACTGCATTTTGGACCTTCAATGCATTGGCTCCCATTGAGGTCCCTAATATTTCAGAAAAATCCTGGAAAGTTTTCCTCAAAAACCTTAATTTCATTTCAACTGAAGAAAGAAAGACATGACCATCTTTGGATGACATGGGGGTGAGTAAATTATCAGGAAATTTTTCACTAAATTTTCTTCTCTCAGTGTCGTTGGTTATAGCCTCTGGTCTGCCTGTGTGCATTTATGTGTTTTGGAGAAGGCGTAGCTTTGGAGAGTGATTTGCGCGGAGGGTGGGATCTTATGCTTTCAAAGCTACCTTGTTATTGCTAGCCTCTCTGAAATCACCTACCCTACCTTCAAGCTGGGCAAGTAAGCAATAACCTCATGTTTTCAGTTGTAAATGGCAAATGTGTTTAATCTAAACGTATTTACTCACAAATTGACATATAAAACATAAACTTGATGAATCTGATTCCTTTATTCAGGTTTTTATAGAAGACCTTTCTCTCACACTTGGTCCTAAAGGCATAGACAGTCTTTGAGGTTGCCAGATCTTTGTTTTCCATCAAGGTTCATAAGGGTAGAGGTGACAGGGCTCCTTTCTGCAATTCCTGTGTTTTCATGCATGCTGTATCTGGCAAAGTTGTCACGAGCTTGGCAACATCACTCTGACGGCTTCCAAACGCTTTTTGATTATTAATTCATTGCGGTTTCCTGCCTGGTTTGTTTGCTAAGTAGCCTCCCTATGTGACTATAACTTGAATCAAGATGTTTGGAGAAGGCTGCCTCCATTCAATAGTAATTCATCTATCCATCGCCTATAAGTAAAAAAGAAAAATTGTGCTAATAAAAACAGCTGGGCTGATATTAAAATGGATGAGCCGCTGCTGGTAATACCTGCAACCTCAAATATATGTAAAACTTTTATCTGCAGTATTTACAGTAAATCACCTAAAGCGCTTTCAGAATAGATAAAAATGTAATCATATATTTGTGTCTTTCCATTTCAGATGAAGGAATCCATTCACTAGAGCAGTCTCGCTTTTCGAGCCATTATTCAACTACAAAGCAAACCATATTCATCATTGTGTTTTAATCACATCAAAAAGAAATATAGTGCTACCCCAGGGTGCTGGCAGGAATATGGAGTCCTCCATGATGTTATTGTTTCCAGCACTGCCAAACAATCTCAAAAATTGACTTAGAATAAATGTATTTTTAATATGATAACTCAACCCTTGTGAATACAGAGGCACTCTGTCAATTGTTCTTGCTGAATGCGTTGCTTTACAGATGTAATGCGGGAGTGCTTGTGATATAGCAATATTAAACCTGCGAGCGCTGCCTTTCAAACTTTGTTCCGGCTTTCCGGATAACATTCTCTTTCCTTCAGCTTAACTAAATGCTCTAACAGATGAGATGAATGCATTGGTTTACAAAGTCAGTGTGTTACTGCAAATGCTTCAGTGTTAAGATGCGAGCTAATCGGATCTCGGATGCACTTTTCGTGCACTTTATATTAATGTGATTTCAGCTCAGTGCTGTTTAAAGAATATACCTGCACCTACACGAAATAATGCAATCAGACAGAAAAGTACATATGAACTGATTACATGTAGAATAGACTGGGGCTAGTCGTCTCACAATGGGATGCTGTCAAAAAGGCGTATTTCTAAGTTACTAGAAGATTTTGAGTCAAAAGTGCATAAATAAGAATACATTTTGTCAATTTGATCTTCCAAACATCATCATATCATGAAATTCCAACATCTTAGTTTTTATAATAGCTTCTGGGTAAAGAGGTGAACACAATAAAAACAATTCAGTATGTTAAAGCAAGGTAGATTTTCAACAGCAAGACTGAACTGTACAAAAGAAAAGGATGAATACTTTTTATAAATGTTTCTTTCTTTCTTTCTTTATTTCTTTCTTTCTTGCTTTTTTTTTTTTTTTTAATGTTCTGTTCTCTAATCACTTTATTGTTAAGCTGATTCACACTGTGACAACTTACTCCAAACTGTGTGATCACATGCACAACTATAAGTTTTACCATTGATGAAATTAACTTAAATTTCCTTGGGTAAAAAAAATAAATAAAATAATAATAATAATAATAAAAATAAAAATCTGACTTTTTTTCATCAATACTTGAACATATGTGCCAATACAGATTTTACCTTCCAAAAAAAATAAACAGTCCCTGAAAAATAAATTTAGTCAAATATATTTATTTCATACTATGTATACTACAAATACATTTACATCGTATGTACTTAATTCACTTTAATTGTGCGGAAGAGGAGCTGAAGTCCAACTAAGGATATTCTTAAGAATATTTGATAAAGTTAAAGTGAAACTATTGCAAGTATATACTTTAGGTACACTTTAAATAACATCGGTCAATAAATGCATACAATCCTCATCAACAGTGATTTAAAAACATATTTTAGGCTTTATATTAAGTAATTGTGCACAAGTAGTACTCCAAATAAAGTTTAATTACAATTTTTTTATATCAGTAAGTCTCCAGTGATATGTGAGTAAATATGTTAATAGACTTAAACTGTACTTAGTATAAAACAAATGCATTTGAAATCTATTACTTTTTTATTAAGGTATTCACTGCAGTGAGTGTGACTACTAGCCCCAACCTCCCTTACATGCTTTTCATTGTATTTAGACAATTCTAACTATATTTCAGTTTATTAACCTGCTACTGTTGGACACAGGGCAGTATAATGCTCGATTTAATTCACTTCACACAACAAACCATCAGAATTGGTATTCTTCCCCATTATAATAAACAAGGCGTATTGTTTTCTGTCTCCAGGTGTACTAAATTATTCACAGTCTTTCATGTAAATAAGCAAACAAGCCTTGGCATCCAAAGACAATGCGAGGTGGCATGTCTTAATTAGCCAATCATCCGTCAGCACACAATTATCCATGCGTCGGGCGCTCTTATTGAATGTGGCGTGCAACGACAGCGGGCTTGTGTTTCGTTTGTGGCTTTGTGGCGAGCGATGCGTTATTTGCGCGGCGAGGACTGTAGTTGCTAAGGGACGCCGAGGCTCCTAATGATCCTTTCAATTAAAGAGGAGCCCTGAGGCTGTAGCACAGCTGTCTGTTTAAAACGCCTCCTCTCTTAATGCCCGCCTGAGCCTGCTCAGCATGCAGGAGTGTTTAAGTCAATATTATTTTAGAGACTACCTCCCATCTATTATTAAGTAAATTGAGCCATCAGCGTCTTTGGCCGTTTTGAACCCTAAATGAAATCTATTTGCCAAAGGCCTGGAGGACTGTCAGTGTGTAATACAATAATACACTGGATGGGGTGCTTGTTAGGAGAATGAATAATAACTGCAAGAATAATTCACCAAGATCAGTGGTTCTCAACTGGATTTTGGAGCCCAGAATTTACATTGGATAACAAGATACACTCTTGAAAATAAAGTTTTTTTGGAATCTGTAATTCCAAGAAGAACATCTAACATCCATGGATCCTTTCCAGTTGGTTTATAGTGAAAAATTTCTTTGGATTATTAAAATGTTTTCCATGCTAGGAAAAAGGGTTGTTTTTTGAAACCAGAAATGAATCTTCTATGTCAATGCCTAATTTTGGCATCTTAATCTTTAAAAGTGTAATACCAAAATTGTTGAAGTGCAAAAGAAACAAAAATGTCAATAAAAACAAGCAAAGTAGATAATACATAATACATTTTAACAATGTTTATCTTTGAATTTCAAGAGTTTCATGCTTTCGACAATTCACATAAAATACATTTTTTGTTCAACACAAACCATGTTTATTATGGTTGGAGATAAAAATAAATGTATATTTTGTTCATTTTCGAAAAAGAGGGCTTTTACTTTTTTTCTAATGAATTTGATTGGAATGTGCAGCAATGACAACACAGGAAAATATGAGACTCATTCATATCCTAACTATGCACAGTTGGTCAGTTGCATTTACATTCATATTAGCATTTTTTGTCGCTGTTGTTCGAGATCAGACGATTTTTGGGTTGAGAACCACTAATTTACATTATACACTCTGGCATCGATGGTTTCATGAAGAACCTTGAACATCCATGAAACTATTTAAATGCAGAAAAGATTTTATAAATGTTCTTCAAAATGGTTGAATGAAAGGCTCTTTGGGGAACCAAAATGGTTATTCAATTGCATCACTGCAAAAACACCCTTTTGGAACCTTTATTTTTTAAGAGTGTAAGAATCAGTGAGACACAATGATCAGAAAAGCGTTGGTTTAAATAAAAAGAAACAAATTTCCATTGCACTACAAAATGTAAAACATTTAATAAATGTCAGCCTGGCAAAGTTAACACTCAACTGAAAACAGTTTAAGAACAACTGATTTGATATTCTGTACTTGAACTCCAGAATGAAGTAGGCAAGTGGCAATATACGAACAACCCGGCTCTCGACAACCCACAATTTGGCTCGTGCTGTCTGGCTCATCAGCAGCCTGTTAGTGCCTTCTCACTATGCAGGAAAACACTCCCTCAGACCCCATCGATCTGCTCCAAATCAATGCTTTTAAAAGCCTTACATAGCCTTTAGTTAAGAGCAAAAGCGTGCATGCTTCAAAACGGCCCACCTATATTGATTAGGGTGTGGAATGAAGAGTGGATGAGCTTTTCACAGATTTTCTCTCACTCTATAAAGACCGTCCACAATTCATAGCTTGAAACATATAGGATGACAGGAATATTAGAAGACATACGCACCTAAAAGAATATTTTTATGCCATCAGTGCAGCACTGATGTATCATGACTTTTAAAAGAATGTGTAAAATGCAAATTAAATATATATGAAATGTTAAAATTATAGATATCAAAATAACAGCTGGCAAGAACAGAACTAGAGGAAAGATATGCTGGAAACAAATGTATCAGCTGTGCAGTCAGAAGCCATTTTACAGCAATTACTAGTGATATTTTGTGTTTACACGTCTAGAAAAGCGACAGAACGAAAACTCATCTCTAGCGGCCCTAAAACCCCCTTGTAAAGCAATAAAAAGATAAAATGACTGCGTTGAATGTGACATTGGTCACAAGATGATTGGATAGTTTGGATAGTTTCGCCAGAGCTTCTTCAGTTACAAAGCTTTGAATTCAGTGAATTGTGAAATAGCATTGCGCCGAGTATAAATATATACCCGAACTTAGAATTTACTGGAGGGATTAGAGAGCTTTTCAAGTCCTAGCAGCCTCTTTTCATGGTTTTGTGTACAAAAACGTTTGTATTACCCCTGTAAGCCACGGGGCCTGAGTCGCTCCTCTGATGTTTGTTGATGTCGGACTCCGCTATTTGAGCAGAAATGGGCAATCTGTGGTAATCCTGTCTTTCTTGCAAAGAGTTTACTAAATTTTGAATTTACACGTTTAATACCTTTTAAAATGCTCTTTGAACATTTTTAGCCTCTCGCTGTTTCCGCATCGCGGGAAAAAAAGCAACACACATTTCGTGAGAAGATGCTTTATGGAGCATAAATTTAATATCTCCTCCACTTAAGAGCACTGTCCCATAATCCCCCTGCAATAAATGTTGACTTGTGCTATTTAAATTTACAATTTATCCACTGTATTATGCCCAGGAGGCGAGTGTTACAGTTATTGAGTGTTTTCTTTGAGTCCATGTAGGTGTAGCACAGTTGTGAGCAAATCAGGAAGGCACTGCACACCATTCTGCAAAGAACAGATGATAGAATAATCCATAATGGGTCAAAATATATGTTAGGAATATCTTGGATGCAATAAAATTGCAGATACTAAATTTTCTTGACTGACATCTTCAGGGAGAGAATTTCATGATACTGAATTTCATGATGCTTCATATAGTTCTTCTTCTGCAAGCATTTAAAACAACTCTCACATTTCAACATTTCTTAACAAAATGGGTGTGATTTATGCATTTAAAGTTTATAGAGAACATGATTTACTAGCCACAAACAAAACCACTGATTCTTGCATTCTATGTATTGCCAAATTTGCTTGAAAATCCAAAAATGTCCAAGTAGATCTAGCAAAAAAAAAAAAAAAAAAAAAAAAAAAAAAAGACTTGTTAAAACAAGGAAAATTGAAATAATTTTAACAGCTGATAGGAATTACAAAATGTTTAAATCAGTACTTTGGCCTCTTGCACAAGTATCTCACAATAAATGATAGATGTAAAGAAAAGAATGTTTCCATACCATTTCCTTTTTAAATATAAAAAGTGTTATGCTTATTGTAAAGTTCAGAACGCTTTATCAGAGCCTTTCATTTGATATTCGTCATACTGAAAAATCCTTTTCAATAAATAAAAACGCTAAATATTCGCCCTCTTGTGCTCGAAGGTGAGTTCTTTGCACATCTCCAGAGTCAGTTTGCTGTCTCTCGCTCTGTGTAACACACCCTGATTAATTCCGTTCAGATGCGCCGAGTTTGAACCGGCGCCGTTCAGGTGTCCAAAAGTGCCATAGTTCGTGAAACCCGCATAGAAAGGAGATGTGTAGTAAAAGTGTCTGGGGGGAAAGGGGCATTGCGCTGGTGACCCGGCGGGCGATAACGCCCCTGACGTCTGTGACGGTTCGTCACTCCCCTTATCCGACGTAGCAATTTCGGCCAGGGACCACAGTTTGGGTTTGGGGGTCGGGTTTGCAGAATGAATGACAGATGTGGGTTTGCAGTTCTCACTTAGGGGCTTCTTGCTTTCGCTCAGATCGTTTTGGGGAGAGGAGGTCGTGGGCACCGGAGAGTCAGACACTGTCCGATTCTCATCTTCGTCTCCACAGTCAATGATGACACTATCCGTCGCGTCGTCGTGATCTTCCGTGCGGTTTTCCGTGCAGTCCTCGACAGCTGCGATCAAAAGATTATAGGCTTATTAGTGTTAGAAATGCCTGTTAGAAACAGACAAATAGTGTGTAAAATATGTATAGGCCTACAATATTTGTAAAATAGCGAAAAAGCTTCTATAAGACAACGATATTTGTTGTTGTTATTATTATTCAGTAGCTTAAAGAATATAAAAACTACAACACAATAGCTAGCTACAATAAATATAAGAGGATAAAGGTTTGTGGGAACTTTGTAAACTTAAAACGGTATAATTCAGAGGCTGCAAAATATTGTTATTAAACGTTTGTCCTCCATATGAAAGGCAGTGTGGTGTAACCAACATACAGGGAGTTGTTATCATGTGACAAGAAAAACATAAAACAGTAAATTATATTTTACAAATGTAGACCCTCATGAATGTATGTCAAGGTCATTAGTTATTATTTTATTTGTTATTTATTAACATTTAAAAAGTAAATGTTTTTCATATTTAGTAAATGTTTTTCATATTTTTTTTCTTTAATGAAAAGGATAAATCATGTAGAAGCGTATGATTCATGACTCAAAAGCTTCTAAATGTTATAAGTAGGCTAGTAGTAGTATTATTGAAAATAATTAGTTGTTAACAACATTCATGATTTTTTTTTTTTTTTTTTTACTTGATCATTAAACCACAAAATATTTAACATTTTTGTCATCTCATACATCCAACATTTATTCAAACATATTTATTTCAAATTACAACCATGCACATACATGACATGACATAAGGGAAAGAACGAGCACCTGAGTCTTTGGTCGTCTGTGTTGTTTCGGCTGTTTTGAGTGACTCGTCGTCCTCATCATTTTTCTCTAAATCAATGCTGTCCTCCTCATCTTCATCCTCGCTCCGGTTCCTTGGTGTCCACGTCATTTTATTCTCCTTTTTTAGTCTTCTGCGGGCGTTGGCGAACCAGGTGGACACCTGAGTAAGGGTCATTTTGGTGATGATGGCCAGCATGATTTTTTCTCCTTTCGTGGGGTAGGGGTTTTTCCGGTGCTCGCTGAGCCAGGCCTTCAGGGTGGCGGTGGCATCTCGTGTGGCGTTCTTCCGGTAAGCGGGGTCTCCAAACGGGTACGGGCCCAGGGGACCGGCGTACGGATGATAGCCTATAGAGCCAGTCATGCCTGGAGAATGGTCATATGGGGAGCCCTGGGCAATGAATTAATAAATATTACAGTTTTAAGGGAAACGCACAGCAGACTATCTGTTTTTCATGATGATCCGATATCTTGCCGTTTGCACTACTTACTATAATGTTAAAAAAATATATATGTCAGGGAGCTATTGGAATAATTCGTTAAGTGAATTATGTAATAATAATGAAAATTCTTCACACTCAAAATATTCGATTTACACTGAACTGATGTAAGTAAAAATGAAACCTCACTACACACACAAAACAAACAAACATAAGCGTAAATAAAAATAAATAAATAAATACAATTGAATACTCTGAATATAGAATGTAAATTCCGCGAGTAAAAACACTCTCGTTAACTGTATTTCGAAAGGTTAAGTTCACTACGTTAGCTGATTATTTATGTTATCGCTAAGCTTTGTCAAAGTAATTAACAAAAAAATTACTTGATTTAATTTCAAATATTTGGCTTAGACGTCAAGAAAACACTAGATCTATTTTAAAGTGCAATACAGAAAATCAAAGTGAAATCATAATAGCGATAACAAATAATAAAAAAAGTTTCAACTGTGGGCACTGCCGTGCTGGCAGTCATGATGTCATAATATGATGATAATAATAATAAACCTCCAGACTGTTGAAGTATAGACAAACCATGGGCTTTATTATGAATGAAACTCACCCCATACGAAGTGAAGGGGGCTGTGGATTCGGGACTGTACTGGAGTGAGTTGAAGGCTGTAGTGTTTGTGAAGGCTGTGGACGCGTACGGGGCGAAAGCAGATCCTCTAGAGGACCGTCCCAGATCATCCGTCCGCGGTCCCGTTATCGCGCTGGAGCCGTACGGAGGACACGAGTAGAGAGACAACGAGGACTGGTACAAGTATCCTTGTGGAAACGCCATGGCCAGATTGCTGCTACAGTCTCCTCACCAGCCCAAGAGTCAAGACAATCATCCTATGTGCCATCGAAGGAGAAATCAAAGATTCAAAGCCGATCAACTCCCGATATTAGGAAATTAAACGAGGTCGTTCACATGACCAGCGTCTTCGGTAAATTGGGTAGAAGAGTGTCTCGAGTTCCGTGCGCTTCCTCAAGGAGAGTGAAAGAAGAGCTCAAGCTGAGTTTTCCTGCCCGTCTCCCCTCTCTCTCTCTCTCTCTCTCTCTCTCTCATTTTTAGAGCCCACTCAAATTCACAAGTTATCCTCTTCATTTAGTCCTGACATAAGGACCGTTCACACGCGACGCGTTCTTGCGTTCAGTCTTTTTAAAATGTTCAGTACATCTTTAGCGCACCTTTGTGTCGCGTCTTTATTTTTTCTCAACATATCTAACCACGAATGCTGAATTTTTAAGATGCATTGTCAAGTTAAAAACACTAGTGCACCTTCTTGAGTCATTCTGAGGTGTTTTTAACCTCTAAATGTGCGATAAACTTTGTTTTGATAGCATTAGGCAGTTGACACATTCAGGATCGGATCATTAGTAATTGCCGTAAAATTCACCTCTTAAATTCGGTCTTGAGACCCAGGCTACTGGTGTATTTTTAATGTTTAACTGTTTATGAATTAGTTCTGTGTGAACTGCTCAAATATTTTTAAAAACAAAGTTGTTCCTTTCCTATTGCATTGACGGGCTGCTCTGGGCGGGAGAATTTTAGTCTGTGTGAACGCCCCCACAGAGCGCTTTCAATTCGAATTATGTATTTTCCATAATATAGGCTACATCTGTTTTATTATCGTTTGTGATCATGGACCATAAGGAATTTATACATCATCTAAAAGCTGAATAAATAATCTTTCCATTGATGTATGATTTGTTAGGATAGGACAGTACTGGCCGAGATACAACTATTTGAAAATCTGGAATCTATATATTACAAAATATATTAATGGAAAATGAGCTTTGATTAATATCCTAATGATTTCTGGCATAAAAGAAAAATAGATCATTTTGATCCATACAATGTATTTTTGGTTATTGCTACAAATATAGGCCTATCTCTGGTGTTTATGACTGGTTTTGTGGTCCAGGGTTACATTTACATATTTGATTGTTACAAGGAATTTCACATGGATGCTTTGATTTTAGATTATTTAGATTTTTTTTTTCTCGATTATTCCAAATATAAAATAAAATATAAATACAATAAGTATAATGCAAAATCAACCACCCTTTAAAATTGATATTGATTATAAATAACTTCAAATGTGCACTGAAGCAACGGGGTCGACGCGACTAAACCAGAACTCCACGAGCACAACATTTTATTTTATGGAGTTCTGTACTGTACTCGAAGTAGAGTGCAATTTTCTAATAATAGTCGACACAAGGAGCCGGGTCCCCTTTATTGCTTATGAATGGAGCGTTGCGTTGTTGTTGTGTCGCGTCGCTTGAGGACGCAGGTGAGTTAATCCTCTGAGCGCCGAGATCCGCAGCTCTGACATGATGCGCTCAGGAATCCCTGTACTATTAACATGACTTCCGCGAATCAGGATGGAGCAGACCGGGAATGTTACTACCCCTCTACTGCAGATGGAGGAACGCATGATACTCACACTACTACACAAGAGCGACCCGACATACAGCCTGCTGGAACAGGTAAAGGGAGCAGGTGCCCATAAATACCTGAAACTGCTCTTTATATGCGAGCACCTAAGCGCGGGAAAGCGTGTAGGTAGGCCAGGTTATTAGCTACGTTAAAGATGCTCGCATAAACTATTTATCGAGACATCTCTTATCTCTTAACAAAACATAAAAGTATCGCTTGAATTCCTTGAACAATTTAAATGCGCAGAGACTAATCTCATTTGCGAGCTCTATTAATAGACTTAAGTGCTTGCTTAATGCAGCATGACTCCCTGTGAGAAGTGTATCTTAAGTCTATAAAGCAGGGCTTCTAGATTTATATATCAAACCTTTAACCCATCAATTGGAACCACATATATAATGTGGTTACACTTTTTTAAGAGGATAATGCTATAGCACTTGGTATAATGCTGGAGTTGTTAGACTGGAATTGTAGATATTTAGATTTTGCTGAGACACTTGTTGACATGCAAAATACTCTCTCGGTTAGGGAGATAAATATTGTGTTAATTGTACAGTTATTTTCAGAAGTTTTATTTGGTGAATCCTTGAGCACTGTTGTGAATATATTGGTTTGTGTTTTCATCTAGATGCTGGTTTCATGGACCAAGAAGAACCTGCATTTACAGTCAAGAAAAAGGTAGATGTTAAGCTTAATAGACAAAAAGTGACACGTTTATTAAGTATAATAATCATGCTTTCCATTTAAATAAAGGATGCCAAATATGCAGTGGTTTGCAATATGCAAATATGCACTATTACAATGTAGAATAATGCAACAAGCCCCTCTTTCCAACGCCCCAACCCATGTCTAAAGTTTGTTTTGGACCAAAAGCAGCCCCAATCATTTTCAACAGCTCACAGTCCTCTAAAAAAGGCCTTACTAGCTTATCAATTATTTGAAACCTCTCACACCCTAAAAAATGTTATATAAAATGCAGAAAATAATGATTTCTTGAACCTCAAGTACCATGATTTTCTCAAAGTAAACAGACAATATTCTACAGTGTAAAAAGGGCAAGAATTATAACATCAATACATTAATTGTATTCGTTAAAAGTCCAAAATATTATTTCATTTGACAGAATCACCTTGGGTCGCATTGGGTTAGACTAACAAAAGCAACAGTTCAGATCAGGTGGATATAGCTGTGCAGTTTCACTTTTTCTAGTGTATAATCGTTTGTCTCGGAAGATTATACATTTATTTAGAAAGAGTCAATAACTCCAGCGGCTAAATGAACATTGATTGACGATAATGGTGCATGAAGAATGTTCTCTTTCCACAAAACGTTATGAGATTTGATGCATCACAGTCAGTTTTATGGTGATATGACTTCATTATGCAGTTGCTTTGCTCATAAAGACAGATCCTGTTGGTTGCATTTATGCTGTTTGATTGCTTATATTCCTTTTAGGAATTTGGGTATATTTAGTGTTTTCTACACTCAGTAAAAATGTTTGTCTTAACACAATGATATATCTACAGTAAAGTTAAAAAAAGAAGTGATAACAGCTGTGATGTTAGTAGTCACTGGAGTAATTGGTGCCTGTTTAAGCCAAACATCACTCAGTCGTGTTATTTATATCTGTGTTTACCAATTGTTTGTTTATATGGAATTCCTTTCTCCCGTCTTCAGGGAATTCCTCAGCTTTAATACTAGCAAAGATTAGTCCTGGCCTGCTTGTTTCTATTTGCCCTGGAGTTTTTTAACGTTTATCCTGTAAGGTAGTTCTTGTTTGTGAATTTGTGTCATTTCCTCTTTAGTGTCCTTTTGCCACTCCTTACTCAATGAAGCCTTGTCCCATGCTGTGTTTTGACCCCAGGTGGATCCTGTGGCTTTGAGCCTTATAGTATTCAGACACTGTTGTGGATATCACATGTCACTAGATGGAAATGGACACACCAAAGCTAGAAGTGGATTAGCTAAAGTGTCGCAGCAGCTGCAGAGTGAACATTGTGGTACATTTTTTCAGAGCCGTGTCATAGTGGTATAACAACGGGTCTGATTTCTGTGTTTGTTGTCTGGTGTTCTAGGCTTATGTTCCAGGCTTAGTACACATCTGTAGACAATGTATGTGACATACTGTCAATAAATAACCACATCATTTAGTTTTGTTCTCAAGTTTGTAAAAAAAAAAATAATAATAATCACAGCGTGCACTTACGATGAGAGTCTATGAGGCATTCAGTTTTAAAGCTTAATAGTTTAAAATGTAAATATTTTTGTTTTAATTCTTCAATTCAAAAATGTGAAGATAAAGTCACATTTGTTTTGTTTCGGGGGTTTATTTTGTTTTGTTGTTGTCTTTTGTTTGGGGTTTAGTTTTGCCATGTTTTTTTTTTTTTTCTTTTTTTGTGAGTTGGGTTGGGTTTTGGGGTTTTGGGTGTTCTGTTGTGTGTTTCTTTTTTTTTTTTTTTTTTTGTCCTGCTTGGTTGTTGTTTTACTTTGTTGCTTTGTTTCAGGTTTTGTTGTTGTTTTGGGTTTTGTTGTTGTATTTTGTTTGGGGTTTTATTTTGCCATGTTTTATTTTGTTGTTGATATGTTTTGGGTTTGTTTTTTCATGTCTTATTTGGATTTTGTTTTGCTTTGTGGTTTCATTTAGTTTTGTTGTTGCCTTTTGTTTTGTTTTAGTTTGATTGTTGCTTTATTTCAGGGTTGTTGTTGTTGTTTTGGGTTTTGTTGTGTGTTTTATTTGGGTTTGTTTTGGGGGTTTATTTTGTTTTGTTGTTGTTTTGTTTCAGATTTATTTATTTATTTATTTTGTGGGTTTTATTTTTATTTATTTATTTATTTATTTTTGTTTGTTGTTTTGGGTTTTGTTGTGTGTTTTATTTGGGTTTGTTTTGGGGGTTTATTTTGTTTTGTTGTTGTTTTGTTTCAGATTTATTTATTTATTTATTTTGTGGGTTTTATTTTTATTTATTTATTTATTTATTTTTGTTTGTTGTTTTGGGTTTTGTTGTGTGTTTTATTTGGGTTTTGTTTTGTTTTGGGGGTTTATTTTGTTTCGTTGTTGTATTTTGTTTGGGGTTTTATTTTGCCATGTTTTATTTTGTTGTTGATATGTTTTGGGTTTGTTTTTGTATGTCTTATTTGGATTTTGTTTTGCTTCGGGGTTTCATTTAGTTTTGTTGTTGCCTTTTGTTTTGGTTTTTGTTTTAGTTTGATTGTTGCTTTGTTTCAGGGTTTTGTTGTTGTGTGTTTTTTTAGGTATGGTTTTTTTTTGTGTGTGTGTGTGTGTGTGTGTGTGTGTGTGTGTGTGTTTTGTTTGGGGTTTTATTTTGCCAAGTTTTGTTTTGTTGTTGATTTGTTTTGGGTTTGTTTTTGTGTGTTGGGTTTGCTTGGTTGTTGTTTTGTTTCGGATTTTGTTATGTTTTGGGTCTTTAAGTTTTGTTTGTCTTTCGTTTGGGGTTTTTGTTGTGTGTCTTATTTGGATTTTGGGTTTTGTTTTGTTTTGTTTCATGGTTTTATTTTGTTTTGCTGTTGCCTTTTGTTTTGATGAGTTTTGTTTTGGGTTTTACTTTTTTTTTGTTTCAGGTTTTGTCTAATTGTTTTGTTTTTTAGGTTTTGTTTTGTTTCGGGTTTTGTCTAATTGTTTTGGTTTTTAGGTTTTGTTTTGGGTTTTTAAGTTTTGTTATTGTGTGTTTTATTAGTTTTTTGGGTTTTATTTTATTTCAAGGTTTTATTTTGTTGTTTTGTTGATGTTGTTGTTGTTTTGGGTTTTGTTTGATTGTTTTGTTTCAGGGTTTTGTTGTTGTGGTTTGTTTTGTTTTGAGTTTTTGATCTTTGTTTTGTCTTGTTGTCTTGTTTTGTTTTGTTTTGTTTTGAAGCTTTATTGTTGTTTTTATTTCATGCTGGAAGATTATTTTACATATGCAGATGCATGCCTTTCAACATTCATTCTGTTTTCCTTCTAGAATGAAAATAAAGTCATTCAAAGGAATGTTTAGTCTACATTTCTTTCAGCTAGACTTCAAACCAAAGCATGTTATCCCAACAACGAATGTTCAGCTTAATTAGATTCTTGTAAAGTTTAACAGTGGAATGACTTCATTGCACAAGTATTCAGAAACATAACATGCTTTAAATTTTCTTCTGTCCAAAGCGAATCAGCCTTTGTCCAGAGAGGCCTAAAGTACAAGTGGCCACATGCACACAGTGTTTCTTAATTAATTGCAAACGGCTTGGATTACACATCCGACCATTATGTATAGGAAAACAATTCCTCGCCAGTTACCAATCCGTGTGTAATGAATACCCATTGGAGCTGACTGTTTAAACCGACTTGAATGGGGGGACATTTTACTGAGACATTCTTGTCTAATGAACGACAAGGCATGCCAGTGGAAATGGAGGCAAGAACAGCTGTGACATGTGGAAAGCTGGTATATTTTAATGTGACGTCTCACTGAAGGGAGCTTCACCACTAGTCTGATTGATTTCTGGTTGCTGGCATTATATGAAAAAACTAAAACAGTTTGGATGAGGCTTTTGTTTTGGATATGCGGATAAAAATGTAGCTCACTTTTTACAAAAAAAAAAAAGAAAATTGTTACAAGCCTTGACACAAAGTGTAGCACTGAAATATACATGGCCACCACTGAGGTCTTAATGAACATGAGCGCTGCTATAAATGACACAAAGCCCGCTGGGATTTCTCTTTCCAAATGAAGTGTAGTGGAGGTTGAGTATGGACTGAAGTCTGACAGATGAACTGTGCTTAATGGCCACTTCCAGAGAGGTCTCATCTCCACTGGGCCGTGTACGCACATCAGCAGGTGACTAAAACAGCCACTGCACTTGTCAAACTGTCACATTACAGCCTAATGAAGAGTAATCATCCCGGCGTTGAGTGAAATGTTATTCCTCAGCTAAAGGGTATTTGTGCTTGTCAACCCGTTTTAGATTAGTACAAAAAAATGCCACATGATGCAGTTACGGTGAAGATAAGAGGAAGTTAGTGCGGTAATGTTTGTTTAATGATGGTTCGGTGTGACTTGAGCAATAAATATGCCAGAATGGGTAACAGGGGTTGCATATTTAGATTAAATTAAGCTATCACTCAGGAGAGACTAGACAGTTTGGTACCAAATGTTGGTTTGTAAATATTGATATCATATATTTATTGAATATATCAAGATTGCATGGATTTTTTTTTTTTTTAATGAGGGAGGGGGGTGGGGGTATTCATTAGTTATGCATCAGGTTTATGGTAATGTAATTAATTTATTTTTCATTAACACTTTATTTTACAGTCCTGTTCTTTGTGTACATGCTATGTAGTATACTTATTATAGTAACTACCATAACTAGGTAATAACTACTGTAGGTACTAACCCTGAACCTAACCTGAACCTTTAAACCTGACCCTACTCCATGTAGTTACCTTATATTATCAGAAATGTCTTAGGTAGGTACACTGTCAGTACACTGTAAATACATATAACTATACGCTCTGTAAAATAAAGTGCAACAAATGTTTCTATATTGAATAGACTATCAATTTAACCAATTCTGACAAAATTAGGACCATGTATGATTTTAAGTGTTAGATACACTGAAGTAGAAATTAAACAAAATCACCATTTATAAATACACTGAACAGAATTATAAATGCAGCACTTTTGTTTTTGCCCCCATTTTTCATGAGCTGAACTCAAAGATCTAAGACTTTTTCTGTGAACACAAAAGGCCTATTTCTCTCAAATATTGTTCACAAATCTGTCTAAATCTGTGTTAGTGAGCGCTTCTCCTTTGCTGAGATAGTCCATCCACCTCACAGGTGTGGCATATCAAGATGCTGATTAGACGGCATGAATATTGCACAAGTGTGCCTTAGGCTGGCCACAATAAAAGGCCACTCTAAAATGTGCAGTTTTATCACACAGCACAATGTCACAAGTTTTGAGCATGCAATTGGCATGCTGATTGCAGGAATGTCCACCAGAGCTGTTGCCCCTAAACTGAATGTTCATTTCTCTACCATAAGCCGTCTCCAAAAGCGTTTCAAGAATTTGCAGTACATCCAACCAGCATCACAACCACAGACCACATGTAACCACACCAGCCCAGTACCTTCACATCCAGCATCTTCACCTCCAAGATCGTCTGAGACCAGCCACCCGGACAGCTGCTGCAACAATCGGTTTGCATAACCAAATAATTTCTGCATAAACTGTCAGAAACCATCTCTGGGAAGCTCATCTAGATGCTCGTCATCCTCATCGAGGTCTCGACCTGACTGCAGTTTGACATTGCAATGGACTTGAGTGGGCAAATGCTCACATTCGATGACGTCTGGAACTTTGGAGAGGTGTTCTCTTCACAGATGAATCCCGGTTTCCACTGTATAGGGCAGATGGTAGACAGTGTGTATGGCATTGTGTGGGAGAGCGGTTTGCTGATGTCAACGTCGTGGATCGAGTGGCCCATGGTGGCAGTAGGGTTATGTTATGGGTAGGCTTGTGTTATGGACAACGGACAAAGGTGCATTTTATTGATGACATTTTGAATGCACAGAGATACCATGACGAGATCCTGAAGCCAACTGTTGTGCTCTTCATCCACGACCATCACCTCATGTTACAGCATGATAATGCACAGCCCCATGTTGCAAGGATCTGTACACAATTCCTGGAAGCTGAAAACATCCCAGTTCTTGCATGGCCAGCATACTCACTGGACATTTCACCCATTGAGCATGTTTGGGATGCTCTGGATCGTCATATACGACAGCGTGTTCCAGTTACTGCCAATATCCAGCAACTTTGCTCAGCCATTGAAGAGGAGTGGACCAACATTCCACAAGCCACAATCAACCACCTGATCAACTCTATGTGAAGGAGATGTTTTGCAATGCGTGAGGCAAATGGTGGTCACACCAGATATACTGACTGGTTTTCGGTTTTCACACATTTTAAAAATAATTAACCCTATTAATTATTCTATCTATCTATCTATCTATCTATCTATCTGCTTCTACAACTTTCACTTTACACTCTCACTGATGTAACCTGATGGCCAGTGATTTATGATATGAAAATAATTAATGAATTAATGCATTTAATTAACATATTATAATTATATTGGTTAATATTGTCAATGAATTGACAGATCTGAAAATATACTATAACTATGTTCTGTTCTCTGTTTTTAGGAGTCTTCATTGCACACTTTAGAACAGCACATTTGTGAAGGGTTAAAAAATCTCACTCAAGAGGGACTAAAGCCAGATGTCAAGACCACCACACTAACACCAGCTCAGGCCTTCACAGATGAGTACACAGCCAGTCAAAGCCACGGTCAGGGGCCGAATCTTACTGAGAAACTCCAAGAACCAGAACCTGAACAGGTCCTGGAGAACAAGGGGTCTGATCTAATGCAAGATGATAAGAATCTCATGACACAGAGAAGCAATGAATATGAACTAGAAGAAGGGATGCCAGCTGTGGTGGTCACCCAACCTGATGCGGTGAGTGAAGATCTTTCAAAAGTCTTTCATAACCAATATGACTTTCCTTGTTTCTTCTGTGGAACACAAAAAGAAGTGTTTAGCAGAATGTCCAAGCTGATTTTTTCCCCACATAATGAAAGTGAACTTTCAGAAATTGAATTTTCAGGGTAAAAACAACTTAAATTTCAACCTATTTCTAACATAAAGATATCATATGGCTTCAGAAGTTTTAAAATATAGTGTGTGCAGTAAAAATATAGACAGATTAAGACTGTATTTAATAGATTACCTTTTACTTTGTATTTCTTTCTGTGATTAGTATTCATACATTCTGAGTGCTTTGTGTGAAACTTCAGTGTATTTTTCCCCATTCTCTTTGTTCTGTTATATGTGTACAGTCGAGTCTCGCTCTCACATACTGTCTTTGTTCTTTGTGTAAGTGTTATCTCTGATCATGCGATGCTCTGCTTCCCTTATGCATTTTGTTAATCACAGATGTTTTTCTTCTCACAAATGAAACAGTTCTCTTGATAAGGTCTACACTTCTTTCATTTTATGCATGCAAATTATTAATTTACTTCTTAGATGGGTGCTGGTTTTACAGTTGTTGTCTTATCAAGATTTCAGTGAGACAACTGGAAGTTCACCGAATGTCAAAGTGAAAAGCTTTAAACCTTTGTTTAGAATAAGAATTAGTTTGTCTACTAACAAGACATAATTGCAAACCAAAAATATTATTTATGACAGGATTTCTAAACACTTCAGCTCTGCCTAGGCAGTTACAAGTTGAAAATAAATCTAAACTATTTTTTATATATTATATCTATCTATCTATCTATCTATCTATTTCTGTCAATACACTATACAAATATAAAAATAAATGTAAAATATATTTCTAACATATTGTTTTAATTTAATGTAAATATTTTTATTTAGTTGGTTGGTTGGTTGGTTGTAAATATTTATTATTTACAATCAACACTGAACACTATTGACTTCTACTGTATGGGGGGAAAAGTCAGAATTGACAGAATTGCACATCAAAAATATTAAACATTATTGTGCACATTCTTCCAAAGATTTGGGTCAAAATCCCTTACTTAAATGTTATAATTTTCTTCCGACTCCCTAATAATTTCCACCAAAAAATGAAACTATAATTTTCTAATACTCATTTTGTTTTTCTCATGCATGCACTTTTTTTTGTGGAACACAAAAAAGATATTATAAAGAACACTGGAAATCAACCAACACTAAACTGACCATTAATATGTTGTATGGACAAAAAAGTGATAGCATAGAATTTCAAATCAAAAATAATAACTATTGTGCTCATTATAATGTAGTTTAAACGAAGACGAACTGGCCCATGTGCACAGAAATAGCATACTCAGTCATGAGCTTGAGTTTGCGAATGCTGCATGTTTCTATAGGAACTGGAGTTTCTAACGGCAGCTGTAGTGACGCGATGACTTTACTAATCAATAATTGGCTCTTTTATTTAAAAGGCGGGGCTTATTCATCATATTGGGCATTACACACCTCCCATTCATTAATAATAGGAGTGCACAATCTTCCATATATAAAGTCTTTGCTTTCATGCAGAAGTGTCAGCATGCAACGAAAAAAACTGTGCTCAAACACGGGCTGGCACACACCCGTACGCCGTGGCAGCACTTTTATACTTTACTTCTTCTGCCACTTCTCTGTTCCCCTGTTTCTGTTTTTGTGTGCCCTTATTTGGTTCTGTTCCTGTCCTCGTTTAGTCTTATTAGTCATTCTGTGCACCTGTATTCCTCAATTATCCCATGTACTTAAGTTCAAGTCCTTTCATTCTCTTTTGGGTCCTATACGTCTTCATTGTTCCCAGTGTGGATTTCCCTGTGTTTTGGACTATAATAAACTCTGTTCCTATGATCTATATCTCCGTTGTTCCTTCCTACACAGTAGTATGACATCCGGTGGCCTCCCAATTTCCCCCCAGGCACCAAACACAATTTCCCTCACACATCAAGAGTACCGTCAGTTTTGTATTTCCACTTAAAGCACTGGATGAAACTAAAGTATGTTTCTAAATATTATTATGTTATTTTGACTAAAACATTATTGACTCCTGTAGATGACATCAGTTTTTTTTTTTTTTTAAGCAGAAAGGAGAGATGATGAGTCTGAGGGAAGTAAGACTTAATAAACATCCTCAGCCATCAGAGTCAGTTCTCAGACATCAGATGAAAAGCAGTAAATGGGTCCTATTATGCTCTTTTACAAAGTCTTGGGGTGCACTAGAACATGCTCTCATGCTTGGTGGTTTGAAAAATGCATTATTTTCCCAGACAATTTACATTATTACAATAGCTTTCTCCCCAGCCTGGCAGAAATTACTAGATTATTTCAGGGTTTGAGGAAGGCCCACCTTCTGAAAAATCGAAATGTGTTGTGATTGGTTAGCTGTCTCACTGTGTTGTGATTGGCGAACAGCTAAGACGGTATTTCAGTACTGCCACGCCCCTTCCAAAAGCAGCAAGATCTGTGTACAACTGTGCAAGCATTATTTTAAATATGGAATTTTTTCTTACAAAAACTCATTGGTTTACTACAGTTTGGACTTTGAGATTTGTAACTTTGTAGATGTTTTTTATGCCCAAACATACATACCACACACTGACTAAAATGCATAAAGTGAAAAAGCAAAAAAGGACCCTTTAAATCCCAGGAAAACCTCAAATCTATGGTTAATGCCTAAAATAAACACATTTTTGTGTTCTGTATGACTGCCTTATGAAATGTGTATTTATTTATATGCAAAAGATTTCTTCTGACTGAAATTAAAAAAAAAAAAAAAATCTGAGCATATCACAGTCCTCAGGTCTTTACATTGGCTTCCAGTTAAATTTAGGATTAATTTTAAAGTAGTGTTAGAGGGTTCACTCAAAACAAGGGGAGTCTGCTTTTAGCTATTATGCCACACATAGTTGTAACCAGCTTCCAAAATAGATCAGATGTGCTCCAACAATATCCACATTCAAAGACTCAAAACAAATCTGTTTAGCTGTGTGTATCCTCTTTTTTATTCTAAACAGTTTTAATACATTTTGAATTACTGTTATTGTAATTATTTTGATTTTATTTTTCACTTTTTACTTTGGTGTTTGGTGATGAGTTTTTGCCTCAAGGTCTGCATGTAAAGTCACATTAGAGGACTTGGCTTTATGCAGACCAGTCAAGTTCTTCCAAACTGACTGAATCAAACATTTCTCCACGAACCTTGCCTTATACACAGGACATTGTCATGTTAGAATAAAAAAGGGTCCTGTCCAAACTTTTGCTATAAAATTAGAAGGACACAATTACCTAGAATATCATTATATACTTAAACAGTAAGATTAGTACTCATGGAAATTACTAAATTAGTCAAACCTGTTCATTAAAAGGGGGTGTCCCAATATTTGTATAGGCAATATTGTGTATATTCTTTTATGTACCACAGAAGACAGGATGTCATGCCGATTTGTAATAACACAAGGGTGAGTACATGATAACAGAATCCCTTTAATATCTGACTGACATTATGAATCCCCCTTATTTCTCAACCTCCTCCCTGCCAACCACTTGACTCCATTCTGCTAAGTATAGCCCCCTTTTGACAATCCAATCAAATTCCTAATGAACAAAATCCCTCTGTCAAATTTTCAGAAATGGTGACCTCTGTAACAATAATACCTCTGTTACATTTTTGGGGGCTTATTAACTACATATTTTTTTTCTCCTACAGTACAAACAATATGCATTTATGAAGCAGTATTTTATATGTGCATTTGCCCAGACACACACCTGTTAGTGTGGACGTGTGTGCGTGTGGCACAGTAATGATATCTGCTGAGCAGGACTAGATTGATGGCTCGGCTGGATGGGCTGCACACTCTAAAGTGCCCCTGGGGGAGCCAATAGATAAATCAGTTTAAGCCCTGGACCCCATTTAAAAAGGCTTTGGCAGGTTAATGTGATATCCACTCCAATACATTATACCAGCCTCTCATTCAGGTAAATAGGCACTTACTCTGGCCTGACCCACACTCTCTGCTATCCAATTGTGTTTATTTCATTAGCTCATCCGTACAGAGTTTCCAATGACACAGGATTTCAATTGATCCTGGGCTGAAGATGATGGCTGGCATCAGGTGGCTGCGATGCGTTTAGGAAATAGAAGTTGTCTGATGTGCTGTGACTTATGGGTGACGTTCAAGAGGCTCTGTGGCTGTGCGGGTGGATTCGGATCAGGGTGTCCTGTAGGTCTGGGTCTATTGTGGCATTCCTATGGGTGATCGCCAACAGTTCAAATCACCTCAACAACCTCAATCAATGATAAAATGGTCCCTAGTACCTTGACGCCTACCTAGACAACATTTTTAGGCATATGGCTGTGCTCCTGATTTGAAGTGCATGTTTATGCTGCCTTATACTGTACTATACCTCATTATGGCCAAATTCACATTTTCTATTATTAACATTTTTATGCTGTGCTATTATTAACAACACATCGTATAGAAGAAAGCATCACTAATGAGATTTCAAGCCTCATCTCATGATGAAAACATACATGTGGGAACTTTTCCGCAAGACGTAAAATATATATGTACATTAATCTCTCATTGTTCAGCTCTTTCATCATGATTCATGTTTTTCAAGGGATTTGTTCCCAAGGATTTCACTTCCAAGTCCAATTCCATGCCGACGTTTACAGTTTTCTGAGTACTGACACCGAAGCAGTGCCTCTCACATGCGTCGGAAATACACACAAAATGATGTTGAATTATCAGTTTTGACAAGTATTCACATAAACACACTAGGTTATGTTTTAGGTGAACATAAACAGTTAGGAGAATGTCGGACGTGTACCAGTACATTGCATCCAAACATTTGATTTTAAAGGGACAGCAGCCTAATTTATTTGATATTGTCTGTGGCACTGATGTTAATCAACTAGACTAAAACTAAAACAATTCATATGACTAAAATATGACTATAACTAAATGCTATTTTAGTCAAAAGTCTATGACTAAGACTAAATCAAAAATTTGTTGCCAAAATTAACACTGGTACAAAAATGATTACAAGTGCTCTCTGTTTTACTGCCTCTAGTGTTAATTTCTATTGAAAACTGCAGTGAATATGTACTTACTGGTACATATTTTTCCACAGGTATATTTTTGTCATGAGATTGGGTTGGAGAATCCTTTAATATCACCAATGTTTCTCCTAGAAAGCAATGAGATTAAATAGAAAGGTCTTCTTCTTCTTCTTCTTCTTCTTCTGCAGTAATCTCACATCTCCTCTAGAGTTTCGGAACACAACTGTCTTAAGCTCAGAAATTGACAAAATACCTAAGTCTGAAATCAAATATTAGAGATTACAATATAAAGCCTTGTGAGAAAAACAAACAAACAAACAAACAAACAAACAAACAAAAAGTTTCAATGAAAAAACAAACAAACGTATTATGGAAATGTAAATGAACAGAAACTTAAAAAAGAAAAAAAAAATAGTTAAACTTAAGAATAGTTTTTTTGCCACACTTGCCAATGGCAAGTTATGAAAAACAAAGAAGCAAAAAGCTAATTTCCGAAATGAATCAACAATAAGTAATTAGAACCGTCTAGAGACAAGCTGTTCATCATACTACTTTGACCTTATCAGCCCGTTTTTCTTTGGAAAAAATATTTTATTCGCCTACGTCAGACAAAGCAAATCTCTTTAAAAACTGTCTGTTGTTCTCACTACATTGCAATGTTATATTTCGGAAAAGTTTTACCTGGCAACTGTCACTGTTACATATACTCGCCATCACTGATTTTTACAGGCATTTGGTGCTTGACGAGTGGATACTTTCATGTAATTTCTACTGAAATTTGTATAAATGTGTGTGTAATTAGGTATTTGTAATGATGAAGTTGCAATTTAGTGAATTTCAAATGTATTAAATATAATACTGAATAACACACTACAGTTAAACTAATGATAGTATGTTAGTCAACTAACTGTACTTTCTTTAAAGTATGACAAAAGATTAATAAAACAATGATTTTAAAGTGTACTTTAAAATAAACCTTTGACACTATAAAAAAAATTGTACTTAAAGGGATAGTTCACTTTGAAATTAATTTTTGATATGTTTTAGCTTACCCCAAGGGCATCCGAGATGTAGGTGTCTTTGTTTCCGCAGTAGTTTCAATTTTGATATTTTTAGGTCCAACCGTTCATGTCTGTCAGTCATATAATGCATGCCTATGGTCACCTCATCAAAGAAAATGCACAGATTCAAATTAAACAGTCCAAATTAAACAATTCCACATCGTAAGTAAACACTGATGGTTAAGACCCGAAACGAGCGGTTTGTGTGAGAAAACGAACGGTATTTATATCGTTTTTTACCTCTTGTAAACAACTATGTCCAGGTTGAAGTGCACGAGCGTCCTGGTGTGTGAACGCGCGTTCTGGCTTGGATCCGGAAGTAAACTCTCGCGCGTGCGTGCGTAATTCTTCTCTTTTTCGTCGGTTTAAACATCCCGGATAAGCGCAAACTAGTACCATTTTTGTTAGCCGTTTTACCTACAATCTCTATTCTGTGTAAACAGTGAGTGACGTGCACACGCGACAGTTTACTTCCGGCGCTTTGCGCGAGTCGCGCCGGCGCACCACTAAGCCAGAACGCGCGGTCACACACCAGGACGCTCGTGCACTTCAACCTGGACATAGTTGTTTACAAGAGGTAAAAACTATATAAATACCGTTCGTTTTCTCACACAAACCGCTCGTTTCGTGTCTTAACCATCAGTGTTTACTTACGATGTGGAATTGTTTAATTTGGACTGTTTAATTTGAATCTGTGCATTTTCTTTTATGAGGTGACCATAGGCATGCATTATATGACTGACAGACAAAAACGGTTGGACCTAAAAATATCAAAATTGGAACTACTGCGGAAACAAAGACACCTACATCTCAGATGCCCTTGGGGTAAGCTAAAACATATCAAAAATTAATTTCAAAGTGAACTATCCCTTTAAGTGTGTTAAGAAATAGGCATGAAAGTGTCACTCTTTTTTGTTTTCTTTTATTTCATTAATTATCTAAAAGTACAAATTTTAAAAGTATACTTTAATTTAGTATAATTGTAAGTATTATCATTAATATTTATTTATTTATTTATTCAAAGTAAATATTTCCACTACATTACAAACTCCAGGACCAAATTATTTGAACCACAGTAATTATTTAAAAATGTATAATTCCATAATCTTGTCAACATTTGTCTAATTTATATCTATTTTTATTCCACCTAAGGAATTTAAGGAGAGACATCTGAGACCAAGTGGAGAACTAATGAATCAAAACGAAAAATCTAAGTATCCTGAGCTATGAAAGATATAATAAAATATTCCTAATTAATGCTCATTCATTCACCATCTGGGTAGTGCGTTTATCATCATAAGTCAAATTAATGACAGTACAACCCTGTCTGTTATAAGTGACCTTTATAATGATTCAAATTAAAGACATACAAATTATCTAAAGACAATAGATGTGGAACATTTAGCATCAGAACTAATTTCCTCCAGAACTCTATGTGGAATATTCCTTGCATTAAGTCACTAAAATGAAAATATGAGGAAGAAAATCACAATGTCTTGACGTTTTTGTGACAGGTGCAGTTTCACTGAGAAACTTGCTCATGTCACATAATAGCCTGCACTGTTTGTCACACATATGCAAGGGAAAACTGCTAAATAATTGCTCTGCCATGGCCATGATGCTGCAGTCTAAAATTTGGCACAATTGTATACTTTCACAGCTCTCAGTAAGTTTCTGTGTTTTCATGAGTTTGACATTGCTGTTTTTTTTTATTTTAGCTAATAAACTGAAATTTGAAATCAAACAAATGAACACACATACAGTATCTGCACTTTGAACTCACACTGGGCTAAACACGACTATGAAGCATTTCTGTAGGGGGAGGCTCCGCGAGTCCAGCGCTCGCCCAAGCTCTGAATATATATTGAATATTTGAATATTGTAGGCACTCGTTTGCATCCAAATGAGTTCTGCTTGTCTGGGTGATGGACAATTTCAACTTGACCCCTGTCTCTTTGTATGCAACCTACAGTTTACTGTCAAAAGCGTCTCATTGTCTTGAGCTCATTTTTGTGTTTACCTCTGGCAACCCCACATTTCTCAGTGTCTCCAAAGTATGGATTTTGTCTGTAAACATTGTATTTTATACCCCAGTCACACTATTGTCTGGGTGAAGTCATCTCCGTTCTATTGTTTAAAACCTTCATTCAGAAGCCATCGAGGTAAAGAGATATGTGGGAAAAATCTGCCTTTGTTAGAAAAAATGTTCCAAATAAGCAATTTGAGAGTCGCAGACCATTCATTAGTGGTGTTTCGTAAGTCAGCTATACGCTATAAAAATTAATACAAAATTATTGAGAGTATATTTTACAAGAAAATATTATTTCAGTCTTTCAACATCCAAAATTTACGTTTAATTCAAGGCATTAACTTGCCAGAGTTTTAAAGTTATGAAGTTTTATTTCAGCTAGTTGACAATGCAACATTTCTCATTTCCTAAAACTATAATAGTTTCTTAATGATGCTAAAACAACACAGTTTATTTTCATAAGGCACTTATTGCAGGCTCCCACAGCTGACCTATTCAGTAAACACGTAGAGAACAGTTTAAACTCACACATTTACACCCAGACCCAGGCAGATCCAACAGGCACGAAGACGCAATGCAGTCAGCGGATTAATTTGGTGACTGCTAGTCTATGACGGGCTCCATAACCTGTGTGTGTGTGTATGCTTGTTCAACTGAAGCCTCTCCAAATGACTTCACCAATCACTTGTGAGAGCAGAGTGTATTTGAAAGCAATTGGCTTCTCAAATGAGAAATATAAAGATACCAATATTATGCATGAAGTTATTTTGGACTCTCAGAGGGCCGCTAAAGAAGTAATTCCCCTCGGATGGAGATACCCGGTAACTAATATGAATGCAAATTGGATTAAATGCCTGCATTAGTGTCTGATAAACAATTTACATTGCCAAGTGCTCAGAAGGGATGCAACGTTTAAACACCAGCTCTCGTTTTTGATAGACTGTGTGATTGAATTCATCCCATGTACTTTTAGTATTTAAACACTTAATACTAACATATTGTATGAATGCTTTTGAAATGCATTCTTAAACATTTTATTATACTGTATATCACTTTAAATCTTCTCACAAATGATAGTCAAAGTACATTGTAATTTGTATTAAATACAAAAATCATAAAACTGACTCTAAATTCTGATTGAATGACACTTATTGTGTTCATATTTTTTTTGCTGCTATTGAGGTGGGATACGGGGAAAGGTTAGAAACAGGTTCGGTGGTATGGATAGGTTTAATGGTGGGTTAAGGTATTAGGGATAAGTCAACAGTGTAACTATAAATTATGTAATTATATGTAGGTATTTTTGAATATACAAAAATATAATGTAAAAACATGTATGTACACAATAAGTGCACTGTATCAAATTATTAATTTCAATGTAAGTACATAGTGGTAAAGGCCACCTAATATGAAGTGGGACCAAAGAAGGTAACTAATTGTGTTACATAGTTACTTTTTATGTAAAGTAATTCATTGCACTACTTTTGCATTACTTTTTTGTCACCTGTGCTGGGCTTGCTTATTTATTTTTAATAAAAAAAAACTAAACAAAAGAAAAAAACAATTATATTTTTGGCAACTGTAAAGGCCCTTTCACACCAAAAGTGAAATTAATAAGCCTCAGGCTGAAGGAAGTACCTCTGAACCTCACTCCAGATTTCTCTCAACACGGAGACAGGAGAGATGTCGGTGCATAAATGAGAAAACAAAGTAACTTGAGGTAGAAACTGAGATATGTCATTGTAAATGTAAAAGCAATGGGTTACTTTACTAGTTACCTGAAAAATTAATTTGATTACATAACTCATATAACTTGTAATGCGTTGTGGAATGTATTATAAGGCATATAAGCAGTTCACAAACTTTTGAAGCAGCTATTGAATCATTCTAGTGAGAGTGGATATATAATATTAGTATTTTAATTATAGTATTATTTCTATTCGTTTGGGTAGTTGATATTTATCTAATTGTTGTTTTGCAGTTTATGAGGTCAAAATAATTACTTTTTGTAATTAATTAAAGGGTACATAACATACACAGTTTCACCTAATCTCATGTTAATCCTGAGTACCTATAGAGTAGTAATGTGTCCTTAATATCTCCAAAAAGTCTTTAGTTTTATAATATTTATAAAAGAAAAATACAGCTTTCCTATTTTCTCTGGAAAAAGCCGAACTTCTGGAGGCGCGCCGTGGGCGGAGCTAAGTTCAACGATCAATTGCAATAAAACAGATATTTGATGCCATTTCACCGGGAATTCATCGGGAAGATGAGCAAAGTTATCTTACACCAAAACCACACTTCTTTAGAAACATTCTTCCAAAGTAAATCCCTTTCAGTAGTGCAGCCAAATGAACCACGTTGATGGGCCATTTGTCCAAATTATTTGTTTTAACTTTGGCCATGTTTAGCATGAGAATCCAACTCTTTAACACTGTAAACAACTCTGAATATATGAAACACCATTGTAACCCCCCCTTTAAAAACATTCAGTACAGTGCCATGAAAATAAACAGTGACAAAAACTTAAAAAAGACTACCAGTTACAACACCTAAAATACACACAATTTGTTTATTCATTTATTTTGGTAAATATCAGAATAATAAATAACTATTCTACATTAAAAATCTCTGAATATCACTTAGTAGTATAGTTCCCATAAATGAAAATTGTCATCATTTACTTACCCTCAAGTTGTTCCAAAACTTCTTTACATGGGTTTGAAAGATATTGTGTAGATCTTTAAAAGATATTTTGAAGAATGTTGGTAACGAAACAGTTGGTCCCCACTTCCATACAACTTAAAAAACTTGTTTCAACTTAAAAAAAAAGTGGTTGTGCTGCCTTAAAATTTTAAGTTTATGTAGTAAAACATTTCATGTTGACTAAACGTAAAAGTTTAAGACAACATGAAAACATACCTTTTTAAGTTGAAACTTTTTTTTTTTTTTTTTTTTTTTTTTTACAGTGTATGGGGCGTTTTTATTTTATTTATTTATTTATTTAATTTATATAAATAAAAATACTATTTAGGAGTTTGGAGCAACTTGAGAGTGAGTCATTTTTGGGTGAACTATAACTTAAAGTGATTATTTGAGTTGTACATATCAAAATGAATGGCTAAAAGAAATTAAAAAGAAATATAAAATAATAAATTATTATTAGTATTTTTTTTAATTCTACGTAAAATCTTTTCTTAATTTCAATCAAAATATTTGTGAATGGAGACAGTCTACTCTTTAATTTACTTCTAAAGCCCAAAGTATACTTCACTTTTTATGCAAACACAAGGGTCAGTGTACAGTGCATGTGACATAAATTTTATCATCAAAATAGTGCTCATGTACTGTATGCGCAGGTCGCACATGCGCATTGAATTTGTTTTGCAGTGATAAGTTGTTTGACAAGGTGGCAACACTGTCCTCACAGTAAAAAATGAAGCTAAAGAGATGAAACAACAAACAGGGGAGACTACAACAACATACACTCACACTGACAAGCACTTGTCAGCGAGAGGGTATGAGATAGTCCAGCTTTGGTTTAAAAGAGTTAAACATTTTTACCCTTCATAACTTATGGGGAAAAATAGAGCACAAACTGGACATGGATGAACCTAAAGCGCATGTGTCGACTACCCACATTCGTGCACAACATCAAATCGAGTATACTTTGAAAGGCTACTCGTTACTGCATGCATACACTAGCATACACATACAAAAACAAAGTATACTTTGGACTCAAAGGTCAGATACCTGGTAAATAATGGTCATGAAAATGAAATTACCTTATTAACCTCACTGGTCCAAGAGACCATGGCTAACTTTAAAACTGGACTTCTGGGAAAAGAATAAATGCTGTAAAAGTGTAGCATGTTACCTTTAAATGTTTAAGAGCGATTGTGTGTCTCTGTAGGGTATTTAGCAGTAGACTACTAGCGGGGTGCTGGGGTCTACAGGACGTGACGTGCCATTATGACAGCCTTTCAGGTGTGATGTGAAATGCGAGTGGTAGTTTCTAAAACGCATGCAACATTTCAGCGGAGCTCGAGGTAAAACTGCTCTCAATGTGCCAGACTCACGCTGCGATGGCATATTTAGCGTCGCAATTTTAAAAAGTTGAGTTTAGTAACTCGGAGGCTCACCCGGAGTCGTCGCCTGTCACAAGCGCCTTCGCTTTGGCTCTCCGCTCGGCCTGTCAAGGTGCGCGGGAATCACAGCGTTGTTTATTCTCTTTGATTTGTCACAGATGTATGCAGTGCTGTTGACACAAGATTCTCTTGTTATTTTACATTCAACATCCTCCCCCCAAGTTTATCTCTCCCCTGTTCTCATTCGAGCAATTCAGTTGACTCTTGCATCTTAAAACGTGTGAAGAGTCTTTAGAAGTGTAGCGCTACATGATCATCAGAGATAGTCGTTATGACAATGTTCCAGTTGTCGCTCGCACTACTGCTCACTCCATAATACTGATCAAAACCAGCAAAGTGACGCTTTAGTTTCCTTCTCGCCAGTACATGAATACTTGCACAAAGTTAATTAGGCCTCAGACTGAACATGTCCGCAGAGTTTTTAGAGGCTTTTTGACAGGTCTGTTAAAGGACAGCTATAAAGAAGACGAGAGAGTAATGTTTTCTGCTAATGTTAGATGTAATTTATCTCAGTGGTGCACATGCTGCTTGGTTGAACTAAAATAATATGAAGATGAAGAGAAGTGTACAGGCAACACATTTGCATGTTTTAGAGACAAATGGAGTTGTTGTGAGAATAAACTATTACCCTTTTGTGCATGTAATCAGGGACACATTAATCAGGGGTTTAACTTAACTGCACACTTTCATTTTGTATACTATGTATAGACCGAATCCCAACGTCTTAATATAAAATTAAACTATAAGGTGAGGGTACTAAATGCGGAAATGTTTTTCCTTTGACTTTGAAAAGTTTCGCTTACAGGCAACGATGTTGTCAAAACGATTTCTATTCACTTGTATTTGTTAAAACAAGTTAAACACTGTATGATACATTCCAGGCCAGTGGGTGGCGATGTCACTTTGTAAGGAAACACTGCAACACTTAGTATACATACATCACCATGATGTCACCGCTTTTGCAAATTCACATTTGTGTTTTACGCAATATTGATTTCAAAAACTTGCACTTGAAACCCATTTTCAAAAATTGCCATTTTCAGGCCATCAGAAAAAACGTTGTTGTGCAAATGAACAGCTGAAATGCATAATACATTTTCATTTTGAACTGAAAACATTGTCTGTTTGTCCAACTAGTGGACGACGGGGGAGCATTTGGGAAACAGATGGATGATTTGCAAAATTACAAAGATACTTTAACCTTTAATCAGGTGAATTTCATAATTTCAAAAATGATGACAAAACAATTTGTTTGGCATTTTTTGCGTTTGTTTCCACTATATTGTTCGAATGAATGAATGAATCAATCAATCAATCAATCAATCAATCAATCAATCAATCAATCAATCAATATATAGTGACTGATACTTTGAAATAAAACAAAGGCTGTGTTATTTGAAATACAGAAGCTGTTTTTGTGTTACACGATCCTTCAGAAATCATTCTAATGAGCTGATTTGCTGCTCAAAATAATTTATTATTTTTTAACTATTTTAAAAATAGTTGTACTGCTTCATACCTCCCCCCAGAATTCTTTGATGAGTACATAGTATAAAAGAACAGCCTTTATTTAAAATATATTTTGAAATATTATATTTTTAACAGTAGTTTAATATATATCTTTACATTTTATTTTACTGAATTGAATTTCTGTTGATTGTAATACAGTCAATCAAAAAAAAAACAGCATTTATTTGAAATATCTTTTGAAATATTATATTTTTAACAGTATAGTTTAATATATATCTTCACATTTTAATTTACAGAATTGAATTTCTGTTGATTGTAATAGTCAATCAATCAATCAATCAATCAATCAATCAATCAATCAATCAGTTATTGAGTCCAGACATATTCTGACTGTATAATAACAATGATTTATATTGTCATAAAAATAATATATAAAAAAATATTTCATATGAGAAATTCAACATGGTTTTTGTGGGGGACAAAATGTAGATCTGACATTTCTTTAAGAGATTCACTTGTCTTTTTTGTCTGTTTTTGAGTCCTGTAGTTACTTTATTTGTGATTATCAATCAACTTTATTCTGATTGCTGTCAGTAAGAGGGTTAGGGCGTTTTATAGTGTAAATTGGTGTCATAATTATGTAAAGATGCAGCAGTGCTGTTTCTCAAGAGTAATTACCTACACTGAAACTGATTGATGTGTCTCTTTTATTGAATGGCTCAAGTGTGTGTGTGCTTTACTGCTGGAGGAGAGTGTTTTTATAAGCGGTTTGTGTGATGAGAGTGTTTCAGTAATGAGGTCCCATGGGACTCTCACCGGGTAATTACAGTCTCTATGAGATATTAAACTGTTTCCTGTGTCTTTTTGTTGGGCTTTAATTGCATGCAACAAGTAAGCGGAGTCTTTTCATTCTCTTCCATGGCACAAACGAATGTAACTCGCATCATGTCTGCAAAAGAATTGTTTTATATGATAAATAGCTTCACATAAGGGAATTTTAAGAGATGTCATGGAGAGCTGAAAGACTTCATGTCCTATTGAAATTGATCGCTGAGGTTTGTTTCATGTTGATGTGATGGGGGAAATCACACTGGCTTGCACTATTCCTGTTTGAACTGATTTTTGAAAATATTCATTTAAGCTGTTAGCACCTGAACTGATAATTCAAAATATTGTCCATCATTTTGCATATTTATATTTCAAAGCTTTTGTATTCTCTCGCAAAACATTTGTGTTTGGCTGTGAAACTTTGTCTTCATTCGCAAAACATTTGTGTTGCCTTGCAGAAGTGTTAGAAAAAAAAATATTGCAAAAATAGTGAAAACACGGAATGGAGTTTAGACTCTGAATAAGGCAAGAGGAATGGGTTTGAAGAAGCAGTCAAGAGAAGGGAGTCAAGGCTGCAGACACAAACACAGCATGTTCACAGGAGTTTAATTTCTTAAGTGGAATGGATTTGACTGATGGTGCTCTGAAAAGTAAACAGACAATATCATTGGTCTTACAAAGTAGGTTTGTCTTGTCCCACCCACATACAATGGTTCTAACGTCCATGAATCTGAAGCATACAATTGATGATTCATTCATGATAAGTTTTATAACATCGATTTAAACAATATGCTCCCTCCTGGCAGCTATGGTCATTGAATGATCAGTGTCTTGTTGTTCCTTCAGAGACTCCTCTCTATTGAAATGAGCTGCCAGCCTCCACCGGAAATGCTGAACCATCACTTGTAGGAAGCAACAATTTTAAATATGTTGTGTTTATCTGCTAACAGTTTGTTTTAGGTAGTACTATAGCCTTAGCCCAGACGCCACGCCGATGGACCATTGGATGATCGTTTGATGCATATGTCACAAAAAATTAGAAACACTTCAGGAGTTTCAAAGTCATCATTGGCTTGGTTGAATTTTACAGGATTTCCAGGAGACCTGTATGTCATGTTCTTTAATTTTCTGCCTAGAAACAAAGATGTTGTGATGCCAAGAAAGCCTCTGTGTTTACAACAGTGATGATGAGTGCTAACAGGTTAAACTAAACCCTGGATTTCCTGTAGTTCGCAGCATAGAATCTTAAAATATGTCCAAGAGTTTTACACAACAGTCTTTTATAATGGAGATATTTCCACGGGCCTAAACACGACACGGCACTAAAGAAAATGTGATTGGTTGCTTTACCTGTCAGTCATATGGCCTCTTGGGCGGGCCTTGGCCATTCAAAGTGGCCAAGGTTCCCAGAGATTCTGCTGTCAGTCTGAAAGTCTGGCTACCTGAGACTAGGAGTACTCTCTTTGAAACTAATTCAGATTGATTTTGAAATATTCATTTAATGTGTAATTTCAATGACTTGGCTGACATTTTGAATGTGTATTTGTGTATTTCAGATTTCATCAGACCAGGCTGAGGACATAAATTTATCTGTGATACATGAGGACATGATGCACAGCGATTCCAGTCGTAACACAAGTCCCTGCGATGGCACTGAACTCAGCAGCAGTGACCTGCTGTCCTTAAAAAGTGACACCGTATCTCTGATCAGTGAAGCAGCCATCTCATGCAAAGTTAGCACTATAAACACACACACACACACACACACACACAGTCTTTTTCTATCACATGCCGTGTTCATACTGCATAGTTTTCAAAGTTGCTGTTCTCACACTGCACAACTGTCTGGGGTAACATCTATTAACTAAAGGGAACCCACATTACACAACTTTTCAACACAGGTCTATTATGACTCCTTCCACTGAACTTTCCTTTGCTCTGTTTCTTCTCTCTCTTTGGCTGTAGTTCTATGGCTCCTCTCACTGAACTTTCCCTTGCCCTGTATCTGCTCTCTCATTGGCTGTAGGTCTATGACTCCCATTAATATATAATACCCTCCAAACAAGCCTGCACTGGCCCTTTATGGGCCCACTTAGGGCTAGCCTAAGGTCCCCCAGTGGGCTGTCAGTGCAGGCCCCTGAAAATTTGCTCATTGGCAAAACGTTGGCTCCTTAGCACTGGCCCTGAATGGTTACATTGTAGCGCATCAATGTCCAAACACTGTCCCTAGTTACAGTTGGCTGATAGCAAATGAATAATCCAAACTCTTGTAATGAAAACACGCCACAGCTCTCAAACACCAGATTCTTCATAACCAGGAACAGTCAAAAATATTCCAGACTATGGTCCCAAGTCGACAAGAACTTTAAATTTATATTCAAACTGGACCATGATGTGGTGGCCTCACCCATAAAGAGTCCTTCTAAAATGCATACAAATACACTGTCTTAAACTTGTAGCATCAGTCCAAACATAGGCCATACATATGTAACATCTCTGCAAAAAACACCAGCAATGTACACTTTTAAACAGAAAAAAACAAACAAACAACTCCTTACATTAGACTGGGCTTGAAAATACACATTTCCCAACCAGGAAACACCACAATGTGTTCAGCATGTGAGCCATGCTGGCTATTGCTTTCTTTTTCTTCTTCTTCTTCTTCTTCTTCTTCTTCTTCTTCTTCTTCTTCTTCTTCTAAAATCTCGTTTATTGGCTGTTGACAAGCCAGCTTCTGTGTATTACCACCACCATCTGGACTGGAGTGTGAAGCTTTGACAGGAAAGAAGACAAAACAAACAAACAAACAAACAACAAAAATAATAATAATAATAAAATTCTTAAATTAAATTATTCCTTCCAATCCTGCTATTCTGAGATAATTGAGTATTTCTCTCTGCACTCTTGACTGTTTTGAGGCACAACTTAATATATTTGATAAACTGAAATTGGTTATACTTAGATCCTTCAGTTTCTTAATCAACTCGTCTCTTTCTTTGGTAAATACAGTACAATATAGAAGTACATGCTCAATAGTCTCCTCTTCACTACAGGATATACACAGTCCAGTTTGGCTAACTTTCTCTACCCACATGACTATACTTAAGGAAACGTAAAACATCTAGCACCCCTAGTGGTAAGGAAGAAAAATGCCCACACAATTCTTATTAACAGGCTCATGTCTGTTATACTCAAATATGGCTTGTGAGATCCACTTTCCTGCAGAGTTTAGCTCAAACTTTGATCAAACTCACCCACATCTGATTTTCTGACATGCTCAGGTGTGTTTGATTAAGGTTACAACTAAACTCTGCAGGAAAGTGGATCTTGTGAGCCAGATTTGAGGATCCCTGGCCTATATGAAACAGCGGGTTCTGAAAAAGGTCTCTTTTGGTTTGAGCCATTCCAGTTCAATTGAGTGGCTATAGAATAGCCAGTCAATGTTGTTTGTATTGTCCTAGTTGCATTACAGGACTGCCTACACAAAACCTGCATGAGCCCAAAGGATACAAAAGCTGCTCTGGGCCTGAACAGCCTAGCCCACACTGGGCCATCATGGGATTAATGTGGACAGTCCGCTAGTGTCGGCTGCTCACAAAGAGCCTGCAGTAAGCCCAAAGCTGTGGGCCTTGTTTGGGCAAGCCTGCACTGGGCCTGTTTAGGTTTAGTGTGGGCTGGCCCTAACCCACTGTGCCTGCAAAAAGACACAAGGACATGTTTGCAGGGTATGCCCCATTTGACCGCTCAAAGCACGTAGATGTGTCCGCCATCTTGGAACGGTAAACTTGACATCATTCACCATACTATAGGGTCACAGACCAATGGCTGAGCAGGATTGTGACATTTCAAATATTCAGTGATTACTATGGTGAATAACGTCAAGTTGGCAATTACAATATGGTGGATGGCTTACGTATAGCGGTCCATAGAAACATGCTAATGAGGCATTTACATATATATGTGTGTGTGTGTGTGTGTGTGTGTGTGTGTGTTTGTGTGTGACTCCTCCCACTTAACTTCCTCTTGCCCTGTATTGTGTTCTCACATTGGCTGTAGGTCGTCGGTGATGTTATTCCCAGTCAAAACACATTTCACACTGGAGGTACTGTGAGCCATCAGGTCCTGATATTTAGCATGGCAAATATCTCGGCACTTCTCTCAAATTGCATCTTTGATAACACACTCTACGTGATTGTCACTTGCATGAACGAGCACCGATTTGCCTCTGATTTTGGGTATTTGTCAGCAATTCTTACAAAACTGTTCGTGCAGTGTGAACCCGGCATTAAACTGATTCCTTCTGCCAACTGAACAGCAGCACACCAATAACTACTCTGAATAACTTACCAACAACTAAACAACACTTCCAACTCCCTGGCAGCCACTCACACCATATAATTGTGTTTGCAAGATTTTAATAGACAAGCACATATTAAGAAAATGTAGTTCTCTTTAGTAGCTCTGGGCTTCATTTGATCAAACAGCATATGCTCATCATTACATACTCAAGTGCATCTCTGGCTTTGGTTCATCATGTTTTCTCAGCTTGTCTTTTGTAATCCTCTTAGAGGCTCCTGCTTGTCCTGGCTCAGTGAATGTCTTAACCGTACAGTGAGTACGGTCACCCCGCTGATGAGGTCAGACCGGTCTGCCCTCCTGTGTCAGATCTTAGCACGTTTTTAGACCTCTTGATTTGGGTCGACATACACAGACGGTTACAGGTTTAAGCATGGTTTGTTTGTTGCCTTCTATGGTGTCACCCACTCTTGTTGAGTGATCCGAATTCAATTTAAGTTCAGCTCTTTGAAGAGAATTTATGGCATAACGTATGTTACCACTGAAAATAACTATTTATTCTATGTTTCATTTTTAATATTCAGCGTATTTGTAATATTTTTAAATATGGAAATTCAGTCAAATGTTTGCACACAATTTGTCTGTTCAAACCAATGTAAAGTAGCAGCAGATGAAGGAAAATGCTAATTCACTCTCTGACAATAGGTGGCGCTTATGGAAAAGCAGAAATTAGTGGTAGATAAAGAAAGACTAAAGAGCAAATTTACATTCTAATGCCTGCTTGTCATGGAAAAGAAAGTTAAATGGCATTTACATGTTTTCAAACAGCTCAAAAACTCATATGTCATATCATGACATCAGATCCAATGCGACACTGTCATTATTTTTACGCCTGCTAGAGGGCACTTACCTTTAAAACTTAAAAATGGGTCGTATACGGTGAATAAATAAAAAAAAAAACTTAAAATTGGGTCCTATTTTCTTTGAGGACAGCCTCGATAAAAGTGATTTATGGAATAGTCAAATTCCACCACATATTGACTCACGCAACATTTCGAATAAGAGTTAGTGCAATAAACAATAATACAACCAAGGCCAAATTAGAAACAGAAACGATTATTTCATTGTTTCAGGTTATACAGTCTGTTAGTTTCCTTCACCTCCAATCTGTATCGTTCATTTTCTTTTTTCACATCATATTCCCATAAACTGAAGCTATGTAGTCTGTACCAGAAACAGGAATTATTAGTTCATCTCCCGAGTCTTCTTTATTCTTCCTTATTTTTTTTGTCACATGCTTGCTTCCCGGCTCAGTATCTAACAACAAATACAAATATAATATATTGTTAACTGTATGCTGTTATTATATGGAGGTGATTTTTCCTCATCATACGGATAAAGTTTAAAGCCACTTTATTACCACATTGCATGAGCCTTTTTTTTTTTTTTTTTTTTTTACCAGTGTACACCTTCATATTCCAGGCATAGATGGACTGTGCTTCACATGTGACCCATATTCGTATGCCATATTTGGCTGGTTTGCTTGGCATGTATTGTCTGAAGGGACATTAGCTATGAAATGGAACCAGACATTCATCCACAGTGATGGGGGGAGTGGATTGTAAAGTGATCAGATGTGCCACTTCCTGGGGACATGTTCAGCACAGGATTTCTAAATTGCCTAGAATAACCAGGTGTCATTGTATGACATCACAGTACCACATATGGCTCAGGAGAAAACATGGAATGTCTTTAGAGACATGGTGGCTGGAAATATTGACCTTCCAGTGTCAAGATTCCAAAGGCTTGCTGTTGCTACTCCTTTTGACTTGTACACTCCTGCCAAAATGAGCAACCCATGTATGCTTGCAAGTCAGTAACATCAAAGTCTTTACAACTGTCCCCATACACCATGGCTTTTCAAACCTGTCCTAGAGGCCCCCAGCACTAATAAAAAAAAAGAAATAAAAGTTCAGATAAGATGTGAAAAAGATGTGATGCATTGTTTTTGTTAATATGACTCACCATACAGTCTCTTTAAGAATATGATCAAGTATTTTCCATTGTCTAGTCTTTAATAAACAAAGAAAAATCACAATAAATTGTAATACTGAATCACTTATATAATTGCTATAGTTATATAATCACACAGTGTATATTGAATTGGCACACAAGTATTGGGATAGTATTGATTCGGCAGATTAGTCCCATCCCTAATAGCAATATCGAATCACAATATGTGTAGAATCTAAATTCTTTAAAAAGTCGCAATACATATCGTATCGGTACCAAAGTATCGTGATAGTATTGAATCGTGTCATCCCTAATAACTAGTACCTGTTACCAATAAACCCTGTTCGCTTTTCTGAAGCCATAATTATATCCCAGAATGTTTTAATATCTACCTTGATATAACAATATGCAAACATTAAATGCATTGTCTGCCTGACACAATATTTAAAATTGCATTATTAGAATGAAAAAGGGCTATTAAGTTACAAACTAATTGCCACCTTATCAATCTCACTACCTTTTACCTTTTCAGATGCCTTAAGTCTGGTGCTTGTAATTTTGCTGTATAATTTTGCCACCTGAGGCAAATTTCCGGGATTGTAAAGGATTTCTATTGTCACAGGGCACATTCGTGGGTCTTTGATGGCCTAGATCGACATGTTCACCAGTGGGAGTGCTCTTTGTGGTGAATCTTAGCCTAGGGTGAAGATTTGTCCCAAATTGTTAATTTTACATAATGACTTCATGCTAGGCTAGAAGAGTGTGTATTGTGCATTTTCGGTAATTCATTATATTAATACAAAAGATAACAAAGATTGTGTTTAAAGATTGAAAACATATTAACACATTGTTCATTGCCGAAGTTAACTTTTCCCACTTTTGCTTGAGAATGCACATCTGGTGTGCCACCAACTTTGTCAACAATGAATCCCTGGAACGACTGGATGTTGGCTACAATTTATTGTACAGTCAGTTAAAAACACTGTACATGGTTGCACAATTTGCCTTGTCTGTCTTTTTAAGATCACATTGCACAATCTGTCAATGCGTTAACTCGTAGGATTTAAAAAATCGTACAGCATATACCAGGCTTTACAAGGAAAACATCTTGTATTGCAGTAACATCTCCACTAACATCCTTCTGAAAGAAAATATTAGGGCAGCAGTGATAGTAATCCAGGCTGAAACAACAGATATTCTTCCTTTATCCTGTGATTTCACGCTTATCCAAGCCTGACCTCACTGCCACTCCTGGTAAAAAGAAGTTATGATGTTTTTTATATTCCAGATCAATGACCTAAACCGCCGACTCCATGAAACTGTTGGTGTCAGGTGGATCCAAGTCATTTTCTCTTAACTAAAACATCAGTGTTTTGCCATGCCACCTTCAATGCACATATATATGTAAGAGATAACACGCTACCAAATGAGAAAATGGCCCTTCTTAAATGACTAGCCAGTAAGCCGTTGTTGCTTGCCTCTTCGAACAAGCGCATTGAGAGGTTTTCGGGTGACCTTGCGCGACGTTCTGTCACTTTGACAATGCCGGGGAACATTGTGGGGCAAGAGATCTTTCTCCCACAGGCAGATGGGATGTAAATGGGAGTAAATGGGTTTTTCATTTCTAAATGCCGTCTGATAATGGAAGTGGGTGGCATGTCAGATCACACACATATGAGCCTCTGTTGGAGATAAGGCCATTTGTACAAGAGCAGTGTGTGTGTGTGTGTGTGTTATCTTCACCCCTGTGTTACCGCAATTTCTATTCTGTTCCTGAAAGACTCATTTGAATTTCCTCATCATAACAGCCCTATGCTTGAACCTCAATTAATATGTTAATGTTGCAGTGCAAGGTTTTTAATTAGTATAAGATGAATCACATTGCATTTTGGAGACCTGATTATCGCTCTCAGATGCTTTGGGGTGTCGTTTTGTTGTTACGTGACGCTCGTAATGGTTTTGTTCAGGGTGGAATTTTTCAAGCTTAAAGTATTTAATTTTCTAAATAGTTATGGCTTATTCCTGCAAGTCTTCTTCAGCAGAACAACTTAGCTGATAGTAAGGGATTTGCTGGATTCATATGCAGAAAGAGAAATTAATGTGATCTTAAAATGTTGTGTTGCTTTCACTTGATTGTGTTGTGCTGGCTGGTTATATTAGACTTTTTAAATTTATATTATATCAAATTATTGTTTTATTTATTACTATTACATTTACCTAGCTTTACGTTTTTTGTTTTTTTTTTCTTTATTAAAACACACCCTTATGTGCATATGCATATCTCTTTCTCCCTCCCCCACTCCTCTGTCTGTTTTTGTCCACTGCTATTATTTCCGTCTCAGTAATCTGTTGAGGTACATTTAGTTTTGCGAGCGAGTTATTGAATCATAACTGTGATTTTAAAAGAGTAATTAAAGTTAAATGTGGCCCTGATGAGCTGCTCCTTCAGGAAATGTTGTGATATTAAATTATTTATGACTGGAGGGTCTCTGTACCATATGTAAATCATTTAGATATGCAAATGGCCCACTAAATCTCATAGATTATGAATAAAAATGTACTATTCCCATGTTTAGCTCTGGGCTTTTAATCACAGAATTACTTTTCTTTTTGTCCATGCCTGAAGCCATATTAATCACATTCTAGAAACACTGTGAAGAATAAGACACCAACTATTATATGTGTATAAACAGTTCAAAGGACAAAATCAGAATAATACCACTTTGTTTATATTTTGTATGTTGACACTGACACACTGACATTGCAAACTGCACTGTCTTAAGTCTCCCTAACACAGTCTCCAGAAAGCTGCTTAAGCGCAAATATGTGTTGCATTCTCAGTGTCGCCACTGTTTTTCTGTCTTTCTATATCTATCTGAAGCTTTTCTAAATGGCATATGGCCTATGAATAACATGAGGGAGACTAAATAATAACATCATTTTCATTTTTGAGTGAACTGTTCCTGCAAAATTCTCCCATTTAAATACATTATTTTTCTAACGTAGCATGTGATGCTGGACCACAAAACCAGTCTTAAGTAGCATGGGTATATTTGTAGCAATAGCCAAAAATACATTGTATGGGTCAAAATAAATCATTAGGATATTAAGCAAAGATTACATTCCATGAAGACATTTTGCAAATGTCTTACCGTAAATATATCAAAACTTCATTTTTGATTAGTAATATGAATTGCTAAGAACTTCATTTAGACAACTTTAAAGGCAGTTTTCGTAATTAATTAATTAATTAATTAATTAATTTATTTATTTATTTATTTATTTTGTGCCCTCAGATTCTCAAATAGTTGTATCTCTGCCAAATATTTTTCTATCCTAACAAACTGGAAAGCTTATTTATTCAGCTTACAGGCAATGTTTCAACATTTTTTTTGTTTCAACAAAAAAAAAAAAAAAAGGTTTTGTGGACCTGGGTCGCATACAGTATCTCACAGAAGTGAGTACACCCCTCACATTTTTGTAAATATTGTATTATATCTTTTCATGTGACAACACTGAAAAAAATAACACTTTACTACAATGTAAAGTAGAGAGCTTGTATAACAGTGTAAATTCGCTGGTATAGGTGATGGACTGGTCAAGCATGTCTCCAGACCTTAACCCTATTGAGCATCTGTGGGGCATCCTCAAACGGAAGACATTTTCACTTTGGGGTGTACTCACTTTTGTGGCCAGCGCTTTAGACATTGATGGCTGTGTGTTTAGTTATTTTGAGGGGACAGCAAATTTACACTGTTATACAAGCTGTACACTCACTACTTCACATTGTAGTAACATGTAATTTATTCAGTGTTGTCACATGAAAAGATATAATAAAATATTTACAAAAATGTGAGGGGTGTACTCAGTTCTGTGAGATACTGTATGTCCTTAGAGGCTATACTTTACAGTGATTTTACCACACTGGAATGAAAAAAAGCAAGGTCCTGAGGAACTTAAAATAATAATAATAATAATAATAATAATAATAATAATAATTTAACCTGACCGTGCATTTTTAGAATGCTGTGTCATGCGCAAAACACTGCAGAAGACATTAATACAATGGTCAAATATGTTCTTCTAGTCAGTGTTTACATAGTAAACAATGGAAAACTGTGCAATGGAATGCAAAAATGTGTTCTATGCGAATGGACCCTGAAAGGGCCACATTTACCATCTCTATGCAAAATTTCACAGGCTAAAGAAAGCAGGACTGGAGGTAACAAAATACCATTATGATACCATTATAATACTAAAATGTAGTGCAATGAGCTTTGCTTTGTTGATAAATTATGAATATTTACTAAGACAGAGGTCACTGCTGCATCAAGAGGCTTTCAATTTTGGCCTACAAATTTGTGTCAAAGTTTAACTCAATGGGAAATTTCGATAGAAAATTCCTTTACTAAGCAATGTAGCAAATTGACACATCTATGCATGAATGGTCACGGTGTGTTTATTGGCATTTTACACTACCTTCGAATGCAGCTCATCCTCATATTTGTATACATTTTGTACAACCTCAGTTCAACCTCAGTATGTTTTCTTACGATCCCCTCTGGATAATACTTTTTTCTTCATAAAAACTGTACATTTTCATACAAATTCTAATGAAATTGTACAAAACTGCTGACAAAATAGCTGTTTTTCTCCAGTAAAGTGGAGTGTGTTTCAAATTCAGAGAGGACTCTCTGTCTGACAGTAGAGCAGTGTGAAACTGCAGGCTTTTCTAACTGTCAGAGCCCCACATTTCACTGCTGTTTGACAGGAGAAAGAGAGATAGACTGGCTGTTTGTGTAGAGAAGAAGAGACAGACTTTGTGCTAAAATATAGCCATTTTGTTCAGAGGTATATGCACATTATTTATTCTTTTTTTTTCTTTCTTTCTTTCTTTCTTTCTTTCTTTCTTTCTTTCTATTCTGTTGATCTTATTCTTTTACATCCTAGATGTAGATGGATGTGGATGTATATAAACATATATTATACAGTATTTGTAACAAACTGGGCTGAGGCGGGTGGATCCATTCGCAAGACTTTATTATGATGGCTCATAGTGAAACAGGCGAGGTCAAACACAGCAGACGGGTGCAACACAGATAATCCAAAAGGGTAGTCAGTCCGAGCAGAATGGTCACAAGGGGCACAAGCAAACAATCATAAAACAAGGGTCAAAGGCGGGCGGAGAACAATCACGGGAACCAGGAACAAGGGGAGTCAGCAACGGGAAAAACAAAACACTGAGAAAACGCTCGGAATTGCCAGTAGAAACTAAACAAGACTTCGCGAGGAAACAGTGAACAAACCGGGCTATTTATACAGTGTGAGTGTAATGAGCAAGATGGCTGACTAGGGTGAGAGGTGAAAGGTAACAGGAAGTCCATGAGAACGGGGTTATGGGAAATGTAGTGAGTTAATAGTCCATGGTGAAATGAAGGCTCCCTCTAGGGGTGAAGGGAGGGAGCCACAACGGCGCAGTTCATGACAGTATTTAAAATACACAAAAAAGTATTTAGCACATTTTTTGTAGTCATATGAATTGATTCAATCCATAAGTTGATAGTTTGGCAATCAAAAAACATTCAATAATTACTATGATATATATATATTTATAAAACGGTTAGTTCCATTCCTGGATTCTGATTGGTCAGCAGCTGTGTTTTATTCACGATACAGCACGGCTATGACCGTTCCACCCAATGGTTCTTAGTATCACTGCGCAGCACCCTTAGCAACCACCCTTAGCAACATAAACATATATTAGTTCTTATTAGTTCTTATTAGAAAGCAATAAGAGCTAACAGGCTAAAATGTTTCAAGTAAATTTTGATTTATATGACGTTAGATGAGTGGTTTGATTAACAATTTGGAAATACACACCGATTTCTGCTAAGGACAGCACCATTAAACTGTCTGACATGCTTAATCCAACATACCTGAAGTACTCGTAAACAGAGTCTCGTTTGATGTGCAGTTACACACGGACTTATAGAAAAAGAGGGGAACCGAGAACTCATGCCAGACTCATTCAACATTTTAACCGAAGAAAATGGTCTCAGGTATGGCACAATGAGCTTTAACTTGTTTATCAGGCGGTTTTGCGTATATCCACTTCTAATACCCTCCGATGTGCATTATTCAGTGTCCTGCATTGGCCAAAATCATGACTGTCTTTGAAATATGTTAGATGATTGCGGCTGATGCGCCCACGCCCGCTCTGTGTCCCGCATCTGGGATGCTGCTGTTCATACGCGAGAGCACGCCAGGGAAGGAGAGCGAGTGGAAGAAGAACTAATTATTATTGATTACTGATTTAAATCATTTTATAATAACGAAAACAATACCTTAAACCAGAGGTGGGCAAACTACGGCCCGCCAGGCGTTTTCATCCGGCACGTGAGGCAATTTGAATAAACTGGCTAATTTGATGCAATATCAGTGAAGTCCAATAGATGTCGCATTTAGTGTGGTATATAGCGGCTTTTGCTTTTTACGCTTCGTTAAACATAAGCGCCTAGTCATTCTTGACTGCATCCAAACCGCACAGCTCAGATACAAAATAAAAAGTCAAAATATACACCCTGTGTAAAACTGGCACATTTGTAAAATGTTGCTGTTTTTAAAAATGTGAAAGTGTTCATTTGTTGGACAAGTGCAAAACAGATTGGTGACGAATATGAAAGGCAAGTGAGTTTGCATTGCGCATTTACCAGCAACGTTCAGTTTCTCTTTTAAATACTTTGGCTGGGCGTTTATAATAAATGTTTATAGTGAACGCCACTATAATTTGTGCTTGTTTTTTTACTTACAGTGTCAGTCAAATGTTTTTGAACTGTTCCTAGCCTGTTTGTATTTGAGTTCCATGAAATTACGCATATAAGAACATTCGGTTGCAGTTAGAGACTATTTTTTACAGCGGAAGGCTTAATGATTTTACTTAATGAAAACATGAATACATATTTTTAATATTTGCATTGTGTGGTAACTCCGCTTCGCGTCGTGCCTAACAATGCCCTTCAGCCGTGATTTATTCACGATACAGCACGGCCTCTCGTACCTTATTGCTTACATATATATATATATATATATATATATATATCTATACACATTAACCTGAAGTATGAACAGTAGCAAATGGTATTTTACTAACAAACAATAATAATAATATTAAAAATAACTGAAATTATAGTCATAGTAATACTTAACTTTAATAGTAATACTCAACTTTTTTTAAAGAACTACTGAGAAAGTGAAATCCCTTGTTTCTCTATACTCTCCAGTGGTTGCTCAACTGCCATTTAAATCACATTTCCTGTAGTGTCTGCTTGTCCATCATAACATCAGGAGGCTCCACATAATGAGACACAGAGAGATGAGCACTTGAGTGGCATCATACTAGCTGTACAAGCGCAGAATTATCTGTCATTTTATGAATGTTAGTCAAGGTTCTTACACCAAAAACCATTTTATGTTTCATGATTATTTTCCACCTGATTCTATTCCAGAATAAGTTTTTACAATTTAAGTTCAATAGATGCTCATTATGAACATTACAGTTTTTCACACAATAAATATATTTTATTTCAATGATTTTTTATTTTATTATTATTTATTATTATTATTATTATTTTTTTTTATGTGTTGTACAGAGTGATGAACAGGAGGGACCTGAGGAAGACACTCGGAGCGTCACCGCATCTTCAGTTATGGTATGTCAATCAATCAATCAATCAATCAATCAATCAATCAATCAATCAATCAGTCAATGGTATTTAATTGTTTGAGTGGTATTTTAAAAGTTTACTACTCTGACAGTAAGTTTTATGTAAAATAACTTTGTTGTTTACAACATTGTTTCAGTCTCTTTCAATATAAAAGTCTTTACTGCTGACGTTCCTCAGAAACAGTTTTGGCTGCAACAAAGTGGTTGCCAAGCAACACACATAAATAAACAGGGGTGTATGTTTGAAGATTGATTTGGATCATTCCTGGGATTACATTCATTTTCAACTTAAAATATACATGTTTTTCAACTTCTAAATACCCCAGAGCATTAGGCACATATCAAACCTCCAAAATATCATAGGCATTAAAGACCTTTTATTATTTTCAGTTGTTTTCAGCTTTAGACACCTTTATTTCTCAACCCAATAATGGACAAAAAGAGATTGGTTTAAAAAGGATTTTACACAGAAATTGTTATAAAACAAACATGTACCTACTGCTCATGTGTCCCTGATAAGAAATGTAACATTTATCACCATTTTCACATTTTTATAGGACTGAAGCTAAAAAATATACAAATTGTGTGTCTACTGCCTTTTTGTTTTTGCAAAAAATTTCAACTAAAACCACATTCTTATTGTTTTAGCCCTTAACATGTCAGATGGTAATCAGCAAGAAATACTTTTGTTCCTAATTGTCTTCCCTATGTTTTTCTAAAAATATTAATGTGACAATGTGTGACGGGTTGAAGACTGTAACACATGTGAAGGAATACATTGCCTTAAATTTAAATTTTAATTTAGCGGACATATTACATCATAAATTCTATTTAAAGCTAAAATATGTGTTGTCATGATTTTGAAGTATATGTATTTACTGAAACCATGACTATTTATTTATTTTTTATTTTTTTTCATTAAATTTAGTAATAAATGGAGCAAATAACTCAACCACAAGTTTACAACCCCGTAACAATGAGAAATACATATATTTGTGGCAGGGTTGTGGTTTTCCACTCAAAATGGCCACTGTTCCCTAATGTAATGTAGCTGAGTAGACCATATATGGCAGCAATAAAATAACTGCATTGTATATACTTATGAATTAATATAAGATGTTGAAAAAGTAATAATTTTCCATCTTCATTTTATGTGACAGGAGGTGAGTTGTTAAGTTTGAGTTGTTAAGTACCCTCCCTGACTATAACATGCCTCAAAAATATGAATAAAAAGTATGATTCTACTAACCATTTTCTGCACCATTATTAAAGAGACCTGGATGTATCATTTCTGATAAATTATGTCACATAAGTGTGGAGTCTAAATTATTAGTGTGACAGGGTTTAGTTCATACTGAGGCACATAACTTTAAAGTTTGTTTGTTATAAAATATTTAACCATTTTTTTGAAAAAAATTTTTTACAAGAAAGTAACACAAATGCTTACATTGTTGCCAAAACTCACAGACACTATGCACATTTAGGTAATAATTTTCTAAGTATAAACTCAGTGAAGTGCCTCAGGGATGTGACAAAATCCTTGGTTTAAGATAGATATAAGACATTATTTTATGCTAAAATATATTAAAATGCAATAATTATTTACACTTTAGAAACTGTGGGGGACTGAAATATGACCAAATCTCAGGAATAACCCAATTTACAACAGCTTCGTACACAGCTGAACCAATCAAAATCAAGGACCGGAACTATCCGTTTATAATATTTAATATACAAGAACAATCATAAAAGTTGCTAGGCAATTCAGGCAAAAGTACAAAGGCAGCACTGAGATATCGCACTCAGAATGAGACCAAAGACTACCCATTAGATTCACCCAAAACAAATTATATCTCATGTTTACCAACTACAGAGACATCAGAGCCAGCAGCAAATTCCATAAGATCTGGCTGAGGTAAGGCTGCTCTTTGCGGGTTAATGAGCACTGAACGGCTGCTTACACCCTGGAGCTCACATTTCTAAAAAAAAAAACTTGTAGCCAATTTTCAAATAGACATTATTCAAACCGCAACAAACCAAACATTTGAAGTCTAATAAACTCTTAAAACTACTTTCCATGACAAAAACAGTATTATTTCTATATATTTGGTTGTCCGCCATGACATTCGCTGTGAGAAATACCGGAAGCAGAGTGATACAAATGGTGAAACAGTTCTTGGAGTTTTGTTAGCACTCTTATCAGCCAATCAGATTCAAGGACCAAAAGGAACTGTTGTATAAATGTATAGAAAACTCATGAAATGTGGTTATGTTACATTGTATTACATCACACTTCATTATATATAACTCAGCAGGAACTGCTAGTACCATAAATCAATAAACCATACCACACAGTGTTTTGGGAAGAGAATTGAGCTCTATTTCAGGCTTTTTTCTCAAAGCATTTCCTTTCAGAGCATACAAACAGTCCTCTCCCAGAACAGCATGCAGGCGGTTGAAGGACAGCCCCCTCAGTGAACGCTTGCGTTTTTTAATTATCGTGGAGGTGACACCTCTTCCCCGAGCATCTCTCACCTGAGCTGTAAACAGGGCTGTGAACTTTGCCGTCAGCCGCGCGACCCTGAGTGTCATTGATGAAGGGAAAAGCTCATTAATACACACCCAGCAAGAGACAACACAACACGGCCAGCTGAGAAACCCTCAACATGCCTATATACAGTAGCTTATTTCTAAAGTGTCTTTACAGCACTTCAGAAAGATGCGGTTTCATTTTAGTAAGCATGGCACTCTCACAGATATGTCTGATTAATTGCTGCAGTTTTTTTCCACTTTTGTGATGTTGTTATGTGTTGGTTACTGAAAGCATTGGAATGTTTACACTTCAGCATAAGCTTACAATGACCTGGATGTGTCAAGCTTTAAAAACCAATCACAAAAGCACCATATTAGCATAAGTAGCTCATATGACTTGTGTGCTATATTCTACATTTTCTGAGGCCATACGATAGTATTGTGTAAAAAACAGATCAAAATCATATTCATGTTTTGCTGATGACATAGCTAATTTGTTAATGGCATAGCTTTCAAATCTCACACTTGCGTTTGCAAGTATTCAAACTTCAAATTTGCCACTTTTAGAAAGTTTGTGTCTGTAGTAAGTAATCATTGGCTGAATGTGATGTTCTCATCCTCCTGGAAGAATGTATTTATGAGTTGAGAAGCCATAATTTAGATTTTTATTTGCACAAAGGTGTAGATTGAATTATTGTATATTCTATTGTAATTACATAATACTAACACATTTTAAATATGCAACTAGTTTTATTGTGCCAGACTTAAAGCAGAAGGTCTGGACTCCATCACAGCTTTCATTGGCCAAGGAACACCCAAGAGGCCATATGATCGACAACCACTCGCAGTTCATTTTGTTCTGCAAAATGCAATCTCACAACCAATTCGTACGTATTTTAAGAGGTGGCTAATTCGTAAGAATTTGTAAAACCTCATTTGTACGATTTGTCAAAATCCCAGTGACTGGTTGGTTTAGGGGTAGGTCATCCGTACAAATTTATACAAATTGGGGAACTCATAAAATACGTACAATTTAGCAAAAATCATACAAATTTGTTTGAGTGAGGTCGTATGAATTAGCCATCTTGTAACATATGTACGAATTACCATGAGATCGGAGTGCTTCTGCATCATCTTTAGGGGTGTGAAAATGTAAATAACAGAGGTTGGACAAAGTCATTGTTTTGCAAGTCACAAGTAAGTCTCAAGTCTTTGCATTCAAGTTTTGAGTCAAGTCCCGAATCAAGACAGAGAAGTCACAAGTCCTGAGTCAAGACGGGCAAGTCCAAGTCAAGTTGCAAGTCCTCAACTTTAAGCTTCAAGTCCTAAACAAGTCATTAGTGCCGTTTGCCCAAATTAGTGTCTCTTTATTAATTACTACAGTCAATTTAAAGTCAATAATAGACTATAGTAAGAATAATTGCAAAGATACAATAATTAGTGGTGTTTCTTTGAGGAATTAATCATTGTTTGTGAACAAATATCCAGTTGTTAAGTGATGACGTAATGTGCGTCCAACAAACGCTGTTTCCGGGTCCAAGCCGCAACTTATTTCCATTGAGAATACTATCTCAACGGCCATTTATGAGCACTGTTTTTTCATATTAAACATTTAAGCTACACGTTTTCAAACTTACGGTGTACGCTACAGTCTCCATGCTCATATCGTCTCAAACACAGCTAATTTTTATATTTATTTATTTAATTGTATATTTTCATTGTCTGGCGATCTAGGATTTCGGTATGGAGTTACTTTTTTAGCGGTATTATATCACATTGTGAATGTATATTAGCACCGTTTGTTGTTTTGCTGTGGCATCTGATAGAGCGTTTGGACCCAGAAGCGGTGACGCGTGACGTCAGACTTAACAACCGGATAGGTCTAATTGAATTTATTTTAAGTCCACTGTTTCATTTGTTTATGATTCAGTTATTTGAATGAGTCAGTTGAATCAGTTGTGGTCCTAGTTTTGGTATCAAAATATGTCATTTCTATACCAAAACTACATATTTTACAGTCACCGCTATGCAGATTGATCATAAACACAGCTAAAAAGCTTCCCGCCCCAGTGGCCATCCTTCAAAAAAACTAATATCTACCACAGTTCTATCACAGGTAGAATGTAAAATGTTTCAATACAACATTCAAACTTTTAATTCACAGGAGAAAATCAACCCGTCATAACAGTTTAAAATCAGCCCAATTCTGTGGAAAAAAAATGTGGATTTGGCAACCCTACATCCAACATGAGCTGCATTCAATGCGATTTAAATACTCCGCACATTGATAGCGACTCCATGAGTCATGAAAATTATATTCAATATGTTTTGTCAATATGAGTGGGATAAGAAAACAGTCCCTTACAAGGCTTTAATACAAAAACGCACACAATGAATGGAGATTGTAAAATGCTGCGCTGGTCCGTTTTTAACACTTCTTGACTGTCGTACACCCTGACATTAATGACAGCTGAGAAATAAATGACTAATGAACAAAGGATCATGTTCGTACAGTCTTGACAAGCAGCAATCGTAAAGGACTATTAAATCGCACAGTGTTCACCCGGCTTTATACAGAGTTAGCGCTCACTAATTTGGGCTTAAAGGAAGCTTAGAGTTTCCCACTTGTAATTATGACTTTTTGGAGCCATTCATTTGTGTTTAACTCCTAAATACAATATTTTGGACTTGACTCGAATGCACCAAAAGTTTGGATTCAGGAGACTTAGGTCTGTTTTGTGTACATGTGTGCTGAGAAGTCCAACCACAGTGACAGGTTTGCGATGCATTTTCACTCCGACAGTATTTCTGCAACGTAAAGACTGCGTCCCACTAGCTGACTCCAAACTACTTGATTTCAGTCTGAGTGCCACTCTTACAGACTGGTTCTGTTGAAATCTCTCTCTCTTCTGTCATAGGCCTGTCACACTTACCGATTAAGAATGGAAGAGGGGTGACAAACTAAACGACTGGCCATGCCATTTCTCTCCCACTCCCTGACATGTGAAGCTTGTTTGTGTTGACTTAAGAACTGTAAGTCAACACAAACATTCGTTATAGAATTGAATATTCAAAGATTTTCATTTGTTAATCAGCATAAAACGATCCTTAGAATATAGTGTAAATCTTTTATATTTTTCTTTTTAAATGACATGAAAGTGAATAAAAGATGATGAACTATTTGTTTAAAATCCAAATTAGGTTTCAGCATACAGTGCTTTATTATAATTATTATTTTTTTTTATAGCACAATTAGTTGATCCACAAGGGGGCAACACCAGCAGGGCTGTTTCACAGTCAGAAAAGCAACAGAAAAGATGGAACAACAACAACAAACTACTGGCCGCAGTTTTCACATCAAAACTGAAGTATACTTTAGGCTTGAGTTAACAGGCAAATCTCTATCTTCAGGCTTCCATAATCAGGCAATACAGAGAATCAAATACAGAGCACTTGCGATTTATGCCCATGAGTTTTGAAGCCATGTAATAAACTACATCATAAACTTGCTGCTGGGAGCATTTCTTTCAAAATGGATGTCAGAAGGCAACTGAGCCATAAACAACCAGAGACATTAATTTCAGAATAAACGAGGGGAGTTTGTCTCTTGTAAACTTTCATTTTAACTTTGCTGTAAACTTTATTGGCTGGGTACCAACTGGCCTGCCAATTACAGCTCCTTTCTCTTGTTAATTTTATGTTGGGGTGATAAATTCTCAGCAGGGCTCGAGTCCTGACCTCAACCTTACCTACTTCATTCATAAAGAAAACTCCTTCAGTGCACTCCGTTTGAAAGAACAGATTGTTGAAGGCATCACAAAATATGTCACCAATTTGTTAATGTGGTTTTATTTTTTTTCAGTAGTACATTTACACCCATGCTATGTTTCTTTTAGTTCAGCTAAACTAAGCTAATGAATCAGTAGCTGACTCACATCACTGACTGTGCAGAGCATATAAGCTACAGCATGTTTCTCCTCCATCCCCGGTGTCCACACAAAGGGCACAAAACTTGCTGATATGGTATCTGCTCTCCCAGCGAGCGGGACACTGACCTAGCTGTCTCGCGCTGCCAAAGCTAACAGAGTGAGCGCCCCAGATCAGCCATTTCCACGTTAGCATTCAATGTCTGAACAGGCACCTTCAGTGAGACCACGCTGAGACGAGTTCACCAGGCCGTTGGGTTTGGAGCGCCAACACGGCACTTCTCATGTTCAAGAGACACGGCACTTCTCATGTTCAAGAGACTCACCTCCAACTCACTCGTGATTTAGCATATTGTTATTGTTAGCAAAAATATTGCATTTTTAAACACCCTACTTATACATCAACAAAATAATTTGCATTTCATGCAGAGCATGCATAGTTTGTCAAATGGCTTGAGGCGTTTGCTCTGGTCTTGATGTCAAAACATGCACATATTAAATAATCCAGGGTTTTGTTGACACTATTAAATGTTTTGTAAAATTAGTAATATCCACCTTATTTTTCAACACAGAAGTAGGCCTATGGGTGAGACATTAGCCACCATAGGGAAATAAGGAGACGAATAACAACGTGTAGTAAATGGTAAAACTGTTTGAACTACAAACCAGTGTGTTTAATTAAGATAATATGTTAAAATAATATGGTAAGACACATAAATTTGCTAAATTAACGGTTCTGTACAGATAAAAAATAGCTGGATGCAGATTAAACTGGAAGACAAATATGTGAATTTACAAATGACCACACCTGCTTTTACAGGAAAAATAAGGTGTATAAGAATTGTTGTTTTGTTAATTTACAGTTGTTATTGTTGCTGTATTGTATTGCTAATTCTATGAAATGCTGTGAAACAAATGGCATCAGAACCAATAGCCACGTCAAAAGCACTTGGTTATGTGAGTCCATCTTTACTGTCCTATCTGAATAATTGTAAAAACAGCAAAAGATAAATCTTAAAAAAAAAATAATTTTCATTTTAATTTTGATAGAATGTGTTTATACCTTCAAAAAGGTAACAGGGTTGATAATAACAGGGTTGACAGGGTTAGAATGTACACCAAAGGTCAAGTTCTACAAGGTGCTTATTAGAAAAATGTATTCGGTAACAATTCCACAATTATCTGTTCTTCAGTTATCAAATGTTTACTATACAAATGCATAGTAACAGGCTTGAAGTTTTAAGATCGTTCCCTTCTGACAAATTTAACAAAATGTAGTGTTTGAGTTAAAAAAAAGGACTTGCAAATTCACATTCTGAAAGGATACAAATATTTTATATGGAATGGTGGTTCCACGTTATTTTAAGGTGTCGTTGTTGCAGTGTAATTTTACATTTAAGTACAGAGTAATAATAGTTTTACTGCATGTACTTACCATATGTTTAGGGTTAGGATTAGGGTTTGTCTTAGGGTTACTTGCATGTCATTATGCATTATTAATTGTTATTATAATAGTAAGTACACTCAAAAAAATAACTTGTTGGACTAACGTAATTTAATTATGACACACATTTCCACACATTTGAATAGCTTTACCTCAAATTAATTTAGGCAATTTGAACCAAAGAGAAACATTAATTTTGAACCAATTAGATCAAATCATTTTGAACCAATGAGATCAAATCATTTTCCTTAGACCTATCTTGTGTCATTTACCTTTAAACAATTCAGTCTTGTTGAGTCAATTCATTTTAATCATTTAAATCAGACAACCAAAACTGTTAACTCTAAACATTGAGGTTTATTGCACAAATTTACATACTTTAAAGTGTTTAAATTTTACATACTTTTTAGCATTCAATAACATGAGGACTAATGTTACTTGTTTAGCATTCAACTGCATAGAATATTTCAACCACAGATAATGTAAAACTTATAATTCAAATTCAATATTGTAGTAAATAGGAAAACCACAACATGCATTTTGTTGCTTTATCTTACAACAAGATAGAAAATCCAAGATCCATTTCTAAGAACTGTTCAATCCATATACAATTCCATCCAGTTTGACAAATACTTTAGTAAATCGTACTCAGTATGCAATAAAATGAGAATTAACATTACAAATTTAATGTTATTGCATGAAATGCCTTACAACTACAGAAAATGTGAAAACTTCAATACTGTGAGAAGTAGGAAAGCACCAACATATGCTTTGTATTAACCTGCAATTTCAAAACTTTTTATCTTTGAACAAGAAAACAAACAAACAAAAACAAAAAAAAAAAAAACTACAAAGGTTAGTTCCTTGCACATTAAAGGGATAGTTCACTATCCCTTTAATCCCGGAAAGCTCCAGGAGATCACTCCTGGAGCTTTCCGGGAGTAGCGCCGGCGCGCTCACACACCAGGAAGCGTGCGCACTTCAACTTGGACGTGGTTATTTACAAAAGGTAAAAAAAACGATTGTGCGTTTTCTCACACAAACCGCTCGTTTCGTGTATTAGGTCATCAATGTGTACTTACGGTGGGGATTTGTTTAATTTGGACTGTTTAATTTGAATCTGTGCGTTTTCTTTTGTGAGGTGACCATAGGCATGCATTATATGACTGACAGTCAAGAACGGTTGGACCTAAAAATATCAAAATTTAAACTACTGCGGAAACAAAGACACCTACATCTTGGATGCCCTTGGGGTAAGCTAAAACATATCAAAATTTAATTTCAAAGTGAACTATCCCTTTAAGTGTTTTTTCCCAACTAAGGCAAATACTATAAGGAATGCAGAAGGCCATAGCTCCTACCTTTGCCATCAAGACTTAGTCTTTTCAGTTGCTACAGACAAGATACCTTACTCCAGCATCTTGTTCTTTAGGGCATGCACCTTTGGTGAAAGTTTGTGTCCATCCAGGTTGAAGAACACCTTTCTGGATTACTTCAAATGTTGCTTTGAGTTCACGTAGGTAGCTGAGGTTCAAAGCATAAATAAGGCCAAATAACATGGCCAATGCTACAGCTACATTTCTCAAAGACCTGAAAACTTCAGGCCCTTGAATCACGACTCCGATGTCCACAGGCTCTTCTGCTGCATCAGATCCTTCGGGTCGAACAATGTAGATCACCATTACTGTCTGCTTCATGTTGTCTTTGGCCTTTAACCAGTCACAATTCTGTGCAAAACAAAAAACATAATTTTGAAGGCAAGCAACTTCAAGAATGGCAATACACATATGAAACACAGGAAAAAACAAACATGAAAGTAACAAAGCATTTGCTTACAAGGTACTCTCTAAAGAGCAGTACATGGTCCTCATTTAGGTATGCACACAATGCTTTGAGGATGCATTCTCTTTGCATGTCGATGCTGTTATTCTGTGAAAAAAGGACAAAGAAATGTTTTTGAAAAAAAAAAAAGAAACTAATTGTAGAATATTGATAATCAAATATAAAAATCTGCATAAAGTAAATAATTGTCTGACCAACCTATGAAAGAGGTTGCATGATATTTTTATGGTTCTGCCAGTGACTCCACCCTTACTCTGAAAAAACTTCAACTTTCTGAATACTGGTCAAGCATAGCCAGGAACTTAGACTCTAGTGGGGCAGTTGTGATTCTCATGAACTCAGTGTTGATCTGTTAAAAGGGGACAGAAAAGCAAAGAAAAAGCTAATTAAAAATTGGGTGGTCAGATTTCCCGGTTTTACATAAGCTCAAGTAAACTAGTATGTCTACTGACATAACTGACAAGTGAATGTCACTAATTCTGTTGATGTCTGTGATGATAATGTGTGGGCATGGTATACATGATTTAAAAGGCCACTCCACATACGGAAAGTACATGGGCAATGGCATAACAACATGGATACCACTGATTTCTACCATAGTGAACATGGCGTAATTTATAATGTTTTAATAATCTGTACCTGCTATGTTTCACATTCTTTACAGAGCCACATTCCAGTAACTAGAAAGAAAAAAAAAATACAATCAATTGCAGACACAAGAAATTACAGATGATCTGCATGTATAACTATATTTCTAAGAAATAAGATTACACATTTTAAATAAGTTAATAAACTTTTATTTTGACAAACTACTTACTACTGTAAAATTACTTAAGAACAGTACTTAATACAACTTACCAAATGAAAAAGTAGACGAAAATCCGAGCATGGGATGCGGTTTATTGGGCTCTTGTAAAACCTGTAAAAATAAAATGAATTAATATGAGCTTTAGGGCATTCAATTAAAATACAATTATTGCTATTTCTAATCTTAAATGCATGTCTTAACCATCCTTCTTTCCCCTGTGCAACAATTTACAAAGAAGAAAACTATATTTTTCTTGACAGTATAAAAGTATTTCTTACACAACCATGCATTGTCAGAAGCATTAAAACTATTTAGACTTTTCTCTTATATTGAACTTGAACCTTGACTGATTTGCTAGGGGTATCAAATAGATGACAAGCTCTGCAGTGCTGAAAGAAATCATTCGTGAATCTACAAAAAGCCCCTAACATTCTACTGTTTATGTATTTAAAGCAGTGGTGTACTGGAGGGTATAACCCAGTTCTTTTTCAGGCGACTTGCGTATACCCACTTGTAATTCTCTCTGATGCAAATAATTCAGTCCTGCATTAGCCAAAATCACGACTGTCCTCCACACCCAGTCACATGTGAATAAATGCAAATGTTTGCTAAAACTGATGCGCCTGCGCCCGCTCCGTCTCCCGCCCCCCAGATGATGCATGTTCACCAGTACACCACTGATTTAAAGCCATTTCGCGATGTCAGTGATCATACATGCATACATTTGCATTGTTCGGGTCATTGTCTGTACGGAGATATCACATGCTCGGCAACAATCGCCCGAATTAAACGCGTATTTCATAACTGAAGCAATCTAGTGAAATAACGCTGTTAGAAGTGTTAAAATTAGCGAATGCTGTCGTAATATCAAATTCTGTGCATGCATGCATGTTTTACCCTTTACGGGCCTGTTTCATTGAGTATGAACACGTGACTAATAATTTATCGCAAATATTCCAATAAGCAGTAAAACATATGTCTATTGCTGAATTATGAATGTTTCACACGCTTTTAACTCAGATTCGGCGCTATACATAAAAGGATGATAAAAGATTTTTGTACTTACCAACAATATTCCAGTGCGTTATCACCTCCTGCAAATCTCCCACAGAGCGAACAACGTTTCCGTGAATGACGACAACACGTGCACTTCCTGTCATCCGCGCATGCGCAGAAGTAGTAGTTGGCTCAAATTAATTCATTTTCACTGTTTTGACATAAATTAATCGAGCTCTTTCAATTTTGTTCTGGTTTAGTTCAGACTGATTTGAAATAAATGTGTTGATCCCTTAAATTGATTTGTTTAATTTGTTTCAAAATACTCTATTTATTTTAAACAAACAACACCCAGATTTCATTTTTTTGAGTGTACATGTAATGTGTAACAAGGACACCTTAAAATAAAGTGGTTTATTACTTTAAATGGCATAAAATATGGTGGTAACAGGGTGGATGCATAATGTAAAGGGACTTTAAGTCTTTGTTAATAATAAAAAAAAAAAAATGCTTGTCTCGTTGGTTGCAGTTCTAAGTGAATTCCTCTCATAGTGTTCTAGATCGGATAGTGTTTAATGGCTGTTTTAAAGATGTTCACATGGTTTTGCAATAATAATGGTCTCTGAGAGACTTGAGGCATGTAAGCCTGAACAAGTTGCTGAAGAAAACAACTAAAAAAACACCTGGAGCAGGAAAACGGAGCTCTGACATCTGATCCATCTGAGAGCGAGAGTTCAGATGCTTTCATGTGTCCATAAGGGCTGAAGCAAGACGGGCAGGCTTAGAGAGATATCTTACAATGTCCATCACTGCAGCAGTTTGTCTTCATCAATCATCTCACTGTTTGTTGACCATAGCAACAGGATGTCACAGTTATTTTTATAGATCTTGTTATTGGGGTCTGCCCTCTCACAGCAGGAATTTCCTCAGCACAAGGCATCATGGGATGTGGATCTGAGTGTACTTGTGACGTATTTGCAGGGACCATCTTTGTTCTCTCATGGATTGAATTTTCTGGAATTATTACATTATTTTCATGATCAGTATTTTGAGCATATTTGAATGCTCCCAAGATGCCCAACAGTCTTGTCAGATGCTTTAGATAGTGGCCTATAAGTGTTGCTGTATCTGGTTGCTTTGTAATGAGCTGCCTTTAATTAGCAGCTTATGTTATCTGGCATTGGGTGTTACCAGCAGACAGATGAATGGAATCACGTCAGAGTTTTCTCGTCTGGAGACACAGCTGAAGTTTAAGAGTCAAGGTCACGCAGACCCCTTGCCTTCATCTGTCAGCTCCTTTTGATCTGCAGACGCTTTCCTCCGTCTTTCTGCACGCTCTGCCTTTAACACACGGTCAGAGGTCAAAGCAGGGCAAGGCCGCGGGATCCCAGCCTCGTTTTCCACTCCTAGCTTTCCTTTCTGTCTTTGTTTGTTTCTAATATCGCCTCATGAAGTATTTGTTTATTTTAAGGTTCAGATCTATATTCCTTCAGCTTTTATCAGATACATATGCCAATATCTACGCTCAGCTCCTGGTCCTAATCGGCAGCCCCTCAGTTGCCATGTTGAATCAATGTTTTGAACAGAAATGCAATAATGTCAGGACCTTCACGGCGGGGGTTTCAATTTGTCATATCATAAACAGGTGCTAAACATGAGGATTAGCGGCGCTGAGATCCACGGTCTTCCCTTGGATCGTGTTATCTGGGTATTGGATCCCTGACGCGTTCTGTCAGATTGAACAGTGGGGCCCTTGTGCTGGCCACGGGCGTCTGCAGGGCCCCAGACTTGGTCACAGGTCATTGATCAGTGTGACAAGAAACTCTGTCTGGTTCTGTTTAGAGGGAGGCTGCCTGGAACCGACCTCAGATTAGAAATGAGGAGAGGTCAAAACAAGAAGGAGCTGAAAGCAGTATAATAACTGATTTTCACAGTGTACTACTTACTGCATAGTATGTTCTGTATACTAAAATTCGTATTTTTGCCTCCTCAGAGATAAAGCCCATACTACGTATAGGTCTTATAGGTGGACCCCCATTCTTACACACCCTTCTCTTTATGTCTTCCATGTCTTGTTTGTAGTCGCTGTTTCATCGGGTACAGATGGACCCCATTGAGAGAGAGTGGCTGCGGTGTGCAGCGCTGGGAAATGCTACCACCCTGTTCCTACTTCTACAACAAGACCCTACGCTCATCTCCAAAAAGGTGAGATTGAACCATTGCATGTTACTTGCAAAAACCCAAATGTTTCTGTAACTACAACACACTATTTAATATTCTATGTAAGGTGCCAGTACTACCATTTTCCCGATTACCACTAATTTGTGTAGTGACTGCAGGGTTGCAGCGGTTGTGTTTCCTGAGTTGTAAGGGTCAAGCTAATTAGGATGAGGATTACGTTACTGCACAGAACCAGAGAGTGTCTCTTTTGAAGATTTAGGGCAGGATGAAAAGACTCGGACAGGAACTGATTGTTGTTTGGCCAGGAGCGTTTTTGTTGCCTGATAGTGTTAGAGGAACAGAGTTCCTTCTACAAAGGTGAAGAGAAAAGAAAATAAAACACGCTGACAGCTTCCAGATATTGTTTGTCCACTGGATGCAAGCACAGCCTGTGTTGGCTTAACTTCTGAAGCCTTCGGCCCCAAGGCTGTGTATTCTGCCACTTACACACACTTCCGAAACAAGGGAGATGGCTGGACACAGAAAACGGAGAAGAGGGAAAAGAAAGGAAGGTGGCAGACATGTGTCTGGTTGTAAATCATCACATATGTGCCTGGCAGCAGCAGCGGGTCGCGGCTCTACGGGAGTGAGGCCCAAAGCAGCAGCTCTTATTAAATTTCCATGAAGTTTAGTGAATTTACGCGGAGAGCGAGGATGACAGGGAACGGCTGGCGCTGCTAAGTGCTTGCAGTGTTGCTGTAGACCAACTGGCAGGAACACTTACCACCTCTGTAGCTACTGCTAATGCTAATAGCTACTTATTTTACTCTAGTTGAACCAGTTGCTACACTGTAAAATCCAATAGCTTACCTTACTTAGATATAATTAGTTATCTTTACTTAGTTGTTATGCTTACTAGGTTTTATTACGTTTATTTAAAGGCAAGTAAAACTATTTACTTACTGCTTTGAGTGACGCTTAGTTAAAATATTCAAGTAGCCACAAAGGAACCAATGACATTAATAGAGACAGCAGTGCACTAATATGTTGCTAATGTGCGAAATAACAACAGAAGAAGAAAAGTTTTTGAGGCAATTCTTAATAGACTTTTCACTCTTCTTCTGTCTGCAGTTATCTTTTACATTCATTTCCCAAAGTCATGAACTATTTGAGAGAAAATCACATAAGCTGACTTCATAAATTGATCTTGATTTTCATTCTGTAACAATAACCATTTTATTTTCTCTTTTTGTTGTGTTACTACTGACACAAGGCAGCAAATAAAATTGGCAAATAAAATGAAAACAGTAAAATAAATCAACTGCATAATTTATTCATGCTGCAATGTACTCTGGGAGTCAGTGAGTAGCTATACTAAGTTAAGAGTAAACCTAAAGTAAAGGTTCAAGTACTCCCTACAGTTATTTATTTACTTATTTATTTATTTTTAGTTACTAGAACTCTTGTGTAAATAAAACTAAGCATTTGTCAGTACAACATACTATTCCTGTTTCACTTTACTTTTACTTTATTTTTTAGGGCAATCGCTTTGCATGTTTTTTTTTTTTTGTTTTTTTTTTTTAAGTAAGCCCAACTAATTTGATTTAACAGTGTAGATAATGCACAAATGTTAGTCTAAATCTAATCTAAAGTAAGTTTTACTTATTAGTGTGGTTGAATTGGATCAACAAAGGTCAGCAACAAAGTCATTGGTTACTAAAATGGGTTTAAACACATAAAGAAAACAAAAAGATTTTTTTTTTATATATAAATCAAAAAGTAATGCATTACTATTTATGTAATTATTATTACATAACTCGCATTACTTGTAATGCGTTACCCCCAACACTGCCCCTAAGTCATCCAAGATGTTCATGTCTTTCTTCAGTCAAAAGAAAGCTTTTTGAGGAAAACATTCCAGAATTTAGTGGACTTCAATGGTGGCCAACAGGTTGAAGGTCTAAATTGCAGTTTCAATGCAGCTTCAAAGGGCTCTACATGATATCAGTCAAGAAATAAGGGTCTTATAGGGGCGAAACGATCTGTCATTAAAAAAATAATAATAATAATAATTATAATAAATAAATAATTATATACTTTTAACCACAAATGCTTGTCTTGCACTAGCTTGACCTCATGGATAACATAATCATGCATGTGTGATGTAGGCCCAGTGTTTACAAAGTGAACATGCAAAGATAGTCAAATGCCCTTTATAAGATAAGTAAAACAATGATATCAGACGATTTTAAAGTTTGAAGAGAAAATGAGATTGAGTTTTTTTTTTATCCTACCCTACCCTTTTAAACTGAAGTGTAATGTAATTACACAAGCCGAGCATTTGTGGTTACAAATTCTGCAAAATTGCATACTGTTTTGCTAGATAAGACCCTTATTCCTTGGCTGGGATCGTGTTGGTTCCTTTTAAAGCTGCATTGAAAGTGCAGTTTGGACCTTCAACCCGTTGGCCACCATTGAAGTCTGCTATACTAAGAAAAAACCTGGAATGTTTTCCTCAAAAACCTTCATTTCTTTTCGACTGAAGAAAGATAGACATGACCATCTTGGATGACATGGGGGTGAGTAAATTATCAGGAAATGTTTATTAAGTGAACTAATACTTTAATCCTAAGTAATTAATCAGTATTAAATCATGGCCCAAATTCCTGCACGTTGCCCTTTTCATAAAATCTAGATGAAATACTGCTTTTACATAGTTAGCACTACCCTTTTCTGCAAAACTTCAAGCATTGTTTATCGTTCTTTCCACTAGTTTTCAAAGTCAAACGGATTTCATAATCTTTAGTCACATCTACCATAAAGGGTGAATGTGGTCCAGTGGGATTCTGTTTCAGCCTAGTGCAAGTTTGTGGACCTGCTACTGCCAAAGAGAACACTTTAAATCATGTGTCCACTAGCATGCTAGTGCTGATAACAGCAAAATGTTCTTTTGTGTAAGTGATGCTAACTTAGACAACAACAGGACATTTCCAAAGAGCACGCAAGGTTTTCTTCCGTACCCCACAATACATTTTTCAAACAAGGAACCGGTTCAAATGCATCTTCATTGTCTTTAAAGATAAGATGGGACATTCTCATCAGATCGGACTTCAGATGTGGCAGTCAAAGATGGACATTTTCAGTGGACCTTTTTGCTCATCCAGTCCCCCCAGGTCAACAGTAATGGCCAATGCTCTTAACCAGGATCAGATAAAAGCGATAGTGTTGATGGGATAGACAGCATCTTATGTGGCCATCACGATTGAGAGACAAAAACTCATAGGAAAGGTTAATCTCAGGCCCTTATCAATCAATTACATTTGGCTTTGTGGAATTAATGGCATGGCTGGAATTGCTTGGCAGGATTGAAAAGGGTTTGTGGGCTGAACTTGGCATTGGCGTCTCTGGGGGAAATGAAGCTCTTTGTGTTTGAAGCATCACAGCCAAATGGTTCAAACCCCTCTCATAGACGCAGATACAGAGCAAGATAACAGCTTCTCAAATTAATTAGTGCCTCCTCGTTCCCAATCAAACGGTTACCTTGAGTCCCTAGTGAATCCCTGCAGGAAACGCCGCTCCATTGAAATTGCAATGTGTGACTTTGTGCGGTACATCCTTTGACCATGTTTGATTTATGTGTCCGTGATGTCTACAATCTCATTAGAATTGTCTCCTACATCTTTTCACAGGACTTTGTCACCGTAAGTACATGAGGACTCTACCTATACCCCTTCATCCCCGTCCTCTTCGCTTCTGCTTCACACCATTAGAAAAAACTCATGCAAACCCAATTATCAGTTTATCCCCCTTTTCATCTAATTCTTAGTTTTACCCTAATCTGTCTATTGTCTGCAATTATGCTCAAGTGTTGTTTCAAGAAGATCATCAATTGTTATCTGAAGCTGGTTGGGATGGATACTATAAGAAGTGTTGTGGTGCTCTAAATACCAAAACTACCACCTTAACAATTTTTAGTAGGGAAATAATATATTTATAGTATATTTAAGCCTAAAATGCCTGCCCTCTATTTTTTTATATTACCCATTTTGAGGTCAAATTCATTTTACTTGAACAGTAAAGAGTAAACCTCATCTCAGAAAAAGGGATTTTTCGAGGTTGTGGTTTCATACAAATTCATACAATGTAAAAATGCATGTTTTGTGATAAAAGTAAACTTGAAACCACTAACCCCACTCCTAATCCTAACCCTCCATGGGTCTTAAGTGGGTTGTACGAAAACTTGTGAATGAGATTATACGAATAGCATAACATTTATAAATTGTTATGCAGCAGTGTTGAAAATGTGCAGATTTTATTTAATTGAACCAGTTTGTGCAGAATTGGATTTTGAACTTTTTATTAGTAGCTTGCTTTGTTCATTTAGCTAAGACAGCCATGAAAAGGAAGTCAGAAAAGACAGTAAGTTTGGGGATGTTTAGATGAATGATATGCTTGTATGAGTAATGTTGTTTACTAGAATATGACACCAGGGAAATCAGATTTGCAAACAATAACATCCAAGGGCTGGCTAATCTTCTTAAGAGAAATTAATGAGGGGGGGGTGGAAATGAGAAGGGGGTGTCCGTAGCCAGGTTGGACACTGATCTTAGGGCGATCGAATAACAAGGGAAGATGAGACCAGGATCTGGGGATTAAGCTGAGGAGATCCCTGAGGAATCAAATGAGAGTTTAGCCTTTAGACTCACAATTTCTCAGCTTAGAGCCAGCCACCCCCAAAACTTCAAAAACGGGAAGCTTTGAAATGAGAGTAGGTGTCCATAATCCCCTCTGTGGATGCTAATCTATGTACCTAGATTTGGTTCTTCCCTTAGCCTGAGCTTTACAACAATGCTCCTCTCCTTTTGGGCTGGTCAACTTTAGCCTTGTGATGTGTTGATGAAGGTAGAATGGATTAGTTGAGTAGGTGTTCTCTTTAGAGTAGTTCTTTCATTAGATCTCATTAGCTCTCTTGACTAGAATGTATAGGAAACTTGCTTAGAGTCCATTGTACAGTATTTCATTTGCATCAGGACAATGTTTGATCCATGTTGTCTTCATTCACCGTTGTCTCCAATGACCTCATTGGATTTCCAGGGGGTAAGTATGCTCTCTAAGAGTCGTTTTTGTTATATCAAGTTTGTTAGCAGTGCAAGCATTCCCATGGTGGAGGAGGGACCCGGGTCATGTCTAGGGACCAGAATATCACAGAGACTTTTGGGTGGGCTCTTTTGACTTAGTAAGCAACCACAAAGACTATGCTAGCAACAACATAGCAACATACTAAAAACCATTCAGAATACCTCTGGTGACCACCCACAATACCAACATATCCTCCAACTTATATGCCTGACGTAAGTCGTTTTCACAAATCCTCAAAATACGTCTTCATAGAGCATATACAACAATTGCTCCCCTATCAGCAACAGGTATCTAATGCACTTTCAGGATTATGTGTAGCTTAGTTGGTAGAGTGTTGCACTACAAATTGGTGTAATCATACGAACCGAACACCGGTTCGATACCAGAGAATGTATATGTTCTCATAGCATGTTTTTTTTTTTTTGGAATATGCAGTATAAATCATGATTTCTGTAAGGGGTTAGGTGTGGTCATTCATACAAATTACACCTAGTAAAATATGTTTGAATTACCTTGAGATCGGTGTAAAAACTCATACGTCATTTCATGACGTCAGATCCACGCGACACTGACATTATTTTTACGCCCGCTAGAGGGCGCTTAACTTTAAAATATAAAAATAGGTTGTATAAGGTGAATAAAAAAAAACAAAACATACTATTGGGTCCTATTTTCTTTGAGGACAGTCTCCACAATACCCTAACATAGGTGTCAAACTTTTTAGTGCCAAAGACCCCCAAATTTGATGATCCCTAATTAAATCGACTCGCTCTAGACTACTTGCAGGATGTTTTTTGCTTCACTTGCACGAAAAAGAAACATAATAATCTGTTTTCTAATACAACTAGACGTGGGAAACCGGAATGGACAATAAGCTCTTCGCTGACTGGCATGCGCTACAACACGTCACGTACAACACATTTTCTGCTGGAGTTAAAACTTAAAAATTTTTGCGGAAGTCGCAGTTGAGGCAAATATCAAGCATTTGCGGCAATCGAGATGCCCAATTCGTGTCATCTGGTGTGAATTTCCATCTTTGCATTGACTTTATATGTAATCTACTCACGCAAGTAATTACATTCACCTTTGATGTGCACACACATTTTTTTTATATATATATTTTTACATTTTCACAGTCTGAAAATGCAATGTGATATCATGAGAATTCTACAAAACATACATTTACTTACATTTTCAAAGCACTAAAATACAATACGTATTTACAGCATTTTACCATACAATACTAACATATTTTCAGCATTTTAGCATACAATAATGATGTATTGACAACACCTAAAACATTAATTATTTATAAATCATCAGCTTAAAAATGAATCCTTATGAATATTAAAATATTACAATTTTTTTTTTTTGCTATATTTAGTTGTCTTCTCAATAGCATCATGTTTTCAATTTCATTATTAAATAAAGCTTACTCTTTTTCTTAATACGAAATGCTAACATTTTGTTCTGAGTGATTTCTGCTGCCAACTTGTTTTGATGTTAAAAAAGACTACACAAACCAATAAAATTAATACAATTTAATTTCATTTAACCATTTACAATTCTTTCAACCATTACTTATCAAGTACTTTGTTTGCCATGGGACACAAAATGGCCATTTTCTTGCACATGTTGTGACGCACAATAGAACCATAAAAATACATCAAAACCGCAACATAATTACAAAATTAATACATTTTATCTTTTCATGCTTTGTATGGTATGTTGTTACTAAAATGGTAATTTCCCTGCATATTTCGGTCAATTACGCTTTATACCTTTTTATTTTTATATATTTTTTAGATGTTGTATTCGTTATAAAATGGGTAGGTTTAAGGCGTCTAAAATCAAAATCTTTTAGCAAAAAAATTATATTTTGTTCTCTAAACATTACGTTCTAATACCTACATATAAACAATGAGACCAGGCTGGAAAATGTGTGGTATTTGGCATGGTTAAGCAACCTTATTGTTAAGAAAATGTAATTTTCTACTTCTTAAAATCTATTTTTCGTATATTTTAAATGAACACAATCGATTTCATTCTTACAGCACTGACAAACAGTAATGCAATGTGCATATATCACTGCTTTTCATTGATTTTTATTAATTCAACTTACATTAAAAGTCTTTGTCCGCGTTTTCAAGAGCACACAATCTAATAATGAGAGAAACCAGTGTTCATATATGAAAACATGGTCATGGTGGTTTACACCTTCAGGCATCTTCATGCAGGAGCTGAGCACTCTTGTTCAACATTAATAATTGCAATGATGAGGTATTTAATTCATGTTAATTTGTGTGTCTGGTATGCGGCCCTCTCTATACGCACAGGCAGCCGAATGATCATTGTGTCTAATTATAGTGTAATGACACGGGAATTATTAGTTTAACAAACAGGCACCGCTCCAGCCGCCTCGGGGCGGACATGCACCTCTCCGCAGATCTCAGCCAATAGGAGCAGAGGATTGAGCTACTGTGGTATAAAAGGATTAAATTCATGCTTAAGTTTTAAGATAAGGAAGGCTCTTTACATCTTTTTATTGGCCTTTTGTGTGTTTACAAAAAAATTTCACAGTGTTGAAGCATAAATGTGGTGGGATTTTAACCGTTTTCTGAGATGAGAGGCTGAAAAAGGTACATACCTTCATATTTATGATTGATGAAAGCTGACAGAAGGCTTTTTCTCATCTGCAAATGTAAGATGGAAAAGACCTGATTGAGCTGTTTTGCTATTTACTCTACACAAACCTTCTAAGGCAGCATCCTCACTGAAATGGACTCTCATAAGAGGAAAAAAACTCTGTCTCATACAAACAGACATCTTAGCTCAAATAACACTGGAGACTTGACTCACATTTGAGTTCAAGAGAATTTAGTGTTAGCATGTTGCTAAGCAAAACACTTGATAGTCTAATGGAGTGCTGCAGGGGTGGCGTATTTTTGTAGGCCAAATCCGGAAACGAGTTAGCATTTTAGTATTTTTTATTTCATTTTCACATAGTCAGTGGGTTTTTTGAATGGGTTTTTGGATAAAAACCCATTCAGTTGGTTCAGTTGCGTTTAGCTTTTTATACTTTTTACTTTTTTTTTTTGCACCTTCAATTCCAGATTTTCAAATAGATTTATATCGACCAAATATTGTCCTATCCTAACAAACTGTATAATTTCAATTTTCTATTTCAAAAGCACTAAATATTTTAGCTTTAAATGCATATCTGTACATTCTGCAGTAAAACTTTTAACCAAATCACTCTAAATATGTGTAGAGTCCAGCGTATTACATTTAATATAAAATGAAACATTTTAAACAAATAACAGGCATTTAACTGTCTATGAAAACATGTGCATATTTGGTGAGCTTATGCAGTTTTTCTTTCACGCAATAGATAATTTTGATATTGTGTTGGGTCACCACCTTAATGTAAAATCTGGACCCTAAAGCCAAACCAGTTGAGAACAACCCCTTCAATGCCCCTTCAATTTTATCTGAAATTGAAAATATTCAAAGCTTTCAGTATTATCAAACCTTAAATTTGACTGATAAGGTCATAAAAGGTCTGTGTGTGTTTGTTTGTGTGTGTGTGGCTGCTGTCCCTGTGCAATAATTCAGTGTTATCCCAGCAGTCATTGTAAGAGGCTGTTAATGTTGCTCTTTTGTGTGGGGCTATGGCCGTTTTTAAACAGCTCCATATGGTGACAAGCATCAGGCTTTGAGTGAGAGTGCGTGTGTGAGGGTCTGCTCTCACCCTCTCTATTGAGCCCGACCACAGAGGAGCACTATAAGCTGTCCTTTCACACTGCCAATAAAAGACAGAGCCTCCATCTGGCACACACTAAACCTCTCTCTCACACACTCACACATACACACACACACACACACACACACACACACACACACACTAAACCGATCCGGGTTTTGCCCCACACATGAAAATTTGCACTGCTTCTTATACCCAGCTTGATCAGATTGGGCAATAGAAATCTTTTGTTTGACAATTTTATTGGTTTATTATTATTATTATTATTTTTACATAAATACATGATAAATTGAACCGGATTTAACATAGATTTATTATTATTGTTATTGTTATTATTATTATTATTATTATGATTACAAATGTACACTTTTGTTTAAAAGGCTAAAGGTATTAATTATTAATCAAATCATTTTACTATCAATAAATACACAAACATCACATAATCATATCCATATGTTTTTTCACTCATTTTATAAAGTAACAATAAACTTTTAGGCATATTTCACAATGAACAAACAAACAAACACTTTGATTTAGGGTTTGTTGAAATGCTTTAGCAAATACATCTATAGTTTACTGAATGTGCAAAAAAAAAAAAAAAATGTACTTGCAGATACTTATAATAATTACATATAATATTATCATAACATAATTATAACATATATATATATATATATATATATATATATCAAAATAAAGGTTTTACTTCTTTAAAGAATTATACATAATTTGATAATGTAAGTAAGTAATGCGTCACAACATTGCGTTACTCCCTAAAAAATTAATTAATTACGTTACTTAGTTTTTATGGAAAGTAATGCGTAACATTACTTTTGCGTTACTTTTTAAATCTGGGCAGGGATTGCTTGTTTCTTTTTCAAATAAAAAGTTAGATTTTTAGCAAATGTAAAAGCACTTTCACACCAAAAAGTGAAATGAATAAGCCTAAGGCTGAGGGAAAAGTAAACTCACGTCTGTACAGTAGAACTGTAGGAAAAGGTATGCTCTTTCAGTCATGTGAAAAATGATTTAATACATTTACTTTAAATGTAAACATTTTTAACCAATGTAACCCCATATAGCATCTGAGGTTAGGTTTTGCTTTTCTGTAGACTGTTCAGTGGATATTGTTTTATAGCACATTGTTTACTAAATGATCATAGACCTGGGCAGATTGTTGCTCTTCAGGACGGGGCACAGACTGGCCAGAGACCAACAGAGAAAAGGACATTTCTCAACGGATTGTATGTGTGTGAATAAAGCAGGGGCCTGTCCGCCCAGCGAGGGCTCTGTAAGAGACGGCTTATGGGGTCAAGGTGGGCTGCCAGCTCTTGCGTGACAAGATACATAGGGCTTTTTGATTCGCTCTTTGGCAGATTACAGGTTGCTATAGTTTCTCTAATGCTCAAATCAAGCATTCAGCTAATCGGCTCAGAATAGGTTAAAGGCTGCTGCTGATTTGGAAGAGATAAAACTTGGTGACAGAAAATTGGGGAGGAGAGTTTGACAAAAGCACGGCTGCTCCAGCTTTGATGTCCTGCTCCGCATGAATGTGGATGGGGACTGGAGAAACACTCTGAGCTTTTGGCCAAACACGCCGATGTGACGAAACACAATGGTGACTATGAGAGCAACAAGGCCCAAAAGAGTTGTGTTATCCTATTACTGATGTTGTTTTCTTGCTTTCTTTCTCTGGCTCACTCCGGGAATCTCTGACACACACTATGAATAAAAAAAAAAAATAATAACACTTGGAACTCCCCACTTGGACCTGAAGTTTGTAAGTAGCCTGAACATTCATCTGTGTTTATGCATAATTAGCGATTCTGTGTAGTCTAGATGACATTTGTGTTTAGAAAACCATAACCATAAAGAAAACCAATCATTTGGACCCTTTCTAAAACAGGGCTTGGTTATTATATTAAACTAAAACCAAAAACAAAATAAATAAAGCTAGATAATTCTTACTTTCACTTAGTTTAACATGCTGTCCTAAAATAACTTAAACTGAAATAAAATGAATAAAAACTATGTAAATAAGACTAATAAAAATTACAAAAACACACTAAATTAAAATGAAAATGGAAAATATACAAATAAAATATTTAAAACAATTAATAAAAACTTCTGACAGTGTTTTAGTGTCATGGTAAAAAAAAAAAAAAGATTAAAGTAGTAATATTTTGAGAATAAAGTCAAAATTTGATAATAAAGTAGACATTTCAAGAATAAAGTCGAAATTACGAGAATAAAGTTGTAATGTTTTGAGAATAAAGTCAAAATATTTTTCGAATGAAGATGAAATGTTTTGAGAATAAAGTCAAAATGTTTTGAGAATAAAGTTGAAATGTTTTGAGAATAAAGTTGACATTTATGAGAATTAATTCATAGCAATTAAAGATATTTTGAGAGTATAGCCTGCACGTGCAAATGACCTGGATTGGAGGAACCAATCTTCTGTTCCGATCTCCATAGGAACCAATTCAAATAGCCCCCATCTGTTTTTAATGTAATGTAGCTAACGTCAGCAGCTTTGTGTCATCTACACACTTATTAAACTTTGAGGAGTGAGGCACTGACAAATGACGATCATTGTGATATTGCCAAGTAATGGCGCTATGAAGCCATGTGGTTTTTAAAAACATTTTAATAGGTTTAACATTAGATTATCAGCTCTGAATATACGGTAATTTGACTAAAAGCATTGGAGACCGAAATGCAAAGCATTCTTCAGGTTAAGAGTCAGGGTGACTTCCGCGTTCAGAAAAAAATGTCTAGATGTGAGATTATTAGCAGAAATTATACCATGTGTTATACTTGCAGGGACAGAATGCTTGGAAATAATATTTCACATCTTTGATTGCATTCATCAGGTCTATTTGTAGTGTGCCAGCCACCTAATAATAGCAATAAGCTTTGTGCTTCTGGTACTTTTATTATAAAACAAAGTCTCTGCTTTCAACATTTGTCAGTTTTAACTTTATATAATGTATATAACGTTAAGTGACTATTCACAACTTGTTTTATTCATGGTATAATACAGTAAACGATTGGAAATAATATTTAGCATCTTCCATTAGTTATTTGTGGTGCAACTTCATTCTCGTAATATTTTGACTTTATTCTTGTAATTTCGACTTCATTCTCAAATTACACACACACACGTATATATATATATATATATAAAAAAATCTGAATCTGCTTACTTTTTAAAGTGATTCATAGTTAAAAAACAAAAAAACACATGAAACAACTTTGAAATGAGCAGTACATTATGTATTCGTCACTACCCGTTTGAAGGGAATCAGGCTTGAACAGCAGTGGAGTTGGCGTCCTTGAGTTTGGCTCTTTTAGTTTGGCCTAACATTGTGCTGAATTAGCTGCTATGCAAATGACTCAGGCCTGTTCTCATTCATTAATGGGGCCAAATCTGCTTATGCAAATGAAGCCAAACACAGCTTTGATAGGTGCTGCAAAAATGGGCTTCAGATACAGTGACCCAAAGTTTTGGACTTTGGTATTTGGACTGGTAAAATGTCTCAATGTCTGCAACTGCAGTTGTATATTTCTTGACAACACTATATTTAATTTAAAGTGAACGGAAATAAGGCTGTAAAGCCTGTTTCAGGTATTGTCAAAATGTTTCTCTAACCTTATAAAAGTCTATACATTTTTTAATTAGTATATAAAATTGAATGCATTTAGCAAACTATTTGTAATAATAAAGCTGCAGTATTTAAATAATTTGGTTAAAATATCAGTCTTCTTACCTTACTCTGAACTGCAATCATTGTTAACATCTGGGGAATCAGTTGTTGTCATAACTAAGAAACCATAAAGAAAAAGCCTATGCTAAAACAAGAGTTGACCCTTCGCAGAGAGGTCGATCTGACCAATTATAATGCAGAATCAGCTTTTTTTCCAACAAACAGTTCGAACAGGAGAGTAGATTAACTTAACGTCTGGACAAAAAGCTGCACTTGAACACACCACTAAGACTACAGCAAGCTTGCATGAGAAGAATTAGCTGTTTATATCAGCAAATATCAATTGTATGCAGTGCTGCTTGAAAGTTTGTAAACCCTTTACAATTTTCTATATTTCTGCGTAAATATGACCTAAAACATATCAGATTTTCCAGAAGTCCTGAAATGAGAACCCAATCAAACAATTGAGAATATGTGAATCTCTTGGATTAGCAGTTAATTTAAAGGTGAAATTAGATATGTTTTTAGTCAGTGCAATCACTATCAAACGTCAGTATGTGACCTGTTTTATTCAAAGAACAGGGATCTATCAAAGTCTGATCATGTTTGTGGAAGTGAATCATGTCACGAACAAAGGAGATTACTGATGAGTTGATGTTGCTCATCAGGCTAGAAAAGGTTACATAATTATCTGTAAAACGTTTAGATTCCACTAATCCACAGTCAGATTTTGTACAAATGGAGAAAATTCAAGACCACTGTTACCTTCCTGAGAAGTGGTCAACCAACAAAGATCACTCCAAAGCAGAATGTGTAATAGTCTGCAAGGTTGCTAAAGTTCCCAGACTAAATAACTTCTAAGCAACTAAATATCTTTCTTACACTGGCTATTGTTAATGTTAAACTATTATTTTCAGAGAAAAGAACATACTGTATTCCAACTTAAGATTTCTATACCATCTGTGAAACATGGTGGTGGTAGTACCATGGCTTGGGCCTGTTTTGCTGCATCTTGGCCAGGACAACCTGCCATCATTGATGGAACAATGTATTCTGAATTATACCAGCAAATTCTAAAGGAAAATGTCAGGACATCTATTTAAGTACAGAGTCTCAAGAGAACGTGGGTCATGCAGCAAGACAACAAGCCCAAGCACACAAGTCATTCTACCAAAGAATGTTTAAAGAAGAACAAAGTTAATGTTTTGGAATGGCTGAGTCAAAGTCCAGACCTTACTCAAATTACAACGTTGTGGAATAACCTAAGCAAGCAGTTCATAGGAGAAAACCCACCAACATCAGAGTTTAAGTGGTTCTGCACTAAGGAATGGGTTAAAACTCCTACATGTTATTGCGCAGCATTTGTGATCAGAATTTACAAAAACCTTTACCTTCAATTACTGCAGCAAAAGGGGGTCACACCAGATACTGAAATGAAACGCACAGATATGTACACTGGATCGTTTTTCTCAATAAATAAATGACAAAGCAAATAATTTTCTCTCACTTGTTTAACTGGGTTCACTTTGTCTACTTTCAGGACTTTATATGAAAATCTGATGATGTTTTGTGTCATATTTATACAGAAATATAAAAAAATTGTAAAGGGTTCACAAACTTTCAAGCGGCACTGTATATTTGTCATTCAAAAGGAGAAAGCAAATCAAGGATATACGTGATATACGCAGATATACAAAAGTCTCACAGAAATTCTCTTTTTTGTGTGTTCCACAGAAAAATAACAGCATACAGGTTTGGAACAACATGAGTTTGAGTAAATAATGCAAGAGTATGCTTTTTGGGGTGAATTATTCCTTTAAAGAAATCAACAAAACAGCCAGTCGCATGAAGTAAAACACACTCTGTGTCAGTATGACCTTTGTAAATGAGGAAAAGAGGGCCGCTCATGTGAGTCTAGTCCTTGTGTTAGCTCAGCGCTCTTCTTATTAAGCCCAGGTGGGCCGGTGTATCCTGAATACATCACACATGTGATTGACAGCGGTGTGGTGATTGACAGCTGGTGTGTTTGCATGCGTGTGTTGCAGACGGCGCTCCACTGGGCGTCCAAGCAGGGCCGCGTGGAGATGGCGGACATGATGGCGCGCTCCGGAGCGGACGTCAACCAGAGAGCGGTGAGAGCTGACAGGAGCCAGCGCCCCACTGACACACTCACATTTACACCTCTGCAGGGGCCCGCGCACACAACGCACACCAAAACACACACAAAAATTAACACCTTCTCCTGCCAGCGCTCTCTGCTCTTATGATCTGCTCAGGCTGGCCGTGTAATGTGTGTGTTTGTGTGTAATTAAACCCTAATTTCTATTTAATACGAGCCCTTAGGTCACAAACTCCTCCGCCTATTTGATTCGATGTGGCTAATCAGCAAAATTTTACTATTAATCAAACACACTCACAGCAAGAGCTCTGGTTTTAAGCGGAGTGTGTTTGCATAAACATGACCTCATGTTTATTTATTCCAGATCTACTAACAGCCGGGCAGTGAGTGCTTTGGCCTTCCCCTCAGTTCATGCATATTATAATGCACTGTATCTTATCTCGTCATATTGAGGGTTGGTGAAGTGCAAAGGAAATACTGACAGGATCTTTGTGCCTCTGGCAGCACCCCCCTTCCCGTCCCCCAACCTTTATTTGGAGGTCTATTTTCCCTCTATCACCCAAAGCATCGTGGATCCTCTCAGAAGGTTATTTCAGATCAGATCCTGCTGCAGTTTAAAGAGTCCAATTCAACCCTTTGCAAATTGGCTGTTTATATAAATGTGAAGGTCCAAGAGTGTTTGTATGTGGGTCACTGACAAATAAAAGGTCAAATGTAAGTAAAGTAAAATAAGAAAGATTTAACTTTTTTTTTTTGTATTAAAAACCTAATATATTTCATTTTTAACAATGGTTTTGAATTACTGATTCTAAAAATGTCAAGTGGTATAACCAAAAAAAAAAAAAAAACTTTCAGCACGTGTAATCTATTAGTAGTATTTATTTATTTATTCATGAATTCATTCATTCCATTTATTCAAACATTTTTTTTCAAGGTTTAAAGTATTGTTTTACAAATATCTTACATTTTTCAATAATGAATATAAACAAAATATTTCCCTGCATGTGCTACACTGGCCTTTATTTGGTGAACTTTTTTTTCTTTTACAAACTGCTTTTTATGACACTTTCTATTTGTTACCATCTTCGTTACATTTTCTTATATCTAATTGTGTATTAGTTTTATATTGAATATTTAAATAATAATTCAAAGAATAGATTTCAAATAAATTTATATTGTAAATACAAATCTCAATTCAGAATGAATAAGACAAGATCATTTCAGCCATCTTAATCAAAAACTAAATATTTGAATATATATTACAATAAAATATTTTAAATAAATGTATATTGTAAAAAAAAAAAAAAAAAAATCTCAGGACATAATTAATAAGGCAAGATCATTTCAACCAACTTAAAACAAAATAAAATATTTTGGTAACACTTTACAATAAGGGTCCATTAGTTAATATTAATGTGTTAACTAACATGAACAAACAATGAACAATGCATTTATCACAGTATTGATTAATCTTTGTTAATGTTAGTTAATGAAAATACAGTTGTTGATTCACAGTGCATTAAACTAAACTAAAAAAAAAAAAAACTGCTTCAACTTAAAATAAATTGCTACCCCGCTGCCTTAAAATTTGTAGTTAGGTTAACTAAAATATCCAAGTTGTCACTTAAATTAACATTAAGTAATTTAATATTTCACATTAACTATGCATTTATTTGATAAAAAAAAAAAAAAAAAATTGCAATATTGCAAAATGTTATTACAATATAAAATAATGTTTTTTTGTTTGTTTGTTTGTTTGTTTTTTTAGATACTTTACAATTTAATTTATTCCTGTGAATTATTTATATAATTTATATTATTATTATATAATTATATAATAAAATATAATTTATTTTATTTTTTTGCAACCTGTAATTCTTTTTTCAGGATTCTTTGATGAATAATAAGTTAAAAACAGCATCTTTACTAACAATGCGAATCTATGTTATCACTTTTCATTAATTTAACACATCCTTGGTGAATAAAAGTATTAATTAAAAAAAAATAAATAAATAAAATAAAAATGTACTGACCACAAACTTTTGAACAGTAGTGTATATTGTGAAAAACCTTTCTGTTTTAAATGTTTTTTATGTTGATAAACATAAGAAACTTCTTCAAAAAAACTGGGAGGCTGTGTCCAAACTTTTGACTGGTAGTGTATATATATATATATATATATACACTACTATATATATTTTTAAAATATCAAAATTAATTTTAATTCAAAAAACTATGTCCATCATAGTAGGTGTTTGTTTGTTTGTTTTTTAATGTTTATATACATGTTTGGCTAAAAATCTAGTAGTAAAATCAGAAGAGGGAAAGTGTTGTGATTACTGAATGTTTCCTCACATTTCTTCGCTACTCTAATCTCCCTCCTCATTCTATCTGCAGCGACGTGCTCATTGAAGATAATGTTTAAAGCCTTCACGAGCACAGTCAAGCACACGCACACTTCTTATTGCCTTCATAATTACATAATTAACTTTTGCTCTCTAATCGTTATGGGGCTAATGGTGCTCTTCAAGTGCAGTCTCCTCTGGGCAGAAATGGAATAAAAAAATCAATAATCCATGCAGCGCCGTCAGGGTCTGAATGTGCCTCAATACGATTCACAAACACATGAGGCGTGGATTTCTCTTTTCTTTCACCGTCTCATTTTCCCCATGTGTTTTGATATACTTTTTTTGGTTTCACCAATGAAAGCTAAAATTGGTGCATAATTTGTACTATTTAAATGTAACCAAATTACACAAACAGTGAATTAAACATGGAGTTTTGAAAGTTTTCTTGTAAAATGTACTGTAATAATCCTTGTTGTATTTACAACTTTGAAAAATCATTTGTTGCAGTGAAGCTTTGACATGCAACAGTTAAAAGTACATAAACTTAAAAAGTTAATTCCTTATTTAAATTTATATATGATCAGAAAAAAATATCAATTCTGTTACTTGTTTATATATATATTTTTAATGAACAATATAACTAACTGTATTTTTCTTTCCTTTCATATTTCTTTCCCTCCAATACCGACCTTTTTTACCTGGCTTTCTAGCATGTAAGTGAACACCTGATTGTATCCAGTTTGACACATTCAGAAAAAAGTCTGTTAAGCATAAATTATCGCAGTAGATTGTGAGATTACATTCTCTGTGAAGCATACATGTAATATTCCCATCAAATTTGGCCCGAACATGATATCAGATCTACATTTTAGAGCAGTCTTGAGGTTGAAAGTGCACACATGCTATAAAACGCTGTAGGCAGCTCAATAGGTTTTGTAGACTTAGATTTATGCTCTTCATATGAAGGAAATATTTCCAAAGCCAAATTGCCCATGCTGTCAGTGTGAAATTAAGTTCTTGACCCATCTTGTGCTATGTGCTATGCTTATTCTGTTTCTATAATCTTCTCTGGCAAATGGGAGCCAACTCTGGTCTTGATGACAGCCTGCTTTCTTCTTTCTTTCTGAAGGGGGTGAGTTTGATTTCAATACACCTGTGAAATGAAGCAGGATTTAGAAGAAATGTGCTTTAGATTCTGAACGCAGTCACGCTACACACTCATTGGCTGTCCAGCTATCAGAGGATTGTGGGACGGCTAAGAACTAGCACGCTATGGGGACCAAATCCCCTTTCCTTGCCTAGCATTGAACAAATAGGTTTTATTAAACATTCAAAATGGAGATACTATGAGATTAAGTTACGAACCTGGGAAGTAATGGGGTTTTAATGCCATAACCATTCAGAGTAATACAGAAAGTATGTGCAATAGTATGGCATTTCAGAAGCTGAATATGAAAATGTTTATCATTTCATTTTGTGAAGCTCATTGCTTTTACTGTCTGCACAGTTGATATGTTCTAAATGGCATACTTTAACGCTGTGCATAGTCTATTATAAAAGATTAAGTATGCATAGTTCCTTGATGAAAAGCATATTGATCAGAATTAGCTAACTACATAGAGTCCACTAAAAATCTAAAAACTTGTATGTTATGTATTGCAATATATTTATAATCATACATTTGTATGATTATGTTGTGATGTAAAGTTAAAATTATAATTGGGTACTCTATATGTGTTGAAGTAGTCAATAAGTGTACTTTTTAAAAATACGACAAATTATTATGAAAACAGTGATTGCAATTTACTTAAAAGTAAAACTTAAGTGTGCACAGTGCAAAATTAGTTGTTCCAATTTAGCAGACTTTAATATACTAGTTTAGTGTACTAAAAGTACAATTGTAAGGTATTTTTTATTAAGTACATAATATGTAAATGTATTTGTAGAATACTTAGCATGAACTAAATATATTTTAAATACATTTTTCACTAGGGCTACTTTCAAAATTCAAAGTACACTACAAGTTCACATTTGATGCAATTAAGCACACTTCTTATTTACTAGGAAAATAATAGCAACTGTCCACGTTCTGTGTCAGTGTGTTAGTCAGTCTCGTTAAAACCAAACTCACTGTCTTACCTTGATCTCCATTGGCCCCTTTGGCACCCTGGACAGTCTCTCCAGGGCCTTTACTTATACTGAAGCTGACGTGAAACAGAGCACATGAAAGTGGCTGTGACCTTTCCAAAAATGTCAATGCTAGGACTAGTGTAATAATGAGGAGTAGAGCAGGGGGAAGTCGACTTTAACCTTTAAGAGCAGCACTATCATAGTACTGTGCTGTTAGCAACATGGCTACACTGTGCTACACACTACAAACACAACCACTAGTGATTCTGGACTGGTTGTAGGCTACATTACCTGAAATAATTAAATAGTGACACTTTTACCTGGCATGTTTACGCTCCATTTTTATCCACCTAGATAGTGTAGAGTTCATGATTCAGTCCCACATACTGTGTTTCACTACATAACTTCCAGAATGTAAACACTGTCGGCCGCTTACATAGATTTCCTAAGTGACTGATTTGGAACAATGTACAAAGGCAACTTAACACATTATACAACTAGTGCTTTTGAAAAGTTGAACTGGAGACTCGATTCACAAGTAGAGTCTGACGTTAGCATGTTTTTAGGCTAATAACAGGTATGTTTACTTGCACTCAATTTAGAGAATCCAAATAAATCCAATCCAATTTCAAATTCTAAGAGCCAGATTTACTAACAGCTTGCGTCAGAGCAAACCGACTTTTTTTGGCGTAAAAATAGTATTGCCAGGATTTACTAAAACACGCAGTGAAGAATTAGCGCTGAAAAGGCATGGCCACAGTTATTTTTGTGCCTTACCTTATTGAATATGCATTTGTAGGAGTTTCACTTTCAGACACAAAAGTTATGGGAGGAGAGTATTAAAATGAATCACACAACATGATTTGCTAACGTTTGTGCACCTCAAATTACTGCGCTATTATATTTGGGCTATTATTTAACGGCCCAAAAAAACATTCTTAAAGCAGGTGCTAAGTTGTGCTGCTTTTGGTAGATTGTGCTGATCATTATGGAGATGATCTGGCTGTGTCTGTGTTCTTTAATGTGTCAGTAAATCAGTAAATCACACAAAGAATTTTCCCTCCCCATTGGCACTTTTATGGAATTGCGCTCTAACGCTCATTTGCCATGTTTAGTAAATCTGGCCTTAAATGTTCTGCCTATGTGAACTGTAAACTTTGCAATCTGATTCACGCTTAAAGAACCATTATTTTTACAATTTGATTGCAATTACGTTTACATGATAACAGTGTACTAAAAATGTTTTTTGAAAAGTTTGCATACAGGTGATCTCCATTCACATGGATCCACGAAAGTGACAAAACATTTTTTATCTTTCATGCCAGGCCAGTAGGTGGCGATCTCACTTAGTAAAGAAACGCTACATGCCTGTGCACATTCCTGTAGACTGAATACGTAATACGCATGTGCATGACATCACTGTTTTCACAAATGCACGTTTGTGTAGTTTACATGGAGACGATAAACATTTTCAAAAGTTTACAATAAAACAGTTTTATTGTGGAAATGAGTGGCCATAGCACAGATGTTTTCTCTTTTTAGTGAAATACCCCCTGAGGAAATGTAGTTCTTGTATTTTTTTTTTTTACTTCATTATTTCAGATCTACATCACCCCGTCAATCTGATCAAAATCTTATCGAAGCAAGTTTAGTCAGATCCAATGAGATGTATTTGATTGCATGTATACCTAGTGTGATACTCACTTGCAATAAATGTAAAATACATAAAGCACAAATATTAATTAATCTACACTGTAAAAAAAACACAATTTGTTGAGTCAACCTAAAATAATTTGTTACCCTGCTGCCTTAAAATTTTAAGTTGTCAACTCAAACAAGTGCATTCAAGTTGAAATGTTAAGTTGTGCTATGTGACAACTTAGATATTCAAGTTGACTAAACTAAAAAAAAAAAAAAAAATGTTTGTTAAACTTAGCTGTGTTTGTTACTCTGCTGACGTAAAATTTTAAGTTGAATCAACTCAAATATCTAAGTTGTCACTTAGTAAAACATAACATTTCAAGGTGAGTAAACTTTTTACGAGTTGACTGAACTAAAAAAAAAAAGTGCATTGATCCGTAATAAAAAGTGTTCCACGTGGCTCTGGGAGGTGAATAAAGGCCTCCTGTATTGATTTGATGCATTTTTGTAAGAAAAATATCCATATTTAAAACATCACTTTAATCTACATCTTGTTCTGATGACGGCGCTGTGCATGCGCCGCTCAGAAATGACGAACATAGAGGCGTAATGGAGAGCACAGAACAAAACAAAACAACGGTCATGAATTAGAAGTACAAAACGAGGATTTGTAAAGAAAAATGTCAGAGGATTTTGATATAAGCCAAGAGGAGACTGGTTTTCATTTGCTAAAGTCAGGAAACGTTGCTTCCTTTCTTCCTTTTGACGCGCAATCGCAACGCGATACGTCCTACGTCATCTGCCAGGAGCTGCTTCTTGAGTAAATAATGGGCTAATTTTTATTTTTAGGTGAACTAACCCTTCTCTCTGTTTATGTCTATGCAGAATCCTCTGCATGTACTGGGCTACTCTGCAGTGGTGACTCAGGATAAGCCAAAAATAAATAAATAAATAATAATAATATATATATGTATATATATATATATATATATATATATATATATATATATAGTTTGTAAGCTATTTGTATCATGATTAAAGGGATAGTTCATTCAAAAATACAAAAAAAATACCTCATGATTTCCTCATCCTATAGCCATCCAAGGTGTATATGACTTTCTTCTTTCAGACGATTACAATCAGAGTTATAATAATAAAAAAAAGGTGTAGTATAAGCTCTGGTGAGAATATGCTAGCCTCGCAAGAACCAAGTTTTGTTTACAGCAAAGGAAAACCAGTCATTTATATCGGGTCTTTTGTTTTGCTCTCTCCTCTGCGCTTCCATGTTCGTCACTTCTCACCAGATGAACGTCTACATCCTACATCATCCGCTGGAATGCCACTCTCTCCTGAACATGCAACAGTTAATGGAAGCTAGAGATTACGGTTTATAACGTTTATATATGGATATTTTTCTTACACAAATGCATCAATTTACTTCAGAAGGCCTTTATTAACTGGAGCTGTGCGGAGCACTTTTTATGATGAATGAATGCATTTTATTGGACTTTAAAAACTGAACACCCATTCACATTCATTATAAAGCTTAGAAGAGCCAGGGCATTTTTTTAATATAACTTCGATTGTATTCGTCTGAAAAAAGAAAGTCATATACACCTACGATCAGGAAATCATGGGGTCATTTTAATTTTTGGGTGAACTATTCCTTTATCACTTAGCTGAACGCTTTAGTTTTTAACATTTTGCATTATTAATTTGTACCTCAGTTTAATGCTGTTGAACATTTTACCAAATTAATACTCGTTTTGTGTTTTGTTAATGTTCAAAATTCTCAAATATGATTGCTTTACTTCTTTTTTTCTGTAATCACACGGTCCATTAGTGTTATGAGCGAGGATACGGTAACTGTAAAACAAATGGACACCAAATAGATATCAGGGATAGATGGAGTCAACATGAAACATCCGTTTGCAGAAGTGTCTTTGGATGATAAAGTCCCCCGAGGAGCGTTAATGTGCCATCTTCCACACTAATCACCGCCTGAACTATCAGCACTAAACCTCAGTCACATTTCATACATCCATCATCCTCTCACGTCGGCTTCACTAGCGTACTATCGTTCTACGTTTGCCACCGTCTTTCATAAGAAGCACCTGTCAGGCTGCAGCTGTTTGGCGGGTGCTGTTTGAATCAGCGGTGGGTGACTGACGGGATCCTAGAGAGGGTTAGTCCCGTGTTAATGTGAGGGATGTACTGTAGCGATTGTCTCAGCGGGTCTCGCTGTCTGGTTAACTGCATAAATGCGAAACGTAGCCTGCACACAGTGGTGTGTGAAATGACATCCAGCTGTTTTTAATAGCCTATCGCAATCGAGTGACAGACACAACAGGAGAACAAGAATTGCTGTCATATTACTGTCCTCCCACACTAATGATATTTAGATTTTTGCTTGTGTGTAGGATGAATACAAACTGACATTTCAGGACTTAATTTGACCAAGGTTTATTTGTGTATGTGTGTGTATGTTTGCAGGGTTACACTCCGCTCCACCTGGCTTCTCTGCATGGACATGAGAAAATCATTCAGCTGCTGATCAATAACTACAGTAAGTTCACTGCTCCAGAATATTCCTTAGACACTTTAAGATGTATACAGCATCTGTATATGACCCTACAGCTGAGTTTCGGCCGTCTGTCTTAAACTTTCCTGTCCTTCTGACGTGCATCTTTTTGCTGTCCAACCTTTGTCACTGCATGTAAAATTTGTTGAGAGGGTGAAAACTTGTTACTTGAAATTTGTACATTTTGGGGGCATAAAAGTCATGTCGTGCAACCAATATGCAGAAACATGTAGGAAAGGAAATTATATAGAGAACCCCTGAAGACCACAATGTTTTGAGGTCAGTTCAAGTTTTGAAATGGCATGTGGTTCAAACTCCAAAAAACACTTAAAAATATGAAAATAATAATAATTTCATTTGAAAAAAGGACAGATTTATTTTTTTTTGTTAACATTTATTTATTTATTTATTTATTTAATGTACACATCACTTGAAGAATATATATTGTAAGTAAATACTGTAAACAATACTTAATGAAAATAGGTTAATGCCTTTTACTTGATGGTTACACAATGTGACATTTTAGTCTTTAAATTTTGAATAGTAAAGTAGTTTGTAAAAATATTTTTTTTATTTCTTTAGATGTGTACACACTATTTGAAGAATATATACTTAAAATATTGTATATGATACTTAAAGAAAATATGTTAATGCCTTGTACTTGATGGTTACGCCACATGACGTTAGATTCATTCAATTTTGACGTTTGTTAACTAGTACAGTAGTTGGGGGGGGGGGACTTTTTTATTCCTGTATTTATTTATTTATTTATTTATTTATTTAGATGTGTACACAATACGTGAACATATACCTTAAGGAAATATTGTGTACAATACTTAAATATGTTAATGCCTTTTACTTTGTTAAATAGTAAAGTTATTGTTTGGTTTTTCAAAACACGTTTATTTATTTGTTTGTTTGTTTGTGTATGCAGTATACTTGAAGTAAATATTGTATACAATACTTTTACTTGATGGTTACATAACATGACGTTTTAGAGACATTAGATTTAGACTTTTGTTAAATAGTACAGTAGTTGATTAAACATTTTAAAAAGTTGTATTTATTTATTTATTTAGAGGTGTGCACAATACTTGAATATATACTTTTAAGTAAATATTGTGTACAATACTTAAATATGTGAGTGCCTTTTACTTGATGGTTACACCACATGACATTTTAGAGTCATTAAATTTGACTTCGTTAAATAGTATAGTAGTTGCTAAAATAGTTTTCCAAAACAAATGTATTTATTTATTCAGATGTACACAATATTTGAATACAGTGTAAATGTTGTTTACAATATTTAAATATGTTATTGCCTTTTACTTGATGGTTATACCACTTGACATATTAGAGTCATTACATTTTGACTTGTTAAATAGTATAGTAGTTGTTTTTGTTTTTTGTTTTATTTGTGTACACAATACTTGAATATGTACTTAATGTAAATATTGTGTACAATATTTAAATATGTTAATACCTGTTACTTGATGGTTACACCACATGACATTTGTTAAATAGTATAAAAAATCCAAACTTCTTGAAACAGTTTTTTGGGAATATGGTCGCAAGTTCAGTCATTACCAAGGCAGTTAAACAATTTGTTGTTTCCCAAAACTATAACTAACTAACTGTTCTAACAAACAGCATCACAAACATATATAGTTGGAACTACAGCTAAATAGTTTCTTGTTTGTATAACCTGTGGACTTCTGTTATGTGGATATCTGTCATTTCATCTATATATATATATATATATATATATATATATAAATTCCAGTCTTAACTTTTAGTTGTCAAGACAATAAAAGTGCCATTTTTGAGGAGTGTGCAAACGTTAATATGCTCTCGTGAATTTACAACTGAATATAACATCTGGAAATGAAGTAAAATATTAGAGAACAAAATATTGAAGTAGTCGTCAGACACCATGTTTGTTATTTACAGCAATAACCTGACATTAATTTGATCTCAAACCAATTAATTAGCAAAATGTATTACTCCTTTATGAGAAAGAGGAAATCCAGCTCACAGACACGGATATGATCAGTGATGCAGAGCTAAAGTTACTGTGCAGTCACAGATGATAATTGGTTTTTAGGGGGGAAAACTCCAGCGATGGCCTCACACTGTGAGCTAACACTAGCTCCCACTAATGAAGCTAACTAGGGTGTGTGTCAATAGAGTAATTCAAAAGAACAGTCCCTCGAGATCTTGGACGGCGTACACGCATGTGTGTGCAGGGGGGTCTTGTTTGTAAAAGCCCCTAACACAGAATAGATGCCCATATGTTGTGTGTTAGGTGGCTGCTCAGCCCTGTTGTGTTTGTAATTCACTAAAACACATATGGTCCAGGTCAATATTAGATCCCACCTCCTCTGTACAAACCACAGAGTTTCCATATGGTGTGTGGAAATGGATACTCCATGGTTTCCCATCACCACCTACAGCTCACTTGGACCCTACGCTGAGAGACAGAGACAGGATTGTCCTTCTTTTTGTCCATTTTTTTTCAAGTACTGCAAATGTTCAGCCAAATTGTAAATTGCTCACTTCATAAAATGACATCACAGCTGAGCAGTCCAGTAAAACATCATAGCCAGATCTGTTGATTTATTAAGTAAGAAAGTGCAATACAATACAATACAATACAATACAATGATTTAGAGACACCTTCTATTATGAACATGTTTTTCATTTGAGTTATGTATGGCTAACTGATTATGTAATCTGGATTACCTAAACACATACTTGTAAGTAGATTACATTACATTTTAAAATATTTGTATTCAGACTATAGTTACTTTATTATTATTATTATTATTATTGATGTCAAAGTCTTGTAAAATAAAAGATAAGTGTACCTTTTTATGAAATTTCTAAGTTCAAAGGGTACTGTAGTTCAGGGTGTGTAATTTTAAAACAAATTTTTCAAAATGAAAAAAATATATATATATTTATTTGTGTATACAATATTTAAAGAAATACATACTTGCAATTAGGCTACATTACATTTTAAAATATTTGTATTTAGACTATAGTTACTTTTTTTATTGATTGCATGATTACATGTTATTCACACAACAAAACAATTTTTAAAAATGTCTTGTAAAATATGAGATAAATAAAATGGCAAGGATACTTCAGGGTGTGTAATGTCATATAGTACAACCCCTTAAAACATAATGATTACATATTTACATATTATTCACATAACAACAATACATTAAAAAAGATGTTGAAGGCTTTTTAAAATATCAAATAAATGTACCTTTTTATAATGTCAACTCCTTATTTAAAAATGTATTTTACATTTTAAATTAAAAATAGTTTGTTTGTTTTGTTTGTTTGTTTGTTTGATAATATTCACTTTACTAATGATGCAAAGAAAACCTTACATTTTAGTTGATGGTTACACCACATGACGTTTTTTTTCATTAAATTTAAAGTTTAATTGAAATTGTAAACATTTTTCAAAACCATGTCAAAGCAACATTAATGAATAGCACGTTTCTAAGAATTGGCTTATTTAAACTATTTTTGATTTACTTTTCTTTATCTTGGACTTTTTTATTTTTCATTAATCCATCTGCATTTCCCCAAGTGACAGATAGATTTGAGTTCAACTCTATGTCTTTTGACATGATGTCGGCAACAAAAGGCATGGAAAGTGTTTCCAGTTCATTTTGCTCTCCTAACTAGCACACATTTGATCAGTTTTAAGATTTAGCATGTCAGCAAGAACAGACCTGTCAGATGACAAGCACTGATTTAGAAGCATACATCTAGACAAATGTGATGGCCTGAAGATAAAGACCCCTAACTAAAAACATCTTACAGGTTTTGTGAACCTCAAGACAGCAGAGCAGCTTTTCCCAGACTGACATGATTGTCATGGATATTTGAAGACATAAAGTCAGCGGTCAGACAAAAGCTCCGCCAGACGCTCTCATCAGCACACTTTACTCTTTCAACAAAAAAGCTTGTCACTAAATGAAGGGTGTTTTGATCTTTAAACATGGAATATATCATTTTGACAGAATCAGCTCAGTTCAATCAAAACTTCAAATTCTGTCATCTGTCATTAGCTTCTCACACTTATGTTGTTTTAACCTGTATGATGCATTGGTTTTGTCCATACAATGAAAGTTTTTGAGGTCCAAAATAGAACCCAGTTGGACCCAGTTGACTTTCACTGTATGGACTTTCAGTGTGGGTTTTATTAATTTGATGTATATAGGCTGTCAATGTATGTATATTGAGCAGCAGACAGTCTCCCAGACTGATGAGATCGCTAGCGCCAGACCTTCACCTGGGAACCTCCAAACCAATGAGCCATGCCTGGCCAAGCTGCCATCAGCACCCATTCATACCCCTCACTAAGTCACCAGACTGTTCACCGTTCACACACTAACATCTACATCATTTACAGCGTGGTGATGCATTCGACTGCCTTATGTGTTTCTGTTCACCTCATCAAGTTTCAGAAGTAGTTACATAGATGATGCATCAATTTGATACAACAATTTGCACAAGAATGGATGATCAAACTATTTACACAGAAATTTGTTTGGCTCACAGTATTATTGATTGTCACCAATATGTATTTATTTCAATTATACATATATATATATATATATATATATATATATATAATACAAATAAATAAAAATCTTGAGGCTAGCATTTTATTATTATTATTATTATTTTTAAATATTAGTCATGGTGAAGAAAAAAAAACACTACGTAAATCAAACTTTGTGGGGGAAAATGTATAATAATAATAATTAAATTCAATTAAGTTAAAATAAATAATAATAATAATAATAATAATAATAATAATAATAATAATGGTTTATTTCACTCTTTGTGTCAAATTTGACTTTTTATAATAATATAAGAAAAATAATAAGTTAAATTAAATTAAATGGTAAAATAACATGTACAAATGAAACCAACTGAGTAATAGTTGTATTTCTTTTAAACGGAAAATAATACAAATATTAATAATGTTAATAATAATAGCTTATTTCACTCTTTGTTTAGAACTAATACAATTATATTTTATATTTTAAGATTAAAAGTTTGGTTATCTGACAATTGTAAAATAAAAAGGAATGTTAAATATCTATATAAAAGGAATTTATAAAAACATATGATGGTCATATTTATTAAATTAAATTAAATTAAATAATATGTAAAAATAACACCAACTGAATAGTAAATGTACTTTTTAAAGATTTTAGACGATTTTGTATTTTTGAAAGTCTGGTTCTAGAACAAATGTAAAATAATAAAAATCTATATGTAAAAGGAATTGGGGAAAACAATATGATGGCCATATTTATTAAAATAATAAACTTAAATAAAATAAAATAAAATAAAATAAAATATAATGTACTTTTTAAAGATTATATATATATATATATATATATATATATATATAATCTTTAAAAAGTACATTATATTTTATTTTATTTTATTTAAGTTTATTATTATTTTATATATATATATATATATATATATATATATATAGCAGTCAACATTTGAAGTTTAATTTAATTTAATTTAATTTAATTTGAATATTTTTATATTTTAGGACAAACAGAGAAATAAAATATCACATAAAAAAAAAAAAAAATGACAGTGGTAATGTTTTGTTCATTTCGTTTGTCGGTTCACGCTGTGGCTAGACTCTAGTCTCTTGACAAGTGTTCTTCTAGTTGGCTTTTAAAAGTATTTGCTGTACTGCAGGTAAGCATCTTATTACCCTGACAGTAATGTGATTTTATAACAAAAAGTAAAAAAAAAAAAAAAAAAAAAGCTTACCTATGTTAATTTTGATAAAAATCAACCCCTGGAAGAGTTTACATATAGGTAAAGAAACACCCATGTATTAAAGTACCATGGTAATACCATTAGATTCCATTACTGCACCATAGTATTTTTATATAAGAGCTTTGAATCTATTTGAAGCATCTCTCCGCTGCACTAATGATTTCTATAGCACTCGGGGTGAATAATGCTTTATCTTATCATAGCGAGATCTGCGCGAGTGGTTAGGGAACTGCAGATAGTTTAACATAGTTACCAACTGACTGCTTGCAGTGCCTTAAGCAATATAGTTGAACAGCGTTATAGGATTACCGCTTTGCGCCTGGAAACATAAGCCTCTCTTAGCGGCGTACAGCTTAAGACCTCCGCGTAACTCTATTAAAGCACACAGAATTTCTCCAGACACAAGCGTAATCATATAACTCTGTTAAACAGCTCACAGTTGCTTCGGATACAGTCGTGACTGGATTGTTGAAAATCACAGTTAACGTTTCCCTCTTTATTGAAACTGCAGTTTTATTAGTTTATTGTTATCAATTCATGTCCGTTGTCGATATTTAGGCACTGCGGGAGCTACGCTATGCTTTTTCAGCATCTTGTTGGTTGACTGTCCACTTCAGGATTTGAGCTGACTGAATACTTGAATGAGTGTTGCTGCTGAAGATCTTACAGTGTGTTCTGTAATAGTGAACATGCTGTAAAACATATATTCTGCTTTAGGAGCTAATATATAATTCAATAGAGTAAGCGACTGGGGAGGCAGCAGTCAGACATCCGTATACATTGATATTGAGGGTTTGAGAGCCCATAGATCTGATAGTGATGTAGGTTTAGCCTGTTGGCCCTTAGGTCATGACTGTGAGGACAGCCTTCCTGTAACACCACAATCCAGGACAGTCTAGATATAGTCTACAAACATAAACTGTCATTGGGTGACCCTCGCTAACACTGTCAAGAAATGTACAAGTTAGATTTATTTTTGATTAATTATCCTTGTAAATGCTTGATTATGATTGGTCAATTGCTGCGTTCAAATATTTCGGTATAATGACCATTAAACTGTATAATTGGCTGTTAGGGGTTGGGGTTGGGGTTATTAGTATTAACTAAAACTAAAATTAAAGTAACTAAAAGACACACACAAATATATATATATATATATATATATATATATACAGGTCCTTCTCAAAAAATTAGCATATTGTGATAAAGTTCATTATTTTCTGTAATGTACTGATAAACATTAGACCTTAATATATTTTAGATTCATTACACACAACTCGAAGTAGTTCAAGCCTTTTATTGTTTTAATATTGATGATTTTGGCATACAGCTCATGAAAACCCAAAATTCCTATCTCAAAAAATTAGCATATTTCATCCGACCAATAAAAGAAAAGTGTTTTTAATACAAAAAAAAGTCAACCTTCAAATAATTATGTTCAGTTACGCACTCAATACTTGGTCGGGAATCCTTTTGCAGAAATGACTGCTTCAATGCGGCGTGGCATGGAGGCAATCAGCCTGTGGCACTGCTGAGGTGTTATGGAGGCCCAGGATGCTTCGATAGCGGCCTTAAGCTCATCCAGAGTGTTGGGTCTTGCGTCTCTCAACTTTCTCTTCACAATATCCCACAGATTCTCTATGGGGTTCAGGTCAGGAGAGTTGGCAGGCCAATTGAGCACAGTAATACCATGGTCAGTAAACCATTTACCAGTGGTTTTGGCACTGTGAGCAGGTGCCAGGTCGTGCTGAAAAATGAAATCTTCATCTCCATAAAGCTTTTCAGCAGATGGAAGCATGAAGTGCTCCAAAATCTCCTGATAGCTAGCTGCATTGACCCTGCCCTTGATAAAACACAGTGGACCAACACCAGCAGCTGACATGGCACCCCAGACCATCACTGACTGTGGGTACTTGACACTGGACTTGGCATTTTGGCATTTCCCTCTCCCCAGTCTTCCTCCAGACTCTGGCACCTTGATTTCCGAATGACATGCAAAATTTGCTTTCATCCGAAAAAAGTACTTTGGACCACTGAGCAACAGTCCAGTGCTGCTTCTCTGTAGCCCAGGTCAGGCGCTTCTGCCGCTGTTTCTGGTTCAAAAGTGGCTTGACCTGGGGAATGCGGCACCTGTAGCCCATTTCCTGCACACGCCTGTACACGGTGGCTCTGGATGTTTCTACTCCAGACTCAGTCCACTGCTTCCGCAGGTCCCCCAAGGTCTGGAATCGGTCCTTCTCCACAATCTTCCTCAAGGTCCGGTCACCTCTTCTCTTTGTGCAGCGTTTTCTGCCACACTTTTTCCTTCCCACAGACCTCTTGCTTGAGGGTGTCAATGATGGCCTTCTGGACAGCAGTCAGGTCGGCAGTCTTACCCATGATTGCGGTTTTGAGTAATGAACCAGGCTGGGAGTTTTTAAAAGCCTCAGGAATCTTTTGCAGGTGTTTAGAGTTAATTAGTTGATTCAGATGATTAGGTTAATAGCTCGTTTAGAGAACCTTTTCATGATATGCTAATTTTTTGAGATAGGAATTTTGGGTTTTCATGAGCTGTATGCCAAAATCATCAATATTAAAACAATAAAAGGCTTGAACTACTTCGAGTTGTGTGTAATGAATCTAAAATATATGAAAGTCTAATGTTTATCAGTACATTACAGAAAATAATGAACTTTATCACAATATGCTAATTTTTTGAGAAGGACCTGTATATATATATATATATATATATATGAAATAAAACTGATAAAAGCTAATTTTACATCAAATTTTGAATTAACTGTATGTAGTAAAATAACATTTCAAAACACTCAATTCTAATAATCAATACTTCATGTCTATTAATTAATTTATTTGGTAAGTAATCATGTAATAATAAAGTACAGTCAGCCAAATAATGCAGTAATTAATGCTTACATTTTTTTGCATAAAGAACATTCATTTTTATTAGGATGATGATGATAATAATAATAATCATAATAATAATAATAATAATAATAATAATAATAATAATAATAATAATAATAATAATTCTCAAAACCACAATGCAAAAACAAATGAAGTATTATTTAAATTTTGAAGTACCGATGTAGTAAATAATTTTTAAAAATAATGCTGTTTTAACTGTAATATTTACAAAATGTTGTTATTAATGTCTAAAAAATAACCCAGATTTATTTAGCTCACAATAAAAAGATTATATATATATATATATATCATAATACAACTGTAACAATAGTAATAATAATTCTTACAACCGCAATGCCAAAAGAAATACAATTTTATTTAAATTGTGGAGTACAGATAGATAAATAAATAAATAAATATTTTATTTTTAATATTTAAAACAAAATGTGTTATTATTGTCTAAAAATTAACAATATTTATTTATTTATTTATTTATTTTTTACACAATACATTTATAATAATGAAATAATGAAGCTAATAATGAAACTAACTCATGAAATAATATTTAAATTCTGGGGTACAGTTGTAGTTAAAAAATAAATAAATAAATAAATAACAATAAATGATATTTTAATTTTAATATAAAAAAGATTTTGTTATTATTGTCTAAAAATTAGCATGATTATTTATTTATTTAGCTCACAATAAGAAATAATATTTGTTTAGCTCACAATGAAAATTAACAATATTTATTTATATATTTATTTCACAATACAGCTATAATAATAATAATAATAATAATAATAATAATAATTTGCACAACCACAATGCAAAAACAATTGTAATATTATTTCAATTGTGGAGTACAACTAAATCAGCTTTATATATATATATATATATATATATATATAGTTTTTTGTTCATTCATTCATTTATTCATTCATTCATACATACAAAGTACATACGAATTATCATTATATTACAGTTACAGATTTCGAAGACATGCAGTATATGCAGCTTTAAAAGTCATCAACAATGCTTTGGTTGGTCAAAGAAGCTGGTCCTTCACACACATTCATTTGTCAGGCAAAGCACTGATCTCTAAAGCTGAATCTCCAGCAACAGAATATGTTATTCATGAAAAGCGCGCTGATTTTAAAAAGGCATAACAGGCTGTTGACACTCTACATAAAAATAGGAGATGTTGACCTTTAGCGCGTTCGGCCCCCTCTCTGCCCTATCCTCGCTTTCCCTCTCTTTATGTTGCCTGGCCTCTTTTCAAATGCACAGTCCTCACCTCTTCTTTTCACTGTTATCTCAAATAATTACCCCTCCGTTTCCCCCCCGAATCCCTGGAGGCCCCGAGCTGCTCAAAAGGCCACTCAGTGTGTCCAGGCGCGGAGAGATCGAGATCAGCGCTCAGTCGCTCAGTATTCAGCCTCTAATTAACCACTGTGGTATTCCAGCAGGCCCCAGACCAGCCCGAGTCCATATGGCTGCTACAAGGCCAGTGTGATTATCACTATGTGCTACAGAGAGGCGACAAGATGATTGAAAAGAGAGAGTGGTTGGGTGGATTATTTTTAACGACTCTCCGATGGCAGGGATGACGGTGCATTTGTTATTTTTAAACGGCAGTAGCCTAACCTTGACCTCCCACACTCTCACACCTCAGTTTATGTGTTAGAAAAAGTAATTACTGAGAGTGTTTGTGTGTTACGAGTGCGAGAGAAGGAAAACATCATTGTATTTTATTCATAGCTTTGCAAAATAGTATTGAATGTGAGACAACAGCATTTCTGGCCATATTTACTGTTGCTTGATATGTTTTCACAGGCAAAATTTCAATAGGAATCCATGTGACTGGGAGTTTCACATCAGGTGAAAGATTTCCCTTTGCAGATTTCACAATGGGTTCAAGTTGGTTGTACGAATTTGCCATGTTGACCAACAAAAAGCTGCTTGGTTTGAATGTGTGAGCTGTGACTATGAACCTTGTTTGTAAGTTGTAAGAGGTAGAAGGTGGGAACCGGCAAACATTGAGCATATAGTTTAATGACAAAATAAACAAACGACCAAAATGTGCCTACACCTTACAGATGTAACTCACCAACGGCAAAATAGATTTTCTATACATTCTTTACATTTAAAAAATTTCTGCAACACCATAATTACATACCTTATTGCACATGTTGCGGCAGTTTCAGAGTGAAATGTCCAGAGAGTGGTGCTAAAACACACATTCAATACGTGACTGTGGCACATTTTTATTATGTTGGTGCAGGCACGTTTTGCTGTGTGTTTATTACGCTGCTTGAGATACGTATTGCAGCTGTTCAGAATTTAAATATCTGGGGCATGTCCCTAAAGGTTAATGCTCTATCATATTGGAAATATCCCTACACCAAACCCAACCCTAAACATAACCAATAGTGTAGTGATTTAAATAACGTATTTAGTGATGCATCCATGCTATTTTAACTTCCATATGCGGATTTGAGCGTTTTGTCAAACCGTAATTTCACGGGGTTCAAACCAGAGCTCTTCATCATCCAAGTGCAACGCCATATCGCATGAGCTAATAAGCAAAATGACTGTGTTAGAAAACTCATGCATATGAACCTTTGCTACATAATGACACTTTGCTACAATGTAGTGAGTGTACAGCTTGTATAACAGTGTCTAAACCGCTGGTGACAAAAGTGAGTACGCTCCTAAGTGAAAATGTCCAAACTGGGACATTTTGTCCAATTAGCCATTTTCTCTCCCTGGTGTCATGTGACTTGTTAATGTTAAAAGGTCTCAGGTGTGAATGGGGAGCAGGTGTGTTAAATTTGGCGTTATCACTCTCACTCTCTCATACTGGTCACTGGAAGTTCAACATGGCACCTCATGGCAAAGAACTCTCTGAGGATCTGAAAAAAAAAAAAGAATTAAGAACTGTTGCTCTACATGGTGTAGGTTCCACTCAGGACAGGCCTCGCCATGATCGACCAAATAAGTTGAGTGCACATACTCAGCATTATATCTAGAGGTTGTGTTTGGGAAAGAGACGTAAGGGGTCAGCCTGTCAGCGCTCAGACCATACGCCACACACTGCATCAAATTGGTCTGTATGGCTGTCATCCCAGAAGGGCGCCTCTTCTAAAGATGATGCACAAGAAAGCCCACAAACAGTTTGCTGAAGACAAGCAGACTAAGGACATGGATTACTGGAACAATGTCCTGTGGTCTGATGAGACAGAGATAAACTTATTTGGTTCAGATGTTGTCAAATGTGTGTGGTGGCAACCAGATGAGGAGTACAAAGACAAGTGTGTCTTGCCTACAGCCAAGCATGGTGGTGGGAGTGTCATGGTCTGGAGTTCTGAGGAGCTGCAGTTCATTAAGGGAACTATGAATGCCAACATGTACTGTGACATACTGAAGCAGAGCATGTTCCCCTTCCTTCGGAGACTGGGCTGCAAGTGCAGTATTCCAACATGATAACGACCCCAAACACACCTCCAAGACGACCACTGCCTTGCTAAAGAAGCTGAGGATAAAGGTGATGGACTGAGCATCTATGAAGCATCTTCAATCAGAAGGTGGAGGAGCACAAGGTCACCATCTCCATGACGTCGTCATGGAGGAGTGGAAGTGGACTCCAGTGGCAACCTGTGAGGATCTGGTGAACTCCATCCCCAAGAGGGTTAAGGCAGTGCTGTAAAATAACGGTGGCCACAATTTGGGCCCAATTTGGACATTTTCACTTAGGGGTGTACTCACTTTTGTGGCCAGCGGTTTAGACATGAATGGCTGTGTGTTGAGTTATTTTGAGGGGACAGCAAATTTACACTATTATACAAGCTGTGTACTCACTACTTTACATTGTAGCAAAGTGTCATTTCTTCAGCGTTGTCACATGAAAAGATATAATAAAATATTTACATAAATGTGAGGGGTGTACTCACTTCTGTGAGATACTGTATGTGTGAAAAGGAATAAAAGTTTTACTGCCTCTAGTGTTTATTTCAACTGAAAACTGCAGTGATTCATACATATAGATAAGTTTTTTTTTAGGTTTGAAGGAATGAGGCACGTATTTCCAATGAGCCTAAGTTGCAACTATTTACATTACGTGCAAATAGCCCACCTTGTTGCTAGAGGCATTTACTAACTCTGCTAACCAACGTGTGGTAGACTTAGATACCATTGCAAAAGACGCCTTTTAAGGCCGGGACACAGCAAGCTGACTTCAAAGAACTACTGGTGACAAAAAAACAATGATGTTGTTGCCTTGCGTCTGTGGCGTCTAGACCAAAAACCTGCATTTGAACACACCGCTCAAACTACAGTTGACTGCAAACTATACATGTGCGTTCTGCACTTGCGTGAGAGAAATTAACTGTCTATATTAGCAGATATCAATAGTATATATTCATCATTTAAAAGGAGAAACCACAATAAGGATATACACAGATATATATGAAACGTAAACAAAGTAGAGCTTCCTTACCATTTCGAATATCAGTTATGTTGATAACTTTAATCTTTTTAAGTGGCTCATGTTGTTATAAAAAATATTTACATATTGGAATGCTTGGGTATGATAATGTAACATTAGAACAGCCTTCTGTTTGTGCCACCTTCATTTACTTGTTTTCATCACTTTCGCTTAAATTCTCCGGCGCTGACTCGTTTGCTAAGCTGAGCATCCAAGCAAAGTTCTCACTCTCGCAATGGCCCGACGCTGATTCAGCATGTTGAATCGGGCAAACTGCTACCAGCGTGAGCCCAACGAGAGCCGACGGATGATCCACAGCTTCAGTGGTGTAGGTAGTAAAACTTGTAGCAATTGTCTTTAGATGCGTTTGACCCGAGTTCGAATCCACCTTTTGCCGAACTCATTCTTCTCTCTTTTTACATGACATATCATGACAGAAAGGTATTTATTTTCAATAAAAATGAAGGAAATTGAAAAGTGGAAAATAATGTGGCCTTCAGGTGTTTATCGGTTAAGGTTGGGGTAGGTGTAGGGAGAGCTTTATTGTCCCAAATCAGCATCCATTTAAAGGATTAGTTCAATTCTGGAATAAAAAATCACCTCCATGTTATCCAAGATGTTTATGTCTTTCCTTCTTCAGGCGAAAAGATTTATTTATTTTTTATTTTTATTTTTATTTTTGAGGAAAACATTTCAGAATTTTACACAAAATTCTATATAATAATAATAATAATAATAAATAAAAATAATAATAATTGCCTTTTTTCCTATCATGCTTTAGAAATCATAAGAAATTATATATCAGCTGAAAACTTAAAATCTCAAAATGTATCCTTTGAAAACCATTTTAAAATGAGACATTGCCTTACCATGGAAAATGTACATCAAAATTATATTGCAAAATGTTTTCGTTCATGAATTATAAAAATTCAAGTTTAAACACTGTATTTTCTTGTCTACTATTAATGGTGCTCAACAGATTTAAGGTTAAAATTGCAGTTTCAATGCAGCTTTAAAGGGCTCAAAAAGTTCCCACCTGAGGAATGATTGTCTTCCACATGTGCGTCTTCACGTATTGTGTAATCACGTTTAAAATGAATCACATTAATTATTTATTTATTTTTTGAAAATGACAGATCGTTTTGCTAGATAAGACCAATATTCTTCGGCTGGGATCGTGTAGAACCTTTTGAAGCTGCACTGAAACTGCTGGCTCCACTATATGAAGAAAAATATTTTCGACTGAAGAAAGAAAGACATGAACATCAAATTATCAAGCAATTTTTATTCTGGAAGCGAACTAATCTTTTAATAATTTTAATAAAACAAATGTAATTTACACTTAATACATTATTATTGCATACTGTTTTATATTGTACTACAATGAGATGCAAATATCTAAGTAGTATAAATAGCAGCTAACCAATATTATCGCCATTTTTACATTGTGTGAATAGAATATATCACTATTTGCACTTAGTGTAAATAGCATCTATTGCTAAGAAATTATGCTATTTTCACTTAATGTAAATAGCTCTATATTCTATTTACACTATGTAAAAATAGCTGCTGCCTTTAATAAAAGTTGGAAACCCAACTGCACAAAAAAAGCAGATACACGATTCAAGAAAATTATGTGATCTTGTTTCTGCCAAGAAATAAAGAATAAAACGGTAACTTCAGGTTGAGTTAACTAAGTTTCAATTTGTGAGTTTATATCTCACGATTGTGAGAGGAGCGGAAGAAATGGGCTTTCATAGAAAACAGAGAAAATGGGTTGTGGTGAAAAAAAAAGTAGAGAAACTTCAACACCTATACACAGTGTGTTGATCAGACTATCCATAAGCGAAATTACCAAAATTGGAAAAAAAATTCTAAACACCACCTGGCAGACTTTTAATATCCTGGGGTTTTGTGAAAACTACAAATTGTACTTCTGATTTTTTGTATACCACTCACTAACAGTTCGATTCAGCCAATGCAATATGGTTATGCCTACCTTATGCAAAGCACTTTTTCTGTTTCTCTGTTTTCTCTAGTCAAGTAGCACCAATTTTAAATAATAATAATTGCATTTCCACTGCAGAGACAGACAACTTTTATAAACAAAAATAAAATAAATAAATCTAGAACACATTTTTGCATTTCACTGCACTGCTTTTCTATGTAAACATGCCCAGACGGATGTCTTTGACCATTGTGCTTACATCTGCATCATGTTCATAGTTTTGCAATGGGTTAAAAAGCAATGTTTAAATATCTTTACATGCCGTTTTGTTCTGTTAACGTTCTGTATTGTTGAAAGTGAAAGGGGACTGGAGCAAAACTGACTAGAAAAAGCATCATAAAAGTAGTTAATATGACTCATATGCTTTATTCCAAGTTTTCTGAAGTCAAGTGATATCTTTGTGTAAAGAACAGACTGCAATTTAATTCATTAAATCTCACTAAAAATTGTACCATCTCTTCCTAGGCAAACTGTCCCTTTAAAAGAGCCTCTTTAATAGTTGTGTGTGTTCGTGTGTGTATTTATGGAAATGCAGCACAGTGTAACACAGGTCTCATGCTGACATGAATAACACAAGATATTAATAACACCAATGGTTCAAAATGTTTTTTTTTTAAGTGTTGCTGTACAATCTGAAACAGCTTTTTTTCTCTCTTCAGATGCCAAAGTCAATATAAGGGACTATCATGGGAAGATGGCAGCTCATTACTGGAATGGCAGCAAGGATATTTTTACCGAACACAGATCTCATTCTGGCACGTATTTACTATTCACTGTATCACATTTACAGATTTATGTTCATAACAATGACTAACAAAATTATTCTGTGTATTGTGTCAGCATCTCTCTGCTGCTGTTGGTTGTTTGAGGTGATTGACAGCTGTTTTCCTCCACTCAGCTGCCAGCTGGCCGAGGGGGAGGCGGGCCCAGTGTTATTCGCAGCTGTCTACACTCCTGTCTCGCTCTCAGAGTAACAGAAACATCAGTGCAGAGACGTCCAGCAGTCCAGAGCACCATCCCGTAAACCTATCACAATTATCCTGATACACACACACACACACACACACACAACATGAACCACTGCTCTGTGTTTGTCAAACTACATTGTTGGATTTACCTCTTACTGATTTAATATACACTGCTTTTTGAATGATTAGTTCACATTAATATACTGTCATCTAATGTCATCATTTACTCACCCTCATGCTACTCAACTTGCATACTAAGTCGTCTGAAGATATATTATAGTATTATAGGTAGTTTAAGGGGAATCACTGGGATTTATTACAGGAATGGCAAGAAAGGAAATAAAATGACAGGATTTACATTTTTGTGAGAAATAATATAAAGAGGAGCCTTCTGAAAAGGAGATAAGATGATTTTACCACTTTAATGATTAAAGAGATCACAGCTTCATGATCGTTTTTTAACTGCACTTTCTAATAATGTCAAATTAGAATGTACATTTTACATTTTAAATTATTGATTTATAATCTTTTGTTAAAGTTCAATTATGTTTATGTTTGATATTGTTTAATCGTTGTCATCGTTACAAATGTGTAAATGCAAATATTTAAATACATGGCATACAATAATTGAATTCACATTAAAGTAAATTTTTGTTTACTATTATTGCTTGTCAGTACATTCAGCAACAGTTTAACTTGTTATATTTCAATGACAACACAATTCTGAAATTAGATATGAAGATCAACTTATGTCTTACTTAACCCTTGTGCATTAATTTAAAAAGTTACACATAGGTTCATAGAGGACAAAAATATCCATGTCAAAAAAATGTCATAAATATTTGAAGCTTTGGTCTCATTTTAAAGAAGACCCTTGGCAGATTAGTGTTGAAGTTAAAAAAATGTTGTAAAAAATGCAAACCAAAAAAAAGAGTTATGATAAAAGTTTTATATGCAATTTTAGAAAACATTTTGAACTTAAAGCCATAAATCTAAACAAGCTGTTTTTCACTGTAATATGCATAACAGAAAACATGAATAAAACAAGTATTTGAGTAAAATCTAGTAAAAAATAGTGAAAATTGTACTTTTAAAGCCTTGCCAACAGAATGGAAGCCTATTAAAAAACATTGCATCATTTTATAGTTAAATGGCCTTGGGATTAAAAATTGTAGTTTTAATGGGATTCAATGAGGACACTTTTGTCCTGAGATAAACAATTTTTTGTAGTGTAAAATAGATTTATTGAAGGAAATGAAAGTGAAATATTAAAATTCCAATAAAAATACACACCTGAGCTAAAAGTTAAGCAGTCAAAATTATGCACACACACACACACACACACACACACACACACACACACACACACATACATATATATATATATAAAGACAAAAATGTTCATAAGGTAGCACAAGGGTTAAGTGGGTCAAAAAAAGTTCAGCTAACAGCATTTTATATACATGTGAACTATAATATATTTTCATTAATTAATTATTTCATTCATTCATTTTGTAAACTGTGCAGACTTTTGTGTATATGGACAAGTAATGGCACCGTTTATTAGACTGTTTCAGATTTATTTGTAATTCAGTAAAAAATATAATAATTATACATTAAAGTCACTGGAAGCACCAGGATTTGTCTACCTCTTCTACACACTAAAACTACATACTTTGCTGATGATAGGACAATACTAATGCAGTCACATTAGCAAAATTTTAGCAGAAATTTATGGAGAAAAATAGTAATCAAGCAAAGCTCAGAGAGTAGTCACTTTTAAACCAGCAGCTTTCTTTGGCTCAGCTCTGTAAATTCGTAAGACCAGCTGAACCAAAACACTTGCAAACATCATTGCTGTTAATCTTGCATTGACTTGTCAGAAATGCCAAAACAGTCTCTCCTGCTTTCTCTTTATATACACCCCAATTAACACAACACCTAGAGGAACACAACACGGCGTAATGCTTCTGTCCATCTGTTGTATCTCAGGCCTTTGTCTTTGTTTGGACACTAGCTGCAGTATTTCTCACTATCAGACCAACTCTCACAGCCGACGTTCAACTAGCGAGCATCATGTGAAAAAGCTATGTGCATATAGCTGACACTCAGTGGTTTGTATGCAAGACATACAGCTATGAAAACAGAAAAAACAGACAATGAAAGAAATTATAGTAACTGTCAGTCATTGTTTAGTATAAAAAGGAATCAAACAATCTGAACTTCAATATATAGATTGCTAAAGAGTCATCAAAGTCTAGTAATCTTAAGTGACTGTACGCAATCTGGATTTCCTGCAGCGGTGTGACATTCCCAGAGCCGTTCGGGAAAACTCAACGGCATGTTTTTGTGTGAACATTTATTATGTCTGAATGACACTGAGAATATGGTTTGAAATATAAAAAATTGGACATCTCTTTTGGATTGTTATTATTTCCTCCGATGAATAAGAAAATTAATATGACAAAATAACATTATGCTAACACTGCTTGTGACAACACATCTGTTGCTGGTTAGAATTACGATCTGGTGTCAAAATGTGTCCTAAGGTGTTCAGGTGTAACTTAAAAAAAAAAAAAAGCAGACACTGTAAAGGAATATGTTTTTGACTGGAACTGCTTAAAATAGAACTCAGACATTTGCGTTTCCTGTTACATTACTGTCAATGACAAAATTATCTAGCAATGACCACAATGTAGTACCCTACAGCAATTTGTTCATAATCAACATTCCCGTTTAAAAAGCTACACTTTAGCATTCAGAATTACTCAAATGTCACCCATTCAGAAGTGCAGGAGTATACTGCGCTCCCAACGAAATGGATAAATTCATAAATATTAAACCTTTTTAACATTGTTAAAACTACCTACTGAGTGACTGATACAATCTTTCTTATGGAATATGCTTGTTTGTTCACATTAAGTTCGCAGTTTTAACATACCTGTTTGCTTTTTTTATTATCAAGATCTGTTGTTGCTTTCAGTATGGCTATACATGTCACGCAGTATGATATTTAAACTCACATTAGACACTTTTAACACTGAATAAAGCATGTAATCAGCACCTGAGATTGTCGCTGTCATAGTTTGTATGTTCCAGCCGTGGCTTCTCAGATTTTGTGTGTCGCCATTGGGGCTAGTTAGGACAAAAACTGTAATTAACATGTAAATAATCGCGCGTCGTTAGGACACTGTGAAAGACCTTCATCTTCGGAACACAAATTAAGATACTTTTAATGAAATCTGAGAGCTTTCTGACCCTGCAAAGACCTGCAAAACTGATGTTCAAGGCCTAGAAAGGTAGTAAGGACATCAATAAAATAGTCCATGTGGCAATAGTGGATAAACCGTAATGTTATGAAGCTATGAAAATGCTTTTTACATGTAAAGAAAACAACAATAACGACTTTATTCAATTGCTTTTCTTCCTCACGTTCACGAGATGAACCACTGATGTTGTTGATGTTCTTGGTACCTTTCTGGACCTTGAACGTAGAAGGACCCTTGTTGTCTATGGAGGGTCATCAAAAAAAAAATCCTAATCTATCCTAATTTGTGTTCGGAAGACGAACAAAGGACTTACGGGTTTGGAACGACATGATGGTGAGTAATTAATGACATCATTTTAATTTTGTGGGTGAACTAAGCCATTAAAGTGTACATAATGATAATAAAATGTACTAATTTGACATGATTGTTCACAAAGTTTTAGTACCTCATCTGTGGTGAATTTACTGACTTTGGGTCCTTGGCCCAATTCTGGTTCTCTTTTTGTCAACTAAAAGAGCAGGAATGCTGGGAGGTCAAGCATCTCTCATTCCATTCTCCATCAATAACAGTCGCTCACACCTGCCTCAGGCCGTTTGTTTAGGTCAAGATTTAGATCCTGCATCTCTGCCACCTCTGGCAAACACACAGACAAGGAGGCTCCTGGGTAATCTTTGAAAAGAAATGGGAAGAGACACACACTCAATCACACGCGCACACACAAACAGGTGTGTGCCAATAACTTTTCTAGATGAAGCAAATATTTCATACATGCAAAATTGGTAAAGCCTTTAAATTCTATCGAGCATTTATGTAAGGGATAATCAACGGTTTGCCGTGTGTTAAAGGATTTTTAATGCATGATGTGGAGACTAATAACCACCCGACGTGAAGTGGAATATTTGACCGAATGGGTAAAAATTACAGTTATTTCCGTCAGTTACAGCTCATCAGCTCTATCATTCTGCCGGATTCAAATCAGACACAGAGATGAAATATTGTGGTAAGATCACATTTATTAGAATGAATTATAGCATTTATTTCAATTAATTATTAATTGATCTAGAGAAAGACAGAGAGAGAGAGCGAGAGAGAGCGAGAGAGGGAGAAAGAAAGAGATGACAGTATGTGCGTACCTGCCTACTGCACATCTGTGCATCTCTCTACAAATAACAAATTAATTTAAAAAACGTGGTTTTACCACCTCGTTGTTGAGGAATATAATGTAGAATCTAGGCTATTTTATTAATAAGAATCGCGGGGAAGCACTGACAACAAGTTTATGTATGTGTGCACAATGCAATATCCGACTTCTCTGTGTGTGTGTGTGTGTGTATCAATTAAAACAGTATATTAATATAGAATGGTGATTAAACTGACTTGGAACTACCTGTGCATTAAACGGTTTTACTGCACACCTGCCAGCCAATCAGAATCCAGTTTCCAGACATTCCATGGAATAAGGCAATTTAAACAATCATTCATCACATTTAACATCCAAAATGTGACATTAAAGCACAAAGATGGGACGTAGGGTGAGGGGTTGAGTTTAGAGCTAGGTAGATACAAATTGTTTATCACTGATTATAGATTACATGATCAAAACTAGTAACTAGTAATGTATTTTAGGTTACTCATTTTAAGTAATGTATTCTTACTACTTCTTTTCTTTTTTTTTTTTTTTTTTTTTTGTCAGACGTGTTTTAGACTTACCATACTGATATAAAAATAAAGAGAGAAAGAAAATATATCTCTTTAAATATTATAAAATTGCATTAAACCTTACATCTCTGTAATGTCCCAGAGAGCTTTTCTCTAGTAATGGAAGTTAAGCTTTTATTGACTTGAATGGGGGGAAATTAAATCTCGAGATCAGTCTTACATTTAAATATGTCAGATTAACAGTAATATCTTTACAGTTGTACATTTTTGAGAGGAGAAATCTAGAGTCAGAAATCCATGTGATGTCCCCTTAAATTTCGCAACAGGTTCGAGTTGTTAACAGCAGGGCATTTATTAAGCAAATACATGTCATTCATTTTGACAAAATGTTGGCAATTTTCTTAAAAGTAATGGCTGTTTTCTTGTAACATATAAAATATATTCAAGAGAAAAGTCTCTTCAAGTTCTCTTCTGGTGCGAGCAGTTTCATTCCCGCACCAACCCCCCATCGCTTTTTCTCTAAAGTTACACGCTTTCTTTGTGTCATCAGACAGACATCAATAACGGATTCAGTGTTGGCGTCCAATTTCATGTCTGGTGCGTTGTGCGTCACTAAGAGTGCGTTTTTATCACCAAATCCTCCATGGAGCCGAGGGAACAGCGACAATGGAGTCATCCAGGTTAACTTTTCTTTTGTGTTCCCTTCTGCAAAGCACAACACAATACATGACTATATATCAGGGCTTAAGCTGTCAGAGCCCTCCTTCTGTCCCAGCGACACCGCAAAGATGGATCACCCTTGCCCAGAGAAAAGATCTGCTGCTGCTCAATGGCAGCTGGATTGTTTTACAGGACAATTAGGCCTGGCCTTTGTTTGGATAATTACAGTGGATTTGAAGCAGAGCAGCCCCCTTCAGGTCATGGGGACAACCTTGACACAGCCATTAGAGAAACGCCCAGTGTGTCATCAGATGTTTCGCTGGAGAACTACAAGTCCACATCCCACATATCCCACATGGTGCTGCTGTGTATATGATGTGTCCTCAAGCACTGAGATAAGAGTGAATGTCACAAAAAATAAAATAAAATTAAATTAAATTAAATTAAATTAAATTAAATTAAATTAAATTAAAGTTTTGATGACCAAGTTACATGTGATTTATTGTGCCAAGATAAGAGTAAATATCACAAAATAAATAAAACTAAACTAAACAAAAAATAAATTTAAATTCAATAAACAAATTAAATTAATTTAAATTAAATTAAATGACATTTAATTTAATTTAATTTAATTAAATTATAAAAAAATACAATAATATGTTTGGTGTTTGTTCAAGTTACTTGTGACTGATTGCACTAGAGATAATGGTGAATCTCACAAAAATGTCTAGGTTACATAAAATAAAATAAAAAATAAAACAAAACTAAACTAAACAAAAAATAAAATAATATCTTTGTGATTGTTCAAGTTACTTGTGATTTATTGCACTGAGATAAAGGTCAGTCTCACAAAAAAACATGTCTAGGTCTACAAAATAAAATAAAATAAAATAAAAGTTATAAAATAAAAGTTACTTGTGATTTATTCATAATTTCCACAGTGTTCAAGACTTTTTAAGTATTAAGCAATATATACATATTTTACAACCTAATTTATATATAGTAATGTTTATTTATTTGTTTGTTTATTTATTTGCTGTACAGTAATGAAAATTAGACTGTATAATTGCACATGTAATTGTTACAACGCAGAAATCTTAACAGCCCTAAAACCTGCATCTTTTGAGTAACCTATACTATAATTACTTATTCATTTTTCTGTATTTAGAGTGAAATATGTATCCCATATATTTTAGTTATAGAATTTTTACTTTCAGAATATTTCAGCTATAGACATGCACTAATTTATCCCAAAATAAAATGTCATGATGTCAATATGAATCAAAAGGAAAGGTCTCCACAGTAACCAGGAAACTGTTATTATCATTAGCAGCGAACAAACATAGTAAAAATAACCTCAAACCCACACAAAAGCATAAAAGCAAGAGTTTATCAATTCAAAGAGTCATATTCTACCTGAGTCATTCCATCAATAAGCACTTAATCCTCCATCTGTCAAATGAACCAAAACCACTTGAGACTAACAAACATATCTCAACTCCTGTATATCTGAGCCGAGCCTTGTTTGGGTGGTGTTCCTGACTACCACAACAACATTTTCTTGCATCTCCACACAGATACTGATAAGTCGTAAGGACCTCTTACTTTGAAGTGATATCTCAGGCCAAAGCAGGTGAGTCAACATGGCTATTCCTTTATAATATAGATATTAGCAGCATGAACATGATTAATGATCAAGCTGCTCTTTGTAGTGCAGCTTTACAGCACTGACTCACAAGAGTAACACAATACCAGCACACTCCATAGTCACCTGCATATCGGATAAATCAGACAGAAAGTGTAAATTGTATGTGGGAGTGTTGTCCTAGATTTGCAGGTGTGCTTTTGTACAAGAACGCAGAGAAAAGTACACAAAGTGTAATTAAAATCTAATTTTTTCCTGTACATGTGGTTTGCAGAAGCACTCAGAGACAAAAGCAATCATGCTTTTGATCTCTAGTACTATCTAATGCTCATACCCAGTACCCTGGCCAACTTTTTACTCTTTTCTCCACTACATTTTCTAAAAAAACCACCCAGTTTCTTGTTATTTTGATTCAAACCATTCGTGAGTCTTCAATTAACAGTTCAGCAGTGTTGAGGTAATGCATTACGAGTAACACAAGCTGTATTCAGATTACTTTTTTCAAGTAACTAGTAAAGTAACGCATTACTTTTAAATTCACAAGGGAACAACTGATTTACTTTTTCAAATAAGTAACAATAACTTAAATCCCATTTATTCACTGACTGCTTACTTCTCCATATCTTATACATGTTTGAAAGAAAAAAATATAACTTTTGGAGCTTTTGATGTTAAAAATGAATAAGCAAGCCCAGCTTTGGTGACAAAAAGTAATGCAGTAACTACTTACTTAACTACTTACTTAGTTACTTAAGTTGTTAGTTAAATTAACTAAGTGAGCGCTACCATCTGTGTTGCCAAGTCTGTGGTTGTTTTTGATGAGTGATATATATATATATATATATATATATAAGACTGTCCTCAAAGAAAATACGACCCAATTTAAAAAATTTTTAGTCGTCTTATACGACCCATTTTTACATTTTAAAGTTAAAAATAATGACAGTTGACGTTGTGAAACGACATATGAGTTTTTACACCGCTCTCACAGTAATTCAAACATATTTTACTAGGTGTAATTCATATGAATGAGCACACCTAACCTTAACCTAAACCAACCCCTTACAAAAATAGTGCAAAATCATGATTTATAGTGCATATTCCAAAAAAAAAAAAAAAAAAACATGCTATGAGAACACATGCATTCTCCAGTATCAAACCTGTGTTCATATGATTACACAACTTTTTAGTGCAATGCTCTACCAACTGAGCTACATGTAATCCTGAAAGTGCATTTGATACCTGTTTCTGATTATGTGAGGATGGAGGTTGGGACGTTGTTGCATACACTCTATGGACACATATTTTGAGGATTTGTGAAATTTGTGAACTTACGTCGGGCGTATAAGTTGGAGGACATGTTTCTGTCATGACAACTCTTGGAGGGACTTAATGTATTTGCTCTTTACGTAATAGATCTGCTATGCTGCTGCTGCAACAGAGCAAGTACGGAGACTTGCTACTGCCAATACATCCACAACATGCTGCTGTAAGCATGTAAGAAACAATGCTGCTGCACATATAACAATTAAACCCCAAATAGCATATATGAATCACCTCGTAGCAGATCTATACAGGTGGAGCTGGGGAAGGTGGAGGGTTTCTGAAGCATGCTGCAAACTGCCACACCTAGCGCTAGTCATGTATTTGAATGTTGAGCAGTGAGCTCATTTGCTACTGATACAGGAGAGAACCAACCGACTATGCCATGTGATTATGAAGTCATATTGTCAGATTGAGTTAAACCATCGGACTGCATTCTAGAGTTTCATGCCAGAACTATATGCACTCAATGGCTATAGAATACCCATAATTCACTGTGAGAGTCGTTCACAGAATGAAACCACCATCTTGCCAGAAGATGGTGCCCGCAGCTGATTCATCCATCTATTTACAACACGTTTGTCCAATAATTGATTATTAAATTGTTTAACTAGGGTTTATATATAATGTCTATGACAAAGTTTAAGATAAATCCTTTAATCTTACATTTTTGATACAGCCAATCCGTGCTCCAATCCGTTATTAAAATAATGACATAAAAACATTTTGTGTAACACTTATGCAAGTGAATCGTGCCCACAGCTAAAGTTTAGTTACTAAACTGTAAACACATAACAAAACAATAATGGTGGATATGTTAGCCAAGTGCTAACACAACTAACTGATGAAACAACACAGTTTGTAAACCAAAACATGTCTAAGTTCTTTATTATTATTAAACAAAGTAATTAGTAATTAATGACAGTCTACATTAATTGACACATTCTTAGGAAATGGTGGGTTCACAGCAAGTTATCAGAATTATTTCATAGATAGTAATATCGTGGCTTACCTGGAAACCTAAAGCTGCACTAGGTATACATCACATATTAGCACATAAAAAACTAAATAGATGAGCACTCACTTGAAAATGTACACATAACGTATAAATCGTACTTACAGGTTGTGGTTCAGAGACGCTTGTTGGTCCAAATAAATAAGATTAGAAGCCAAAGAAGATAAAAGTCCTCTGTAAAATGACGAGCGCACAACAAAAGGTTTGAATAGTATTGCTCTAGTATCATGGAAAAATGAATTTTAGCCTCTGATTCTTCACATCATCATCTTTCGGCAATGAAAACAAAACAAGCTTGCTTTCACAACACAGAACACAGCATCTTCTCTACATGATGTGGGCAGGTCAGACTGTTCGTATTTTGTGAGCAGCCTGGGATTATGCTAATGTGTTACCAAGTGACGTAGATCAGTAACAGGCAGAAGATTTGAAAATATAACAACTCGTTAAGGCGATTCTGAGTCGACTCTTTCTTTTGAGAGACAATATCTTTATGTATAATGCATTTTTTTGATAAACAAAGTAATATTTTGGGCGAGCTGGGGGTCACTTTAACCTGTGGGCAACGCGGGCAACACAGTTGAGATGACATTATGCGCCACTATCGCCTTTTCAATAACGTACGAATCATTGATGGCAATATGTATACTGTCCTCTTATATGGCAGACACAAATGCACATATTGATATCAGATTCATTTCCACAAATTACTGAGGCCTGAAACTGGTCTGGGAATATTGGAATTCATGTGCTTTTTTCCTGCTTACAAGTTTATGGGTCATATTCGACCTGAGGAAAAAATCTGAATTTGGTCACTTGCAACGTGTAATGTAAACGTGCCCAAACATTCACTTTGAAACTACCTAGAATGGCCCTACCAACCACCCAGAACATACTATGACATAGTAATGACATTAACCACTAAAAACATCCTATCATTGTGATGTTTTTTTTTTATGCAGAAATTCTCATGCTCCTTACACAGAATGTTTTTTTGTCTCTCTATAAAAACGTGATCAGTCAAAGCTGATCTGTGATTAATTCCTCCTTCTTTTATCAGAGACATTAATCAGATCTACATAATACAGCTTCACATACACCGATAACACCGTTTTTGATTAATGTGTTTAGATGAAGTGATATCTTCTCTAGGTTCATTTTATTGATTTTTTTCAAAGAGGTAAGAGACGAGTACATAGTGTGTGGAAATAGATACTACTTCTGTCAGCTCATAGTGGTAAAAACGTAGCTGTTTCATTGTGATTAATATGTCGTTTTGGGTGTTGGGGCAGAGGTGAGCCCTTTTGCACCACAGATAGTTTTTCAAGCCCAGCAGGGCCCATAGGAACCAGAGAGAGATCCAGAAAAAAATGCCAGAAATGAGAATAGAAAGATTGAGGGCCAAAAAACATACTTGAACACATTTGATTCGTGCTGATTGGAGTGTAGTTATGTAGTTGCAACCCTGTTGTATCAATTACACCCATGCTAAATGACTTGTTTCGCTCGGCAAATGTTTGTTTTCCGGCTGGTGCAGATGTGGGAGTGAATTTGATGATAAGCAAGAACAAAATGCCTCACAGGCTGCCGTAGAGAGAGATCATGTTCTCCTGGACAGAAATACACAATGAAAGAAAGGAATAAGGAAAGATGGAGAAAAAGGGAATGCATTTTAACCATGTTTCAAAGACAATAGAAGCCATAATGAAATTACATATAAAGATGTACTTAAGTCTTACTTAAGTGGGTCAAAAAAGTACTTTTAAGTTAAATTTTTTTTGTCCAATAAAATGTTCCCTAAAGTAAGAATGTCCCATCTTCTAGCATGACCTGTCACCAACTCAAACTAGCAAGCAGTAAGTTGTAGTTTAGGATTAAAGGCTAAATGTTATTAAAAAAGGGACAAGCCATTCAATATGCTTTGCACAGCTTTACTATTTCAATAGGAAATATGTCAACACAAAAAAGAAAACTGGGTTTTACCCAGTACCTGTTTGTGCTGTGCATTTTGATGTTTTTAGTTTAACAACATGCTAAAGTCAATCTCTCTCTCTCTATATATATGCCTATGTAGGCACCAAGGCAGCTCACCAAGTACTCAAGTACTTACTAGTATAATAGAATATGGAAATCAAAACATACTATGATATTTGTTAAAGAACCATGGTACTGCCATTTTTTGTTTGGAGAATCTCTAAAGTCATGGTGATTTCTCAGTCTTAGCTTTTCATTTGAGTTTCAATACGATTCATGCATATGGATGAGTCATCATTGTGAACAAAGCAATCAGCTATTAGTATTAATAAAATGCTTAATATTTTCCTGAAGTATGCATTTCATACTCAGCAGCATTTGTGTCTTTTCCAGCTCATTATGCCAATGTCTTTTAGCCTTCATGAACTGAAGGTCAGGCCATCATTGGTTTCATTCATTTGTGCTTTGACAATGGCCTCCTGAGAAGAGTGGTTATGTCTTTCTTCATTCACAGATCACTTTCTCCAAACCCCAAACAGCTTTACAACCTTTAATGATCATCAATTACTGGCCCATTTTGCCTATCAAGCGACTCTTAGCCACAAAGCAGACTAAAAATTAACTCTATTGAGGAGCTCTGGGTGTAATTGGCTACCTGAATGCTCCAGCACAAAAGACTAGTGGGGACGGCTACTTAGCCAAATGAGCTGAATACTGTTTATGGGCTCTTAAATACACTTCTCACTGGCAGCACAACAATGCATTGACCTCTCAACTTTGGCATGACCTCTCTCAGTCTGTGTTAACTTCAAACCCCGAACGTCCCCTCCCACAGCTGGGAGTTGTTATGATAGCCAATAAAAAGACAGACAGCCAATGGAGGCCCAGCCTACGGGCCCCTCGGAGCAGCCTGTATGAAAACAGAGAATGGACCAGAGGCGTTAACTCATTAACAGCCTTTGTTGTGCCAAAATGGGTATCATGCGGGCTCTTGGTGAATGGGAAATGGGCTAATGACCTGAAAAGCGACTTCAAAAGGCGTTACAAACCAGATGAATGCATCTTTCCATTTCAGAGTCACCATTTCAATGAAGGACTTGCACTAAGAATGTTGACGTCTTTCAAACCGTTTAATATGATAATTCTCTCCTGCTAAAGAGAGTAAATGTGAGCTTGAATGGGATATTGTGCTTTGAGAAGTTTAGGTTTTGAGTTTTAATCTCATTTGAGATTGCTCTTTATGAGCTTGACCAACAATTAAGAAGTCAAATGTATATATTTTTCTTTTACTTGCATTGCTTAAGAATGAAAATCTGAAATAGTTTTGTATCTACTGACCCAAAGCATGAACCTAACCCTAGCCCTAAGTCTTGGAGAGCCTAGAATAATTTTCAAAATACCTAAGCATTATGTTGATTTAGTAGTATAGTGGTTTTACTTGTTTGTTTAACCTGTTATGGCTCCATTGAGGCTTTTCCCCTTTGTTTAACATATATATTCAAAAAAATCAACAGATGTCGACACATATGGATGTAAAAATGGCCATTTGCACCCACAGCTGAATGGTGGAGCAGAATTAGTCACAGTCTACTCTGCAGCTCTTCTGCAGTCATTAGGCTAATGGCGGTAGCAGATGATGCTGTGGAGGTGGTAGGACCGCGTATAGCCTGGGTAGAAGCGTGAAGCCCTTTTCTGACCCTCCGTGGGTGGGTATGAGCCACTGGAGCAAGAAGCCCCCTGAGAACCATCCAAATGAGGAACCCTGAGGGTGTTTGTATGCATCTTGTACCCTATGCAGGGGGTCTCGGGTTACTTGTGTTGGTGAAGGACTCAACATTGGGTTAAGTCACTTTCTGGAGACCAGTAATGGGAACTAGATGGAGTGGGGGTACCTACTGGACTCTCAGCCAATGGGAGAGTATGTACTTTAACCCGAGTAGGCGGACAGCATGATCTAGTTGGGTGCGTTCGTGTAAATCCTGACCCCTGCCACTTTTGGGACAACAAGGTTTGAGCATAACAATTGAGGCTGCTCACAAAAGAATGGCCTAGTGTGTGTGTAGGTGTGTGAATCTGGTGGACTGTATGTTCAGGAGGAAGGGCTTTCTTTGAGGAACACTGTTAGGAAGCCTCAGCTGTCACATGTTGGGACGTCCCGTAGTGCTGGGCTGCTCCCATCTCGGTTGGAACTTTGATGAATGGATCAGCTTGCTGATTTAGCCCGAGGTCAAATGTAGAGTGATTAGTACAGCACAGCTGAGAACTACTGTACCTGCGCCGCATGCGTGCTTCTCCTCCAATTCTTTGTGTTTCGAATCAGTGCAACAAAGCACAGTGCCAGGAAATGCTTTCAACTTTTCATTGGGAACAAACTGAGCCCATAACACAGACAGTGTGGGTAATTACAGAGTGCATGAAGTTGAGCATGTTAGCCGCGAGATTTCGCCATGGGCTGTTAGCTCACAGGAGACCGTCTTGATTTAATCCCGCCCCTCCGCAGTCACGCCTCTCCGTCTTCATAATCTCCTACCAGTCTATGCCGCCATGCTGTTCTGAGCCTTAGGCCAAGGCCCGGCGCTGTGTTACCTCCCCCTTGTTGTCTTTTTAAGGAGCAACAAAAGAGCCGTTCTCTAATCACAACCCTCCCACTTCAATTTGAGCACCCTGGGTAACAGGCCATCGATACACACTCAGTGTGGGCACCTGTGCTCCAAAACGCAATTTATGTGCACTGCCGCTGGCGAGACAGGACCGATTCAAAGGACGGCTCTGTTTGTCTCAGTCTTTCCCGCCGTGCCCACGCTGACCAGAGGAGGTGGTTTGAACAACAGAAAGAAACACTGTTGATAAGGGATGAGGTATCGCTGTCATAGCGACTCTTTAGCTTAAGGGCGAAAACACAAACCCGACATCTCGCTAATCAGCTTTAATTTGTCCAACCTGGGACTGCATAGGGTTAGACAGATTCCTACTTGAATGAGAGGAAATGACAAGACTCATCTGTGTGCGGTTTTACCAGGCATATGAATTACATCCTGTTTGGTGACTGAAAACCTAGAAAGAGTCATTGGTGCTAAATTAAACGACTGCTAAACATTTAGTTTAGAAGTCTTTTCTACCACTAATAACATTGGCAGGACAAAGCACCTAAACATTTAATTCACACTTTAGCATATAGTGCACGTTTATAAAAATATTCAACATGATTCAAAAGAAAAATACTGAAGGTTTGTGCTATGACATTAGCAATAAAAATAAAAAAAAATCAATAATTTGCATCCGATTCACCACAGATGGAATATTTGATCCAAGTGGAAATATGTCAAGCAGATTTACATAGTAACAGTGACAGACACTGCCATGCACACATGGTCAGCTACTGTCTCCCATCCTTCATATCTAACACAATAAAATTGCAATAACAAATCCTCACAGGATTTAAATAATAAACTGAGAGGCAGGTCTTTGTGCAGTAAGTAGACATAGGAAATGGGCAGGATGCCACTGTGTTAAAATCGGATATACGCACCACCTCTTTTTAGTCATCCATCTACCTCCTTATGCGACTGCATGCAAGCTTTTGTTCAGCATGAGCATGCTATCGAGAAATAGTTTGTAACAAAAATGTTTGAAAGTTGCTGATATTCTAGATGGTGAAGCATACCTTGAGCTTAACCAATGGGGGTGCACTTCAGGAGGTCATATAATAGAGGTTCATTTGATGATTAGCTCTATCTGAGACTCCTTCTGGAGCCATAATGAAGGAGTCGAACTGACGCCTTTGAAGATTTTACCTTTTCCAGGCCAAGAGGGGCGGCTGAGATCTGGCCACATGGGCATCTGGTCCGGGGGACTGCTTAGGTTTGGGTTACCGTAGCACCACTGAGGTTCATCTAAACTGCGGGAGGCCAGGAGTAAATCTCTTTTAAATTCAATTAAGCCTTTGTTTTTTGAAATGGTAGCTATAGCGCAGTGAATATATTCACTCAAATTCTCTAGGAGGGCGTATTTTTTTTATGACTGTGGTTTCATGATGCAACATTTTAAACCAAATTTCTCTACCGGTTAAGCACAGTGAAGTATGACTTCTTATTCTTCTCATAAAGTGAGATTTCTCTGTTGGATTTAAACCCAGCAGAAATGTGATGGTAGAAGTCTTCTATACTGCTCTTTTTGCTGCCATTTTCAAAAGGATCTCTCTCCTTCTCTATCTCTCTTAATAGGATTAGACCGCCTTGACTCTCAATAGGCTCAGATCCTCACATTTGGCCCTACAAATGAGGGTGCTGCTAGAGACAGGCCTTTCACACAGATCAGAGATCGGTTTTCTAGTTTAGGATAGCAGAGATTAGGAATTGGATTAGAGTGGCAATTGTTGCAAATGAATGTGGAATTGGTTAGTAAGAAGCAAACATTTGGAGCACTACAGCTATCTCTTAAAACGCTAAATCAAATGCATGATTGTTCTTGGTGAATCTATCTCAGCTAAATACAGATGTAAATGTAGTACAATGCATTTTGTGATTTGATCACTCAAACCTGTTTTGATGGCAATTAGGGACACATGTGATTGTGTTTGTAGCTCTTCATGATACTAGAAAACAGCTCTAACTGTGTATCAGTGACAGGAGTACATGCATGTGTGACAAAAAGGGGACCAAGTACCGAGCCCTGTGGCACCCCATTTTTTAATTTTTGTTGTAAATTAATGCTTAAAAAAGAACAACTCTAATGGAAATGTGAAAAAGCAAGGATGTATCTTGGCTCCAATTGGAACTAATTGCTTGAAATGCATCATTATTGGCCAAAATCAGTTGTAAAGCCAAGTAAAAAGGCTGGCTATGTAAAATTAATAGGCGTAAATGGATCCTCCGATCTTGATCCTGATATAAATACATTTTTGGTTCTAACCTTCTCTGAAAAGTGCATTGCATGCCAGGATATGTGTAGGAAGATATGTGTAAATATAATTTTAGTTTCCATGTCAGCAACAAAGGGAAACCAATAATAGCTTGAAAGCGGTAATAGAGATTACTGTCTAAAGTGACTACTTTGTCTACCGCTGCAATAGAGTTTGTCTACTGTAATACAGGTGATGATTTCATAATAGGAATTCAATTAAGAGTTTACTGTTACTTTGGAATGCTCACAGAATTTACTGAGAACATGAAACAGTGACAGCAAATTACAGGATATCATGCCACTGCTTTTCCTCATAGCAGTTTTACACATCAATGTATTTGAGAGCTGTTTCCTTTCAGAAATGCAGGGAAGTTGGGTCAAGGAGGTCTCCCTGTGATGTGTTAAAAACACAAACAAGGTTTGCTGTTCTCAGTTGACCCTTAGACCAAAGCACCTGGCTCTGACAAGCCCACCTCACATTCCTGGAGTGACTGCTCATTTAACTGGTTATGATCTTGATGCAGTTCTAGCTCTACTTCTTTGTTCTGTTCTCTTCTTTTGTCTCTTCATCAGTATCGAGGAAGCTTTCCAAGCACTTCAAAGACTCCAAAACTTTCAAACAAGCTTTTGTCTTGACAAACTTTGCTTTTCTAGTTAAAATGTTACAATTTAATGAATATCTTCAGTTTATTTTATTTAATGAATATCTTCAGTCTACTTCTGCATTGTGTTTGTTACCTTATTTCAGGTTTACATTTTTACAGTTACACAACCTTGCATGTCCTTGTATCTTCAATTCGTTGCAACAACATACATCAGATGTTTTGGGATGTTCAGGGTTGAAAATGTCAGTGAATTGGCTCTTTTATTGACAAATTTATCCAAAGTCCATACTCACAGAATGTATATCAGTCCATGCAGTTTTCTGGGAATTGAACCCTGACCTTTACCTTGCTAGAATCATGCTGTACCAGTTAAGCCAAATGACCAGATACACTTTCCAGATGATGCATACTTTCAGAGAGGTCCTACCAAGGTCCTGGTACATGTGCTTGGGTGGGTGGTGGCTGGTGACCACCAATGTGGTCTCAGAACATAAACATGAGTTGTGCATCAATTTGCTTATAGTAAATGTTTTTTTTCAACCATATCATATTCATCACAAATTGAAATATTTGTTTTAAATATGATGCCAGAATATCATAAACAAGAGTGCGGTATGAAGTTTTCTTATATCACAAACTGCATATGAAGAGTTCAGATGCAAAAGCCTCTAAATCCATCTGACGTCTTTCTTTTTAAAAAAAAGGCACCGATGTATAGGTTTCTACCTAAGTACCGGTACTTCTGGTTGGGCTGAGGATAGGATATTAGCGAGTTTGAAGTAAAAGTATTGGGTGGATTTATAATATGTGTCGAGAGCATTCACTCACTATCTTTATCTCATTTTTGACCACGATGGCTTTTAGAAGGTTTTGCATCTGAACTCTTCATATGCAGAATGATGTAGTGTTTTTAAATCCTCTATTCATAACCAAACATCTTGGGCAAAGTAGGATGATGACCTTACTTTACGAGCTACTGATCAATCCAAAAACCCACACATCAAATTACAAGGACACAGACCAACAGTTCTACCACAGATTTAAATTCCCCTCCAACTGGCCATCTCCGTAAAACTGAGACCCTAGTTATCACAAGCTCACCCTTATCTGCGCCGCACAAAATTACCATACCAATGCCGGCTGTTTAAGCGATGATACATTAACGCTGCAGAAAAAAAAAGAAAGTGGACTGCAAGCCCCAAGCGTGGATTCCTCTCAACCCAAATCACCGTGATGCATTCAAGAGGCGGGTTGTCATAATGGATCCGAGCCTGCCTGCTAATGGTTATTTAATACACCCATCTCTGCGTTCCACTCCTTTTGCATACTGAGCACACAGCAAAGGCCCTAAACCCTCTTTAACACTTATTCAAGATGACAGGAAAAATGAAAGCGTTTGTCCTCTCAATGGAAAAAGTAATCACGGCTACATTATCCACCCGCTCGGCCCTATCATGCTAAAGCAGGGGACAAATGTCACAGAGATGTATTTAAACACTGATGGAGCACCACTGCGTGATTCCTGCCATGGGGCTGATTAATAAGAATAAATAAATATAAAATCCTCAATTTGTATGTAAATGCGCTGGGGAAGGGGGCAGGCAAAGCCATATCGCTAGCTAAAGCTAGTCGGATCTACGGACCAATCGTCATGAAGTCAAGTGTAAAATGGTAATTGTGGCCATTCGTCCGTCGTGCGCGTAAAACATTATGAGATTCTTATAGAGCCTGTTAGCTAGACTCTACATGACAGGGAGGCATTGCTGGCATCCTGTTAGCATACAAAAAGAAATCAGCTAATCAGCTCATAGCGTGAGTAAAGAGGTGCATGAAGACAGATGATAGCTCTGTTTCACAGCCTAGCAAGCTTTCTTGTGTGCCTACATTGGCAGTTGCCCAAAGTATACTTGATATTTTATGTGTATGCTAGAGTGTGTACAGTCTTTTTAAAGTATATTCCAGTTGATAGTGTGTATGAAAGCAGGTGGTCGACACAAGCGCTCTAGAAAGCTTCATGTTTGTCCAGTGTCTGCATTGTTTTTCTCCAGAAGTTATGTTCGAGGTTGATGTCCGATGTCCGCCCCTGTGTCAATGAGGACATATTATGTGCTACACAGAGTTAAAAAGAGCATAAAAAGGTTCCAGTTGGCCACAACTGGTGAATCAACATTTGAATCAAGTTCAAAGTTCCAAACACTCACAAAAATGAATTCTCAAGAAGTAAGAAAGCGAGAAAAAGGGATTGGGTGCTAAATTTATGAGCATAATGGTTTTGGACAAAAGTCATTCAGGTATGTTTATCTTTGGATTCTCTGTAAATAAGAGCGCTTTGTGTTAAATTGGATTTTGCAGATGACACTGGCGGGTAGAATGTATCCGCTCAAGTGCAGCTCTCAGGAGAAACTTATCAAGATCTCTCGCATCACACCCATAAACACCCTCATGCAGAGTATCGCTGTTAAATAAAACCAGCATTTAAATATTAATAGTTGTGGATTGTTGGGTAGTGAGCCTGATCTGAAGACTGCAATGTGAATGAATATTAATCATTATTGAGGGAGAATGGCGTGCTCGCACTTATTCATATTCTAATGTATTTATGCTAATACTTATGCCTCACTGTGTATGTGTTTATGAGAGTTTGAGAGAAGATGTATAGTCTATATCAGAGGAAAATGGAAAAATTCTTGAGTTTTCAAGCATAATTTAACATTAATAATCGATTTAGTGAGCCTTGTGGTGCGTGAGGTCTGCATGTTGATATTATTATATATCAGATTTCAAATAATAGATATACCAAATATGAGTCAAAGGAAGGTTCCAGGTTCAATAAAACTTGAGCTCTATCAACAACATCTCTAGCATCCTGTCATTTACAAAAAAAAAATCTACAAAAAAATATTTCGACCCTCGATCCACTCATAATGGAAGCCTATAGGGCAATCAAGGAGGGTTCAAAGGCAGAAATGTAAAGCTTTTCTTTTTATTAAAGTGCTTATGTTAATTGTTCCACTCAAAAAATGTGATAAAATGTCTTTTATTGTTATGTTACATGCACGTTTACTATACTGTAAAAAAAATGCAACTGCATGTTTTAAAGTTTACAAAACATTTTGAGTCTCAAATACTTAAAAAAAAAAAATGCTATTTTCTTGAAACTGCACAAAACCCCTTGTCAGACCAACTAAATTACCCCAAATGTTGTCCCAAACACAGTTGTCTGAACAAAGAATTTCATATTGTTGAAATGTTAAGGCTTTGTGAGTTCTCACATTGCAGCATGAATAAATTATGCAGTTACTTTTATAGGAGCATTGTTTTGCTGTTTGCTGACTTCATTTAAACGTTTTGTTGTTGTTTTGTCATTATTGTTAGTTATTTGTTGTACTGTGATGTAAAGAGCTCATTTTGAGGCCTGTATGTTCCACCACTTACATGTATTTGCTGGATATCTTAGTCTTGTAAGATGTTTAACGAGCAAAGACAAAGTTGTCTACATTTTCCAACTCTCCTTTAAATCTTGACTCTTCTGTAGTTACATTGTGTACAAAGACTGACAGAAAATGAAAAGTTGTGCTCTTCTAGGCTGATATGGATAGGAACTATACTCCCATTCTGGCATAATAATCAATGAACTTTGCAAGGAATCTTTGCTTTGCAAGATTTAAATAGGAAAAATATTGAAAATCTTTGGTCATTTTTGAATGAGATGCTAATGGTCAAATCGGTTTCAATGATTTATGCTAAACTATGCTAAAAGTGCTAACGGCAGACCCGGAGATCGGCTGAATGGATCCAAAAACAGTAAAACTCATCTGTTTAAGTTGGGAGTTGGATAATGAGCCTATTTTCAAAAAAACGTGGAGTGTTCCTTTAAGGTTTCAATAACACTTCACTGTTTGTCATTTGTAAATAAACAAAATGGATACATAAAAAATATATTACCTCAACGACAGTAATGGTTGTTTCAGTTGCTGTGACAAGATTTTTTTGTATTAGCAACATTAGACAATCAGCATTGCATGAACAAACAAATTTACTTTGGCTAAACAAAGTATCTTTACTGAGAAAAACTAAAAAACTATTGTTGAGAGAACTCAAAAGTCTTACTTCATCAAGTTGCCTTATTTTGTTTACGTTTTCTCAACTCTTTATCTTTTTTTACAGTGTGGCTTTCTATTGCCATTTCAGGAGTTGATATAATATAACATTGGTTATAATAAAGATAGTAAGCGATTTTATTGCCCCTATTGTAAGGGTTTAGGTGTAAACGCAATGTTTTCTTTTGACAAATCAAGAGATGAACTGAAATTCTTTTCTGTGGTAATCGACAGCATGTCACATATGCTGAACATAGAGTCTAACTTGTATTGAACCTATATAAAAATGGAACTGTAACACACAAACATAAAGGCATTTCTAGATGAAATTAGCTGTTAAGGACTCTCTGACCAACATAACCTGCCCCGAGGAGCCCTCACCATCAGTCTGACTCTAGATAAGTTCTCTTGAAAAGCCTATTTGATGAAGACTCCCTCGATCCCATCAAAGTGCGACGCTGTGATATTTTCCCACGAACTAACGGATGGCCAGCCCTGATAGCAGCCAATCCATTACTGTCAGCCGTAGGGTGAGAGTCATTAATTACTCTACTCTCTCCATCACGGCCACACACGCATGGGAAGACCAGGTGTGAGGGACAGTCCTGATTATCCTGTCCACAGATTGGAAAAGATTAATCTTCCCCTCGTAGAAATAACGGACCAGCGAGGTCCTTTCATTTCAGATTGTAATCATTCTCTTAAAATAATAATTGCCTTTTTCCTCCCCGGCATGTTTTACATTACAATGCGTGTTCGGTGTCTATTGAGGTGGATGTTGTATTGTGTTGGGTGCTTTGAAAGGGCCGGGCTGGTGTGGCAGTCTGCGGTGATTAGTGATCGTAATGTTTTAATATTCAAATGACAGCGTATTTGGTGGTTTTGCTAAAGCAAGCATTACTATCACTCTTGCTCCTATTGGGGTTGGTGATTTAAACAAACTGCTAACCCTAACTATTAAATAAGAAACATACAAGTATGCAAATACATGAATGCAAAGACTTTTTAATTTCACATTCTGCTATTTAATTATACATTTGAATGTTGCTACACAAAGCTACACTACCAGTGTTGGGGGAAAGTTACTTTTAAAAGTAATGCATTACAATATTGTGTTACTCCATAAACATCAACTAATTACGTTACTTAGTTACTTTTTATGGGAAGTAATGCATTACATTACTTTTGATTTAGTTTTGTTACCTGGGCTGGCTTTTTTTGTTTGTTTGTTTTTTGTTTTTTTTTTAATAACAAAAACCCAAAAGTTATAATTTTGGCAACTGTAAAGGTTCCTTCACACCAAAAGTTAAATTACTGCAGTTTAGTTTCTCCAACAAGTCATTGTACTATGGTAGTTACAGTACGTCGTTGTTCAGCAAACACACCCCTGGTCAGTTTACTAATGTCATGGTGGAATAACTGAGCGTGCTAGTAAATGGTCAACATTTTTATAAATTCAACTATTATTTTCTCTTGTGGGCTATATGTAAATGTCTTTTATATGAAATGTCTTATTTATGTCAGTACTAAAATTAGTACTCCCTCTAATTTTGGTAAAATAATTAACATTTTGCAGATTCAGCAAGGTGTATGTAAACTTTTGACTTCAACTGCTCAAACGCTCAGTGGTGCTTCAGAAGGAACCACGATGCATTAAGTGCAGGGGGTGAATAGTTTTTGAATTTGAAGATCAGGGTAAATTTAACTTATTTTGTCTTCTGAGAACATGTACGTATCTTCCGTAGCTTCTGAAGGGCAGTACTAAATGAAAACAAAGGATATTTAATCAAAATAAGAAAAATGTACACATCTTCATTCTGTACAAAAATTTACACCCCCAGCTCTTAATGTATCATTTTTCCTTCTGGAGCATCAGTGAGTATTTGAACCTTCTGTAATAGTTGCATATGAGTGCCTTAGTTGTCCTCAGTGTGAAAAGATGGATCTCAAAAATCATACAGTGATTGTTGGAAAGGGTTCATATACACAAAAAGGATGAAAAACCAAAGGTAACAGTATTAAGAATCAAGTGTATGTAAACTTTTGAACTGTGTCATTTTCATAAATTCAACTATTATGTTCTCTTGTGGACAATATGTAAACATATTTTATGTGAAATATCTTACTCAGGTCAGTAGAAAATAAAAAATAACATGGATTTTGTATGATTCCTCTTATTTTGGTCAAATAAAAAAAGTAAAAACTTTTGACTTCAGCTGTACCTGAAACTTTGAGTACTGAGCAGAACATTAGCTATTTGTGTAGAGTATGTTTTTTGCCAAAAACTTTGGCTTGTAACTAAGCTTTTTGCTATGGCCATATTAGCACATTTGAGTGAGAATTCACATGCAAAACAGGTCTATTGTTGGCTGCTAATAGTGTAGTAATGTATGAAGCACTGCTCAAACAGATGTCACTTTCAAAGCAAGCAGATTTCTGTTAGTCAGTGCGGTGAATGCATCTAATCAAATTAAACATGAGTGTAATATGTAAGGAGGAACTTTTCACCCTCACACAAAACTTCCAGTCACATTGGTTTACTATTGGAATTACAGGATTTAGCCCACAAAACTTCTTTGTGACCACATCTTAAGAGATCATTCTTACAACTTTCTCATGATAGATGATAAAACAGACAAAAAATAACTCCACAGGCTTACACTGAAGGATGAACTTTAGCCATATCTAAAGACCAGAATGTCTTTTCATTTCTGTAATGTCATTTATTTACCTTATTTTTATGCAAGATTAGTAACTGAAATGTACAAGATTTCCTAGATTTATTTCCAGTTATTTTATCCGTACAAAAGCTTGTTTTCTGCTTGATATTTCAAACTGGGATTTGTTATTATATGTGACACTGGACCACAAAACTAGTCTTAAGTAGCTCAAGCATATTTGTAGCAATAGCCAAAAATGCATTGTTTGGGTCAAAATTATCCATTTTTCCAAAAATCATTAGGATATTAAGTAAAGATCATGTTCTATGAATATATTTAGTAAATTTCTTACCATACATATATCAAAACTTAATTTTTGTTTAGCAAAATGCATTGCTAAGAACTTCATTTGGACTACTTTAAATACGATATTCTCAATATTTAGATTTTTTTGCACTCTCAGAATAGTATATCTCAGCCAAATATTGTCCTATCCTAACAAACCATACATCAATGGAAAGCTTATTTATTCAGCTTTCATTGATGTAATCTCTATGATGATCCGGCATGATGCATAAATCTCAATTAAAAAAAAAAAAAAAAATACCCTTATGACTGGTTTTGTGGTCCAGGGACACATATTATTTTAATTCATTATCATAATCACAAAGCAACCAACATACTGGTTTGTAGTGTAAATAGTTTTGGTGTTTACTGCACTTAGTTATTTTGCTTAGTTATGAAGCTGAAGTCTTGCATATTCATAGAAAAAAAGTTTACTTCTTCATGCAAAATAAGGAGGATAGTATCATAGTGGTGAGTTTTACATGGGAAACCACCATTAACATGTAAAATGATAGTAATGTATAGTTGTTTTAATATTATACAACAGTATTATACACACAGAAATCAGAATATGGAAGACACAGATCTCTCAGGAACGTGTAGCTTCACAGAAACACAGACAAACACACTGTAACAGCATGCTGTGGGATTTACCTGTTTGCCAGAGCAAATCTCACTAGTGTCCTAAAATCAGACACTCTCCCACAGCTAATTTACTATGACAAACACACACTTTCACATGCACACACACACACACACACACACACACACACACACACACATAGAGACAGACAACAAGGGAACTACTGCACAGTCTAAATAAACAAAAATATAGTGGAATGTATATCTGAAATATAGGCAATATAGTGATGCTTGCCTTAGTAAACACCATTAATATACATAAACACCCACAGTGAGTTTGATAATGTTTAATGTTAAATCTAAAGATTTTTTGCTGTTAATTCATGAAGGATTTAAAACATGCATTTTGCTATGCAAGCTGCTCCTAGAGAGGGAAAACGAGGGGTCATTCTGAATATGGAGCAGAGACAGGGGGTCTGTCATGTTGAGTGACACATAAAGCCTCTGAATACTAAAATCTATTCTTGCATATTCGCACTGGACTGTGGACAATGTCAGCATTATACACTGGCAGTGAAGTCACACAGGGCCTTCATTTAATAGTGTGGGGAAGAAAACACACTGGCAAAACCTGGAGATGAGTCTTTATTTATTGTTGATGTAAGAGCACAGAGCATTATATTAGTATTGAGACCATTTGGTTTTAATAGAAAGTTTGTGATTTCTGACTTTTGAGTGTAGGATAGAATTCTCCATTTGCTATCTATTTAATTTTGTTGACAACAAAATCTTTTTAAAATAATATTTGTGCAGTTATTGTTCATACTACTATTACAGTACATCATAGTGAAACCATCTGTCAATCTCCAAAATAGTCCAAAATTTAAGTTGCCATTTACTTTTAATCTTTTCAAACAGACATGACAACAGAATTTTATAGCTGTGGAAGAGAGGTCAATAATCAGTGTTATTTATTTTAATATTATTCATTATATAATAGTATTTAGTAATATTTAAAATGTTTATATTTTAAGTTTTCATTAAAATGTTTTGTTTAGTTTTTAGTCTTTTTTTTTCATTATTATTCATGTTTTTAATATTTATTTTAAATTATTATAGCTAATTTAGTTTTAATAATTGTAGTACTTCATTTTATGTTATCAGACTACAGTTACTTTTTATGGATTACATGATTGCATATTATTTACACAATATTGATTCCTCTTTTTCTTCTTCTAAATGTTCCTTTCTGAAATAGCCTATTGTTTATATACACTCAGAAAATCCAGTTTTCATGTTCATGTGCACTTCCCATTGTTAATAACAATAAATGAAATAGATTTGCTTAATCTTTTTATTTTTATATGAATATGATACAAGATTATCCTGTTTAAATCAATGCGATAAACGAGATTAGGTCAAAAGTAATCTAAAAGTAATGTGATTATACTACCTAAATTTTGTAATGTAACAGATTGCCTTACAAACTAAAATTGTTGTCATGTAATTTGGAATCAGTAATGGATTACAATTTGTAAGCAATCTACTGCTCAGTTTACATATTATTTCAGCTTTATTTCAAAAAACGTTTTTAGTTTTAAATAAAATAACACTGCGAATAACAACTCACGTTTTTGTCTCTTTTTCATAAAGGTATGACAAGACTTGTGCACAAGTTCAGTTCCACTTTTTTGTTTCTTTTGTATGATTTTGGAGCTCAAAAGTCTAAGTCTCCATTTACCTTCACACCTTCATTGTATGGACAAGAGCAGCTTGGACATTCTGCTAAACTTTTCCACGGAAGAAGGAAACCCATTGAGATTTTAAACGTCAGTTTGAGTGCGCTGTTCTTGAAATATATTTCCTGTAATTGTCATCAAGGGTGAAGAGGTATTACTTAAGTTGTTGAACAAGGAAGCGAGGCAATTAATATCGCCATAAGAAGCGCTCACAAAGATCTCCGCTCTCTGAGCTCGTGTCAAAGGCTTTGAGTCGCCGTAGCCCTTTACACAACTGTGCCGAGGAAGAAAGGGTCAAAAAAAAACCCTCGGCTCCATTTAAGTCTGATCCAAAGAGCTTACAACTGTAATTAAATCATTAAATTCTTGTCCATGCTTGACAGAGCAGAGAGAAATTAACTTCCCCACCAACCTCATTTTCTATTTGAACATGAAATAATGATTTTCTGCCAGTCTAATTACAGAGGCAACATCTGATCTGTGCTGCATCCGAGGGGGATTAACTCCAGCACAGGCATTAGAGCTCATTACCAGCTTGAGTGCAGAAATATTACATCTTGTAATTGGATGGAGAGATTTATATACTGATCCGGGACCAGTTTTTGGAATATTGTAATTACAAGCTTCATTGGTCAGCTACTTATCGAAACTTCGCAGGAAAACAAACTGCGCGAACGCACATTACATTAACCTGTGACCCGGCCGCGCTGTTAGTATGAAGAGGAAATGGGGTTTTGCCGTCTCTTCAGGGTGGATGAGCGCAATGTATCTATTACTTAAGAATAACTGACTGTGAAGTCATCCATTTGACTGCCATAAGGAGTGTTTCTCCTGGCTAAACGCGCGAAGCGAGTATTGATTCCTCATGATTGCAGCCATTTGCCTGCTAAAATAAAGCAGGTGCAAAAGAAGGGAGGCTAGGATGTTCAGATAATTTGCAAACACTATTTCTTTTTCGTTACCAGCCGACCAACCCGCTCCAGCGTGCAAATCGTTGCTGACAGGTCGAGCGCCGCGTCTAATCTCGCTAAAACAACCGGGCCGTCAGAAGCCCTGCGGTTATGAACTGCTTATAGAGACTCACGGTCCACCACAGGTCTGTATTAATCAACGCTCCCAAAGATACAGCTGATGATGAGCTCTTGATAGAAGGAAGAATCTCCAAATCCACCGACGATTCTTCGGTGCGTTTGGATCAAGTTAATAAAGTCTTGAGAGTGCTGATGTGTGTTTGATGTGTTTTGCTCTTTCCAAAGGTTCTTTCAGTGGAAAATGTTCATACACCGGTTTAAGGAACGGCCAAATCAACATTTCTCGAAAACCAATATTATTAGCTACTAATCATTTAGCTCCTTGATTTTGGGAAAAAGAACAAGCTTTAAATAGCTCTCTCTGATCTTTTATACATCTTGTTTTAAGAGCTTTGGTAAAACCAGTATCGTGTTATTATAATTACTTCACAGCTCGTTGTTGATCCACCATAATGCAACACCAATACGTATCTTTATTTGTTATGCATTTATTTATTTTTGTATTATTTTATGGGTCTGTATTGAAACAGAAGTGTAACATTTGCAATTATAGCCAAGTCTTAAATGTAGCAATTTAGCAAAGTTATTTATAAATAAACCTGTCATTTTACTCGTCCTAAACTTATAGAAATAAAACATGAAATGAATAGAAACGAACTCGAATGATCCGTAAAATTTCCCTCTCTCGTTTTAATTTCTAATTGTTCTTAGTTTTAAATCTGCAACCTTTGTGAGCACATTTATTTCACTGTCTTGTGTTTTACTCTGTTAATTTAAGCCCTTGTTGATGAATAGTGATATCATCTGCTTCGCCGGATAAAAAAGTATATAAAGCGGATTATATTCTGTGAAATAAGATTTATGATGTGTTCCTAATAAACCGATGGAGATGTAATCTCAACACTACATACTGTTTTCCGAGGACAGTACAGCATCAATATGTCTCTTCAGGATTTATTTAATCTTTTCCTAGAATTACAATATTGAATCTGTTGTTTCTCTTATTTAGTCTTAATGTTAACAGAAAATCTCGTTTAATCCATCGCAGTTTGCACAAATATTAGTTTTTATTATGACAAATAACAAAAGTTCTTGTTTTTTTATTATTTCACAGAAAAAAAAAATGTTCATAGGCTATTTTCCATATTGCCGTGATATGTTTTCCTTATTATATATCTAACATTTTATTGTCATAATAATTTAGTCAATTTGTTCTAAAATTGTATTATTATTTTTTTTATTAGTGATTGTTGGTACATGTTAACGCGAATAGATGTTTCTTGTCTTGTTTCTGTTTTGAAACATGATAATGATATTCAGTTGTGCAAAATAAAGTTCGATACGATTCAACGATAATAGGAAATAAAGTCCGAAAATTATCGGACTACGACTGACATTACGTGCGTGTGAAAGAGAGAGAGAGCGAGTGAGAGAGCGACACAGAGAGAGAGAGTTTTCAGAGATGGGAGGGGCCTGAGAGACACTAGAAATGTCAATCACACGAGTGTTGTGAACAATCTCACTCAATCTGAATGTGACCTCAGTCCACCTCAGACCGGAGAGCGGCTTTAACTCTCACCGAGACTCTCCGTGAGTTTCCACTCAATCCTCCGTGTCAAAGGCGAAGATCTGTGATTCTTTTCCATCGCTCGGACCTTTGGCAGCAAGCATGTCTATCCCGCAGCTCGGCTATAAGTACATCAGACCGCTGTACTCCACGGAGCGGCACGCGGCGGTCGGTGCGCGCGTTGGCGCGGAGCTCAACGCGTCGGGCTCTCTTTCCAGCGTCCTCTCCAGCATGTACGGAGCCCCGTTCGCCAACACGCAGGGATACAGCGCTTTCCTGCCCTATTCTAACGACCTCTCCATACTCAATCAGCTGGTAAGTGCATGGAGAATAAATGTTTGAGTTGAGGAATGTAAGAACCATTTGGATTTACAAGCATCTTTGAAAGTTTAAAAAATAATGTTTGCTTTTTATTCATAACTAATGACCTGTTAACGGCACTACTTAACAATAAAATTTAAGTCTATATGTAAGTACCGAAAACAACTTTTTCGATTCTGTAGTTTTTTTTTTTTATTATTTCACATCTATTTACTAGTGCTTTTTAAAAGCACAGAAACAAAATGCGCTAAAGAACCTATAATGAATCTAATGATTTCCCCTTTTCTCTAAAGAAATATAAGTTAAACCCACAAATTGTTATTTTTACGAAAATTAGAGTGTGTATAAATTTCAAAATATTTTTACCTTATAAGTCTTATTACTGAAAATGTATATGCACCGTTTTTAGATCTAAAAGGACGTTTGTCAAGGTCCGCAAATTACGTTTAATTTTTATGGAAATGAATACGTTTTTAAATACAAGATTCTACAGGCTTTATATTCGTTTTTTCTTTAGTCTTCAAAAGCAATTCAAGAACCCTTGAGAAAAAAAAAAGTACGTTTAAATGGTTTGACAAATCAAAATTATTTTATAAACATTACTACATTAAGTTAAAATAGCAATAGCAATTTTTAAAGGTCCAATTAGGTAAGGAAACTAAAAAAGAAAAAAAAAAAAAAAAGGTAACAACTGCATATTACTATTTTTGCAGTGTAAGAAACACTGTGAAATTCGTTTTTCTTAAATATGGTTTTATTTTTATTTTTCCTTCTGTTATTTATATTTTCACCAATGAATTTAAACAAATTTAGCAGTAAATATTTCTCTCAGAACCAAATGTGCTCATACATACTTGCTTTTTCTATTTAAGGGCTCACAATACGAGTTTAAAGACAGTCCTGGGATTCAGCATGCAGGGTTTCCTCACGCATCCTTCTACCCTTACGGACACCAGTATCAGTTTGGTGATCCGTCCCGACCCAAGAACGCCACCCGCGAGAGCACAAGCACCCTGAAGGCCTGGCTCAGCGAACACCGGAAAAACCCTTACCCCACAAAAGGAGAAAAAATCATGCTGGCCATCATCACCAAAATGACCCTCACTCAGGTGTCTACCTGGTTCGCCAATGCCCGCAGAAGACTGAAAAAAGAGAATAAAATGACTTGGGTTCCCAAAACGAGAACAGACGAGGAAGGAAATGTGTATACGAGTGACAACGAGGACGGAGACAAGAGGGACGAGGACGAGGAAATAGACCTGGAGAACATTGACACGGAAAATATCGAAGACAAGCAGGATTGTGATTATCAGGACGATGAAAAATCAGTGTCTAAAGTTTCTGATTCTGAGGAATATGATGACGCTGGAGCTGAGAAGACCTTTATGAATGATATTATGAAAGACAGAAGAGACACAAACCCAGATGAGGGAGAGGAGGACCAAATCAAAAAGAGTCCGGCAGCACAAGAGCCTTCAAATAATGCGATTCCGCCTCAGAAACCAAAGATCTGGTCTTTGGCTGAAACAGCAACGACGCCGGACAGTCCCAAAAAGTCCTCATGGATTCAGAGAAACTGTGATGCTCAGACAGTCAGGAATCCTCTCCATGTTCAAAACTGGACCAAAATGGCTTTTTCGGCCCATCAGATGGCTTTAACCAGCCATTACCTCGGACTTAAACACCAAACCACCTCAAACAGCCACATACATATGAAGCATGGAGAGCAGAGGACTCACAGCCTATGAAAAAAAAATCACACATTTAAAGACTTTTTTCATGTTTTTAAAAGTTTTTCACCTTCTTCATGGGAGTGTAACACTTATTATGAATCAGAGAAATATCCAGTTTCTACATGATGGATGCCCTGAGTTTATAATAGATTAAAGTGGTCTATTAGCTCTTTAATTAATATGAGATTATATTAGAATATATTTTATATTGCTGACTTGTAATTTGTTAGAATCATTCGATAAACCCTGTGTTTTTATTCGTAGGACGCCCAGTCTTTGAGAAACAGTCTTACACTGCGGTTGGATTCAGACTTTACCTATTTAAAAACAAATAATACATAGATTGTACAATTACAGAATTAGTCTCTGAGAGTTATAATAATTCATGGAGGAACTAGTGCCTATATAGGAATTTTAAAAGTCCTCTAATCATGTCTTAAAACACATACACATTCACAGCTTTGTTTGCATGAATTATGATTGGAGTAAGTGTTGCATCCACGTCTTTGTCTTATTTTAGCACATCCGTTTTAAGGATTCGCAATAATATCATACCAGAATTTATGCTTATCTTTAAGAAGTGATTTGACAGTTATTAATTCTGTTGTTGATGTTGCTGTTTTGTTTTTTCCAAATGCCTTGGATTTGAAAAACCTGTCACTGTTTGTCACGTTACATTTTATATGTCATGTTTTGTCTGAATATTTTAAATAGGGTGAAACAAAATGAATATTTCAAATGGTTTTGTAAATGAAATGAAAATGTACCTACTTGAAATATTGAAATATTGTACAAAGACATATATTTTGAATATTAAAATTAAATCACAGTTGTCATAATGAATTTATTCTTTCTCGTTTTGACTTTTTTATCAATAGGTAAACATAGAAATGACAATTAATGGTAATGAAAACAACATTAGTTCCTTGCAATATTTTTTTTTAAACATTTTAAAAATATAATGGTTGTCCAGCACCTAAATCTCAATGGACATCATGTTTTCACATGGACTGACAGATGAAAAACAAAATAATTTTTGTCAAGCTACACTTGAGATGACTTGAAGATTTCTTGAAGTTGTCATGTTGCAGGTTCAGGACTGACATGCTGTCACACAGATGAAGTGCTCTGCTTTAGAGCGCCATCTGCAGGCTGCCAAGAGATCCCATTTAAAATGCTCACATTTCCTGCTATTTCTTCTGCTTCAGACCATTAGATCATAGACATAGACCATAGTGCTGTTTGCTATGTCAGGTATCACAGTTACACTCTTAAAAATAAAGGAAATTCTTCTTTGGCATCAGTGGTTCTATGAAGAAACTTGAACATCCACAGAACCTTTCAAATGCAGAAAAGGTTCTTCATAGTCAAAAAAGGTTCTTTAGACTTCTAAAATGGTTATTTTAGGAACTGTTCACTGAAAGGTTCTTTGGGGAAGCAAAAATAGTTATTATATGGCATCACAGCAAAAACACCCTTTTGAAATCTTTATTTTTAAGAGTGTATTATTCCTCATAACTTAACAAACCCATAGCTTACAGATATGAATTATACCTCAAAACCTATGGCTCATTGAGGAAAGCTGCCCTATTACTTTTCTAAATGATGAAATACGATGAAACTATAGAATATAAGACGCTTGAGGGATGGGCATTTCACTTGTATTGCTGTTTGTAGATCTGCATATGTAATTAAACTGAAAAAAAAGGTATTGATGATCAGGTCAAATTTAGTTTAAGTTTCTGTATTTAAATCGCAACCATCTGAACGTATGAGACACGTTAAAGATTAACCCTTTTGTGTTTGTTTGTGTGTATCCAGAGGACAGACGGCACAGAGAGGGAGGCCGCGCTGATTTCATGCTTGCGTTCTGAGGGAAACGCTTTCACGCCACACAAAGGACCCTCGTCTGGATTGGGGGAGAAGAAGGACAGACTGAGGTCTCTCTCCATTCAGTGTTAAAATTCCTCACCCTGTTCCCACAAGGCCTTGTCACAGGAGTTACAGAACAATTATGGTAATAGATTGTTTTCTTGAGTAAGTATTAAAGCAAATGGAGAGAGGCCAGGGTGTTTACGTTCCACTTTACGGCCATTTTATACCTTTATATCTCGCCGGGCCTGTTTTTGCTAAAGATACAGCGACATTATTGTGGTACGTGGGCTCTTGAGTGATGTCAGGTGCTACAATTGGGACTAAATCTGTGACTGAATGGACCAAAGTTTAGTTTCTTTTTAGTTATTACCTAGGACGTAGAAGTAAGCACCTAGCAATATCAATGCAATCTCACAGGAATTCATACATATTTTACGAGGTGGCTAATTTGTACGAAGTCGTACGACCTCACTCGTACAATTTTGTACGATTTGCCTAGACCCCAGTGATGGGTAGGTTTAGGGGCGGGTTAGGTGAAGGGCATTCGTACGAATTCATACGAATTGGGAACTCGTAAAATACGTACATTTTAGCCAAAAACGTATGAATTTGTACGAGTGAGGTCGTACAAATTTGTACAATTAAGCCACCTCGTAAAATACGTACGATTTGCCGTGAGATCGGGCTGGCAATATCTATGGTCGTAAGTTACTTTTGTTAAGTTAAGTTAATTAAACTCTATTGGTAATAACGACAGAACTTGCGACCATAGTTGCTTTTGGGAAACACACCCCTGAATGTGCTAGCAAACACAGCATGCTAACCTTTGATATCTATACACAGACACCTAATTAAACTGCTTCATGCACTCAACGTGTATAATATCTTGAAACAGTCACCATTACAGATGCTGTGAAGAGTTTTCTAAAATACCAAAACATTGCGCAGCCTCTGGTTATACAAAGTGACAAGATTTAAATTCCTAAAGAATTAGGATTAACTTTCACAGGTGAGGATGTTTATAATCATTTCAGTGTATTCATTAGAAGCTAAGAACAAGTTTAGCTATAAAGTTCTCTGATGATCAGTAATGTTCATAAGAAGCTTCAAATGATCATTGATTGGTTTAGACCAGAGGCCTTCAACCCTGTTCCTGGGGACCCACTATCCTGAAGAGTTTAGCTACAACCCTAATGAAACACACCTGAAGCGGGCAATCAAGCTCCTCAAGACTGTTTGAAAATTGCAGGCAGGTGTGCTGAAGCCGGTTGCAAATAAACCCCAGGAGCAGGGTTGAAGACCTCTGGTTTAGACCATTCCAATATGGCTTACATATAGACCAGGGGTGGCAAACGTCGGTCCTGGGGAGCCGCAGCCCTGCAAAGTTTTGCTTCAACCCTAATTAAACACACTTGAACAAGCTAATCAAGGTCTGAAGGCTAACTATAAAGCTACAGGCAGGTAAGTTTTAACTAGTGTAGGAGCTGAACTCTGTAGGGCTGCGGCTCTCCAGGACCGTAGTTCGCCACCCCTGGTATAGACTTTATGTAGCTCTGCCCCTTTCCAGCACTGCGCTCACTGTCTACTGTCTTCAATTTGTATTTCCATATCGTGAAAGTAATGTCATATGAACATATGAACACTCATTTTAGATCTACTGGTCTACTGATATTTTTCATGACATCAGCTTAAAACTAGTGCTGTCAAACATAAAAAAAAAAAAAAAGAATTGCTAATTTTTTTTTTTTTTCTCAAATTAATTGCGATTAATCGTGATTAATCCCACCTAACATTAAAGTTTTGAATTATACTTTTATATTGCAATAATCTTTAAATGAATGTAGAAAGAACGTAAGGAATATTTTGAATATTTGTTTAATGCCATACTTTTTTTAATGACTGAAGACAAGTACCACTGATACCAACTGATGTCTCTATGATTTTTTTTCCTAATATTTAACCATTGACTATAGCCATTCAACATATAATTGAGAGCTATCAAATTAACATTTATTAGACTTAAAAAAAATTATTTCTAATTTAAGGGAACTTAAAACAATCTTCATAAAACCATTATAATAAATGTCATATAGCTAACTGTGCAAGAAAAATATAGCCTAACTCAGAGGTCTTCAACCCTGTTCCTGGGGACCCACCATCCTGAAGATTTTAGCTACAACCCTAATCAAACACACCTGAAGTGGCCAATCAAGCTCCTCAAGACTGCTTGAAAATTGGAGGCAGGTGTGCTGAAGCATGTTGGAAATAAACTTTCCAGGAGAGTGGGTCCCCAGGAGCAGGATTGAAGACCTCTGGCCTAACTGAATTAAGTTATCAAATACTAAATTCTAAATTAAATAAGGATAAAGCTTAAAACTACATAGGTTATTGATTTCCTCTTTTTAATTTTGTTCTTTAATTAACAGACATCACAGCAGCTGGTTATTAGGATATTTCGGCTTCTGAACTTGATGCAGACTGAAACTGCTTTAATCACCTTTTTTGTAGCTTCATGTCTTAACTGACTACATAACTACAACATTGAATACTCTCGTAGTTTCATTTAGGTTTGAATATGATACAGTGCTTTAATATAGCCTAATACAGCATGCACCAGCACCCCTGCATTATTTGTGTTAAACATTTTAACGTGTTAAACTGGAAAAAGTAATCACCTGCATTAACATGCTAATTTTGACACTACTACTTAAAAGATTACAAATATTCAACATGTTCTGTCATGAAACTCCAGATCAGGCAATGTTGGTCCTGGAGTGCCGCTTTTCTGCAGAGTTTAAATGTAAATAATAGGGCTGCCCCCTGATAGTCGACTAATCGTTAGTCGACCAGAAAAGGCTTGGTCGACCAAAATGTTTTAGTCGCAGAAAAAAAAATTCTACAGGTGAAGTCACGCAGTTTGTGATGGAGAGATCTTTAATGGCTGGTCTGTGTGCTAATAGTAATACAGTACATCGGGCAGTACATCCAACACTCGCCTATCATTCATCAACCTCATGGCCGCTTATTATGGCCGCTCAATCTAGTGTTAACCTAGAGAAAAGTGCACTGTTTGAATGCGCAAGCTTGAGAATGCGCAAGCTTGAAATACTGTCAAGTAAAGCCGATTCAAACATTTGGGAGAGCTTCACAAGGAGTGGAATGAAGCCGGAGTCAGCACATCAAGAGTCACCACACTCAGATGTCTTCAGGAAAAGGACTACCTAGCCACTTCTGAAACAGAAACAATGTCAGAAGCATCTTACCTGGGCTAAGGAGAAAAAGAACTGGACTGTTGCTCAGTGGTCCAAAGTCCTCTTTTCAGATAAAAGTAAATTTTTCATTTCATGTTGAAATCATGGTCCCAGAGTCTGGAGGAAGACTGGAGAGGCACAGAATCCAAGCTGCTTGAAGTCCAGTGTGAAGTTTCTGAAGTCAGTAATGATTCGGGGTGCCATGACATCTGCTTATATTGGTCCATTGTGTTTTATCAAGTGCAACATCAATGAAGCCATCTTTGAGGAGATTTTGGAGCACTTCATGCTTCCATCTGCTGACAAGATTTATAAAAATGCTGATTTCCTTTTCCAGCAGGACTTTAGCACCTGCCCACAGTGCAAAAACCACTTCCAAGTGATATTACTGACCATGATATTACTGTGCTTTATTGGCCAGCCAACATGCCTGACCTGAATCCCATTAAGCATCTATGGGATTATTTTCAAGAGAAACATGAGAAACAGTCGATCCAACAATATACAGAAGATCTGAAGGCTCAATAGTGCCTCAGCGGTGCCACAGGCTGATCACTTCCATGCCACACTTCACTGATGCTGTAATTTGTGCTAGGAGCAAGTCATTTGCTGTAACATGTGCTGACAACTAAGTATTGAGTGCATAAATGAACATACTTTAAAGAACTTGAAAAGTTTGAAAAATTAACTTTTCCCGATATTCAAATTTTTTGAGATGCACCTGTATGTGTGTGTGTGTATATATATAGTGTATATATATATATATATATATATTTTATGTAATCTGTATGAAACACGCATTCAGGTGCATCACAACTGTGCAGATGACGAGTCATTGTCACCACCTTCATCTCTTAAGCCAAAAACAAAGAAAGCACTGTAGTTTATCAATAAATTATTAAAATGTTAATGCAATCTACTGTTTTTTCCTGACACACTTATAATCATTACTTCTGTGGTGCACTGTGGCAAGCTTTATGCATGTGCTTGAGAGCTTATTAGGCTATGTAGGCAATTAAAGGCTCTTTATAAGGATTTAAATGGTTTATTAATAAATGTGCGACTAATAGTCGACTAATGCTTCAAATGAACGACTACTAGTCGACCAGAAAAATCCTTAGACGAGGACAGCCCTAGTAAATAATAACCGCTTTCTGAAATCAAGCCATTCTCAGATTATTGGCTGTGTGATGTCACACAGACCAAGGCCGCTGCCACAACTGATGATTGACACAGCTGTCTAACCCTAACCCTAACCTAACCCTGAGTGAGCTGTAAACCGTCTGCCATTGTATCAACGGTGAAACAGGAATACAGGTCCTTCTCAAAAAATTAGCATATTGTGATAAAGTTCATTATTTTCTGTAATGTACTGATAAACATTAGACTTTCATATATTTTAGATTCATTACACACAACTGAAGTAGTTCAAGCCTTTTTTTTGTTTTAATATTGATGATTTTGGCATACAGCTCATGAAAACCCAAATTTCCTATCTCAAAAAATTAGCATATCATGAAAAGGTTCTCTAAACGAGCTATTAACCTAATCATCTGAATCAACTAATTAACTCTAAACACCTGCAAAAGATTCCTGAGGCTTTTAAAAACTCCCAGCCTGGTTCATTACTCAAAACCGCAATCATGGGTAAGACTGCCGACCTGACTGCTGTCCAGAAGGCCATCATTGACACCCTCAAGCAAGAGGGTAAGACACAGAAAGAAATTTCTGAACGAATAGGCTGTTCCCAGAGTGCTGTATCAAGGCACCTCAGTGGGAAGTCTGTGGGAAGGAAAAAGTGTGGCAGAAAACGCTGCACAACGAGAGGGGGACCTGCGGAAGCAGTGGACTGAGTCTGGAGTAGAAACATCCAGAGCCACCGTGTACAGGCGTGTGCAGGAAATGGGCTACAGGTGCCGCATTCCCCAGGTCAAGCCACTTTTGAACCAGAAACAGCGGCAGAAGCGCCTGACCTGGGCTACAGAGAAGCAGCACTGGACTGTTGCTCAGTGGTTCAAAGTACTTTTTTCGGATGAAAGCAAATTTTGCATGTCATTCGGAAATCAAGGTGCCAGAGTCTGGAGGAAGACTGGGGAGAGGGAAATGCCAAAATGCCTGAAGTCCAGTGTCAAGTACCCACAGTCAGTGATGGTCTGGGGTGCCATGTCAGCTGCTGGTGTTGGTCCAATGTGTTTTATCAAGGGCAGGGTCAATGCAGCTAGCTATCAGGAGATTTTGGAGCACTTCATGCTTCCATCTGCTGAAAAGCTTTATGGAGATGAAGATTTCATTTTTCAGCACGACCTGGCACCTGCTCACAGTGCCAAAACCACTGGTAAATGGTTTACTGACCATGGTATTACTGTGCTCAATTGGCCTGCCAACTCTCCTGACCTGAACCCCATAGAGAATCTGTGGGATATTGTGAAGAGAAAGTTGAGAGACGCAAGACCCAACACTCTGGATGAGCTTAAGGCCGCTATCGAAGCATCCTGGGCCTCCATAACACCTCAGCAGTGCCACAGGCTGATTGCCTCCATGCCACGCCGCATTGAAGCAGTCATTTCTGCAAAAGGATTCCCGACCAAGTATTGAGTGCATAACTGAACATAATTATTTGAAGGTTGACTTTTTTTGTATTAAAAACACTTTTCTTTTATTGGTCGGATGAAATATGCTAATTTTTTGAGATAGGAATTTTGGGTTTTCATGAGCTGTATGCCAAAATCATCAATATTAAAACAAAAAAAAGGCTTGAACTACTTCAGTTGTGTGTAATGAATCTAAAATATATGAAAGTCTAATGTTTATCAGTACATTACAGAAAATAATGAACTTTATCACAATATGCTAATTTTTTGAGAAGGACCTGTAGACAAGAAAGTCTCCTTAGCGATTGAGGTGTTTTTTTGTTGGATCTAATAATGAACATAGCAGTCAACATTTACTCCTGACATCTAAGCAAATCATTTGTGATACCTTCAGAAGAAATGAGTATAAGGTTTTTTTTGTTTGTTTTTTTTATGAATCTTTGCAAATAGCCTTTTCTTAATAATATACTAGTTAGCAAGTTCTGCAGCTAAATGTGGCTAAAGTTAGCAGTCTCAGAGAGAACCGCTTATCACCCCATCAGCTCTGTTCACAGAGATGTGAACAGAGCTGTTTTTTGACAAGGTAAAAAGGGTATTGTTTTGCACTACCACTGAGAAATTTTGTATGTTATAAACTTGTCATATACAACACCCTGAAGAATCATATGAACTTGTGGAAAATGGGCATCCAATGATCTCTTTTAATATCTATTTCGTCAAGACCAAATACATTAACATTTCATACCCATAACCATGCTAATGGTGATAGAACTTGTGTTAACTCTACAATAATTTAATCCGCTACACCAGCTAATTACATTTCAACAATGATGCTATAGAGCTACAGCTAAAAAACAGAAGTGCAAAGACAAAACTCTAAAGTTCACTTGTTTCTCTGATCTGATTCAGATCATCAGCTCATTAGTAGAGACTCCAAGACCTGAAATGGGTGTATAAGACAAAGGAGAGATGAAAATGTGCAGTATTGGGGGCCTCCAGGAATGTGGTTGGGAACCACTGGCCTATAGAAACATTGATAATGAGGCATCTACGTGTACATATCTATATAACAACTACTCACTCTAGCAACTGCATAGCATTCTAACAGCCATTTTGAACACACTAGCAACCACCAGCACATGCACATGTACATCTCCCTGATGCTTGCAGAATGTTTCTTCTGGAAAGCATCAGTTGTGTACAAACAACTGATAAATATATTTAAATATATATAAAAATAGCAACTTTACATATACCGATCAGGCATAACATTATAACCACTGACTGGTGAAGTGAATAACGCTGATTAGTTCTTAATCATGGCACCTGTTAGTGGGTGGGATATATTAGGTAGGATTTGAGTGAGTTTGACAAGGGATAAGTTGTGATGCTAGATGACTGGGTAAGAGCATCTCCAAAACTACAACTCTTGTGGGGTGTTCTCGGTCTGCAGTGGTCAGGATCTGTCAAAAGTAGCACAAGGAAGGAATAGTGTTGAACTGACGACAGGGCCATGGAAGGCCAAGGCTCACTGATACACGTGGAGAGCAAAGGCTGGCCCGTGTGGTCTGATCCAATAGACAAGCTACTGTAGCTCAAATACCGAAAGTCCGATCTATGGAGGTCCCACATTGTAACTTACAGGACTTAAAGGATCTGCTGCTGCTTGGTGCCAGATACCACTGCACACCTTCAGGGGTCTAGAGGAGTCTATGCCTCAATGGGTCAGGGCTTTTAAAAATAAGCATCAGCATGTTTACATCCAGGCTGGCATCTAGCATTTCTTGTCACTGTGGTCATCATGTCAGCACTTTATTTTTTGAGTTGTGTATTCCAAGTTGTATTGCGGTAAAAATTGCAACAGATAGCACCAGTAGCTCACTGAGTGCAACCATTTCACGTCATCGAAATAATGGTGCCTCCCATAGTCATCCCATGTATAAAACGATGTGAGTTTTTTAAATAACGTAAATCTTTCAGGGGTTTTCTACTACATATTTTAGTAAAAGGCATAATTTAAGATATATTAATCTATACAAGTCCTAATATCCAGGGCTTCTTTTAAAATCTGACAGGAAAATGTCTTGCTGATGAGGAAATGATGAAAACTTGTACATAATATAGACATATTTGCACACTATAGCATGCTAACCACCACTTAGAACATTCTAGCAACCTCACAGCATGCTAACCACATGCTAGCAATTGCATAGCTTGCTAACAACCATTCAGAACACTTTAGCAACATCCTGGCAACAGCTCTCAAAACTGTAACAGGTAAAAACACTCACATTTCTTTACAAAAAAAAGTCGAAATCTATGTCTTTAACTTTGCCCTCAACAGATAATAAGGGAATAGATGTCATAGTCCTTAGGTTTTGATTCAACTTGTACACAAATCAAGTTTTGTTGCTCTGATCAGCTGAAAGGAGCGTGATGCGTGACTGTACACCAGCACAGTAGCATAACTCTGAAAACAACTGCCCAGAATGTTCTCACTGCTCTACCATATCATCATTCTAGACCAAAATTTAGACCCGCCGTGCGAACTAATAAGACACAACTTCACCTGCATCTGAGAAAATGTGCTGGCAGTCATCTAACATGGCGGCGTTAGTTTCAACATGATGGCCGCCGGCCAGTGCGAGTGAATGAGTAATACAGTGATAAATCTTCAATCCTCAAAGTAAATCTTCAAACTAAATTTATACGAGTTTGACAGATAGTTTTCTTTTGTGTTGCTCTGTGGTCTTAAGATTATATCATGTTTTGTTCAACTGCAACTTCATCACTTCAAAACGTTTGTTGAAAAGGCTGTGTTGATTTATTATGATTTGACAGAGACTGATTGATCTATCTAAAGTTAAAAAAAAGTGTGTTTGTTTGTTTACAAAGTGAGGTTACATTAGATTTAACAGAGCATAGAATATTGTAAAACTGTATAGCTGACTTTACCATAAAATATACAATTTTTGGTTTCTACAATAATTAAAAGGATGTTTTTTTTTTTTTTTTCACTTATAAAACTTTATTCTCTCCAGTCCCCAAGTCCTCCAATATTGTCTATCGATCTCTCTATCCATGAACTATAATACACCAAGGTCCACTTAAAACAGCCCACTCCACCTCATCCTCAGAGCACTGTAATATGCACACACAAGTCTTTGTGGAAACTCCCATGACCTTGAGAAATGTGTGAGACCAAAGATCACTCACTGATTAAATAATCAAACATCCAGAATAGGACTTCCGCACTGGGCCGCTCCCCCACAGGACCATGGGAAATCGCATGGCTAATACAATTTTACAGGTGGATTCACAGGAAGATTGGAACGTAATTACCAATATTAAAATGTCGACCTCTAAGAATTCCCTGGAGGGCCGCTCACCCTGACTTCAGGATGGACTCGGTATGTGTTATATTGAAAGAAAATATACAGTTGTTGGGATCTGGGGTTTGGTATAAACATATCTTACACGGATGAACAGATGATCGTTTAAAATAGAGGAAAGCAAACAGCGCATGGGATATGGGGTCAAGCGGTTAAATCCACATCCAAAATGATTAAATGGCTTGAAATCATGTTTTCGTCAGTGACATTGCAGTTTCCATGGGCTTCACTGCAAATCTTTATCAAGCAACTCCCATGAATGACCGGACATAAATGGGTGTATCCTCAACTTTTTTTGTCAACACTTTTTTGTCCCAGGGGTTGATTTTTATTAAAACTAACAGTGTTTTATTAATTTTTCTAATATGAGGTCACATCTTGGAAACTTTTACCATGCATTTGTTATACATTATTTCATTTTAATATATAATTTACTTTACTATTGTCCCAGGCTCACACTTCCACAATTATTCCACAATTATATATTTATAAAAATATGAATTATTACATGTCTGAAACTGTCATTCTTGGGCAAGTCTTGTGTTTCAGTAACCCACAGATCTGACATCATATGCCGTTGTGAGAGGCAAATATTTAGTTCATTGGTCTATTTGAGGAATGTGATCATTACAGTCATCAGTAAAGTGAATTAAATCAAAAACATTGCAGTCACTCCTTTCACCAGCCTGTTTAAATAGCACCAGGATGGGAAGGCCACATCTCTCCCAGTGACCCACCACATGTGTCCTTCACCGGGCTAAGGGTGAGGTGTGATGACCGCTGGAAAATCATTCCTGGTTCTTTCACTTTGCCAGCTCACACACACTCTCTAATGAAACACCAGACTGGCAGCGCAGGGAGCTGGTGAGCTCAGCTCTGACTAACACAATCATTTCTACACACACACACCTGCATCTGCGTCTAATGGCATGACATTGTTTATAATATGAAGTATAATGCATAATAAACATGACAGTAAACACAACTTGAACTTTAAGTCTATCTATCAGGAAAATCATGTATGAATAACTTGTTACAGTTGTTATTTGAGAACATTTTGTAACAACTATATTTTAATAACAGGCTTAAACAATATACATAATATATTGTATTATTTTACAATAACCATTAAATCATTGCTTCTTTTTTGAGATGAAATGTGCCAACAGCCGACTTCCTCATATGTCAGGTAAGAGACTATACAGTTCTTTTTTTTCTGCAGAGCTGTACAGAGACAGGTTTTCTTTGGTTTAGACATCTGAAAGACTGTTTAAAATAACTGTTTGCCTCCCTTGGCCCGGGACGTCAGTATAGGTAAGAGTTTGACTGACAGGTCAAAGCTGAAGAAAGAGCCTTGTGGCGCTCCATACTTCACTCGTGTTAGGATAGGTTAGAACAGAGAGTAAATACGCTTTCATCAGGAGAGAGAGACTTGGTGTGATTGTAGTTTAGACCGGTTTTGTTCTTCGAGCCAAATTCCCCATTCTACACACCCAATCACAATGTCTTGAGGAATTTTACTCATAAATACGTTAACACACAAGCACCATCAAAATCAGTTCACTATCTTGGTATGAAACTGTAAGCAATGTTAGACATGAGAACTACAACTGAGAGCTGAGAAAAGTCACTGCTGAGCAAAAAGGCTTAAGCATTTTCTTGTGTTCTGAGTCAAAGTTTGTTCATGTGTATTGACGTTTACCTCAATCACAGAACTACACATGTACAACCAAGGGCAGCTAAACAAAAGCATCAGCCTGAAGATCAGGAAAGGAGATGAGAAATCTCTATAGACTCTATGAGGGGCACACAGCCCTTAGGCTATGCTTTAGCCAGACGTACAGCTGTAGAAACTCCATCTCTACACACGTAAATTAAATATGAAGACATTCAGTTGGAAAGCCCAGAATTCCCTTTGACTAGATTCTCTGTGTTAGGTATTCACACTCTGAGTGATCAAATATATTCAGTTTGATCAAACGTAAAAAGGATTCCTTTTGGTTTACTTTTGAAATATTTTAAAAAGTTTGATGTAGTTCAGGATAGGATAGGATAGGATAGGATAGGATAGGATACACTCTTAAAAATAAAGGTTCTTTATTGGCATCAATGGCTCTGTGAAGAACCAATGCAGAAAAGGTTCGAATTCAGAAAAGAAAAGAAAAGAAAAGAAAAGAAAAGAAAAGAAAAGAAAAGAAAAGAAAAGAAAAGAAAAGAAAAGAAAAGAAAATGGGATTGGTTGGGATTTGGTTTGGTTTGGTTTAAGGTTTGGAAGGGAAAGGAAGGGGTTTGAAAGGTTTGGAAAAGAAAAGAAAAGAAAAGAAAAGAAAAGAAAAGAAAAGAAAAGAAAAGAAAAGAAAAGAAAAGAAAAAAATGTAACTGAAAGGAAAATACAGGAAGGGAAAATGGGATTGGTTGGAGTTTGGTTTGGTTAAACTAGAATTGGTTTCATTTGGTTAAGAAGGGAAGGGAAAGGAAAGGAAAGGAAAGGAAAGGAAAGGAAAGGAAAGGAAAGGAAATGAAAGGAAAGGAAAGGAAAGGAAAGGAAAGGAAAGGAAAGGAAAGGAAAGGAAAGGAAAGATTTGTAACTAAAAGGAAAATGCAGAAGGGAAAAGTGGCATTGGTTGAAATTTGATTTGGTTTGGTTACATTTGGATTGGTTTCATTAGTTTTAAGAAAGGAAAGGAAAGGAAAGGAAAGGAAAGGAAAGGAAAGGAAAGGAAAGATTGGTAACTAAAAGGGAAATGCAGGAAGGAAAATTGTATTGGTTGGGATTTAGCTTGGTTTGCTTTGATTTAGAAAGGTTTGGAAGGGAAAGGAAAGGAAACGAAAAGGAAAGGAAAGGAAAGGAAAGGAAAGGAAAGGAAAGGAAAGGAAAGGAAAGGGATAAAGGAGTAGAGGGGTAAAAACACATCCAGATATCCAAGGGTAAAGTAAACCAATGTGACTAGACAAATGCTATATGCTAAAGAATTAAAATATCTCTGTTGATACATTATCTTTTAAGAAAACAAATGTAATCCACTTCACTTCGGTGAACTCTATCCCATTCTGAAGGAGACGGTGGTACTTAGACTGACGGACCGAGTTCAGGGTGTATCCACAGTGGGATGTGTTTTATTTATTTCCTGAACTCAGGGGCAGGTGAGGGGGGTGTTTGTCAGGTGAATGAGAAGAGAGGTATTGAAGTGTATGAAATATTCAGCAAAACAGTAATGATTCCCCTGGACAAAGCAAGGTGGGGTGGAGGAGCAAAAACCGAGGCTGGAGAACAAGAGAGGGGAAATACAAAGAGATCTTATTCTCTCTTCTTTTTTTTTTTTCTTGAGGAAAAACTGACAAAAGAGCTGGAGTGCCAAATAGATTCCTTTCAAATCCATCTATGGCTTTCTCCAGTGGCATCAAAGTACACCGCTGCTTATGATTCAGGACTGTTTGAAAGCACTCAACAGAGGGTAATAAATGTGAGAAGATGGTATTGTAAAAATCATCTCTCAGGGACAGTCAGAAATGTGTCTGAGAAGCATGGCCATCTCCACTCACATTCATATTTATGAATATTATTATTATAAAGCACAAATGCAGTTTGGCAGACTGTACCTAAAAGATTGCACAAATAACTAAACGTTCATAAGAGATAGAGAGAGAGTCTCGCTTAGAGCTTCTTTAATAAATATAAGTCTATCCCATCATGCACTTCTAAAAGCAACAACCGCCACAAATTGTTATTAATTTGAAGATTCTTACTTAGGAAATAGTTTAACCAAATAAAGCTAACATCAATAAATAAAAAGGTCTCCCGTGTCACAATGGGAGCAGATGTTATTATTATCTCATGTTTAATTGACTGTATGATTTTTCAGTTTAAACCAGAAGTAAAAACACTGATTAAGTGGTATTACTGTGGCCCCTACAACATCAACTAATGATGTATTAATTGAAATTGAAATTATGGCCAACAATAATAAGTAGGCAGATGTCAGTATCAGTACTTCTTTAAATAATGGCTTTAACTGATACAGATTATCATAGCACACAAATTATTTGCTTCCAATATAGGCTTAATGAGAATGATGCCCAATAATAATATTAATACCAATTTTCTGCTTTCGAAATTGGCCTGAATTATGCAGTTCTTTCTGTATTCAGTCTTTCTGTTTATTCTTTCTTTTTGTGAAGCCCTGTGTGTGTATTTATTTATTTGCTCATTTGCTTGTTTGCTTGCTTGAACACATTGCTAACAGTAAATTAACATTTCATCTAAGCTTACAAGTTACTAGTTAGTTATTCCCACATTTGGAAAGATATGCAAAGTCACTGATTTTCCATGAAACCAAAGCGAACATATGACTGAACAGGTAGAGTCATGCATAATCTTTGAGACAAGCAAAAATGTGGCATGACTATTAAACGCCAACCTTGCTGAGTGCCATTAACATCTGCAGCTCCGAAATATTGACAGCTGAAATAACTGAGAACTCACTGAACCCTTAAAACCAGGTAGTGGACCACTGACTTTTACAACGAGCCAAATCACACTAAACTACAGCTTTGTCAGAGCGAAAGCAGTGGGAATGTCTCTGGATCTTAGCCTGGTTGAGTTATGACCTGACACGGCTTCAATCACCTGCCAATAAAACAGACAGAGCCCTGGAGTTGGATTACAGGTGCTGATGTGTAGACACATTTATCTGTTTTTAACAGACATAAGACTGAACATACCCTGAAGCACATCGCCATAGGAAGAGAGGGCGATGAACCGAATCAAGAAGGGTCAACAAAGTCTGAGTCATTACCCACTGAATGGACACAAATGTGTTGAGGTTGTATGTGTGATCTGGAGAAGAAATTCCACAAAATCTTTCAGAACAAAACATGTTAGTGTAAAATTAAACAAATCAAACTTCAATAATTGGCTTAATCTTTTTAATCAAACTACTTTTTTAAAGTGAAGAACAAATTTATGTTTTATGTGTGTTAAGGTCTCTGACGGACAGCATTTTGAAGCCTTTCCAGATGCTATTTTCTCCTACCTTGATCTCATGACGAAATCATGCAAGATGTAAATTATGTACCAATAAGTACATATCACTGCAGTTTCCAACAGAAATGTCCAGAGGTGGTAAAACAGAGAGCACTTGTAATCATTTTCATACACATTTAGAATTACAGCTCCATATGTTTTGCTTTCCGGATGTAACAAGCTTGCTTGGTAGAATTGGACTTTGGATGCGGAATCCTTGGGTTCGAATCCTGTGAAAAAAAGAGCTGAAAGATGAGAGATCAAAAAACAAGCTAAAACGGCATACTTGCAATTGCGTTTTTATGTCACTTATTATTCACTTTTGTTTATACTATCGGGTAGTAGTAGTCATACTATTTAGGTGTAGTGATGGTATGTTATTTTTTAAACGTCACAGAGCATTAGAGTTATAGCACCACTCAACGAAAATGTCAATTCAGAACTGCGGTCACATGTACAAAACCAAAATCACATAAAAAAAACATACCATATGTATCTGTTCCTCAGTGTTCCTCAGTGTCTCAGTGGACATTTCACATTGAATATGTCACAAAAGTACATATTAAGCGAAAGGTACATATTTCGCGTGTTGCGGAAAAGCTCCCACAAGTACGTTTTCATCATGAGATCAGGTTTATTTTTTCTGTCTTCTTGGAAACCAATTATGTAGTCAAAACATCTGGTAGTGTGGGTTTTTCAAGAAATGTATGTACTCACTGGACCTCTGCAGACTTCTCGTAAATACAGCATAGGCTCATTGGAAATGTGTGCCTCTATATACATTTATTATTACTTACTATATGTAAAAAAAATCACTGCAATTTTCAGCTGAAATAAACACAGGCATTAAAACTTTTATTCCTTTTCACACAAAGTATAATTTACACACAGAGTTTTGATTAATAAAGCCTAATTTTCACACAGTTACCTACAGAATATTATATTATGGCTTCCAAACAATTTTAACGTCCTGCAGGCTTTGAAAACTGATTTGTCTAATTTTTAAACAGATTTTTATTTCATAAAAAATTTACTTAATTTAATGAACTAAGATTTATAAGCTGTTTTCCTTCTGGGGCCTGAAGTACAGTGATTTTGGTCAATATTGATAATTAATATTTTGCGGAATGTGTTTTTATGCTGGCACTTTGGTTTAGGCCTGTCATAGATAATAAATAGGACAATAAAACTGCCCGTAGGTGGCAGCAAGTGCCTGTTTTAATAAATGATTTATTGAATCATTCAACGATTCGTTCAAAATGACTGATTCAATTAGAATCAAAGTGACTAAATGGACCACTGAATCACTTGATTCGTTCAAAAACTGATTAATTCAGGAATTAAACACTGCAATGTTGCTCTGCACTGTTGTATGTAAATAATATATACAATAAAAAAAAAATGTTTCTTTCATTGCTTGAGTTGAATTATAAGGGCATTCTAATTGCATTCTAATACAGTTAATTGTACAGTGAATGCTTTTGGACTCTCAATACGTGTTTTCTTTGTTTTTTGCAATACTCGATAATGTCAGCGCTCCTGTCGTCTCTCTGCCCCTTACAGTCACACATCAAGCACAATAATGCAGTGGAATGTCTTTAAATTCCAATCAAGGAACTTCAAAAGTTGTACTTAAATCATTTTGCACAAAAAAAAAAGACAAAAACTTGCTTCGGCTTGTGCGCAGCTTGTTACAGCATCAAGGTTGATTGGCTAATTGCCGTTAATTCATTAGTAGATTATCATACGTGGAGAATTTTAACATTTCACTTCTAACAGTTCTACATAATAAACAAAATTAATAATCTAAAGGGGATGGCGGTTTTACAGAGGAGGTGGTTTTTGGAATTGTTTTCAACAAGGGGGATGCCATTCCTCAGCATCCCCCCTCAATTCGAATCCTAAGTAATGTAAGAGTAATGAAGAGCTCTGGTATGAACCCCATGAAGCTATGGTTTGACAAAACAGCTCAAAATCTGCATAAGAAAGTTAAATAGCTTGGCTACATCAATAAACAAAGTTTTTATATCACTGCATTTGTTAACACTATCGGCTATGGTTAGGGTTGGGTTTGGTGTAGTGGATATTTCCAACAACATAGCGATATCTGATACTCCTCGGATATCTGAATTCAGAACAGCCGCAATACATACCTCAAGCAGCGTAATAAAAATGCAACAATACCTACCTGTACCAACATAATAAAAATGTGCCATGGTCACGTATTGAACGTGTGTTTTAGCACCACTCTTTGGCCATTTCACTTTGAAACTGCAGCGAAACGTGCAGTAAGGTAATTACGGTGTGGCAGAGCTGCATGTAGAGGCATGTATTTCCAATGAGCCTGGGTTCAACCGTGTTCTACTGCTGTTTATTGTGCATGCTATTTTCTGACAAGCGGATTTGAAAACCAATGGATCATAAGATAAAAAAAAATTATTTCGTTATTGAGTGCGTTATGTCGATGTTTTTAGTTCTGATATTCCAAGCGACAGCAAGGCTAAGCCTTTAACGGATGTGATAATGTGTGAGGGCTGAAAATATTGATTTTTAGGAAATATTTAACATGCTGGAGTAATTTGAAATGCAATACATTATACTTATTTTATGGAATTAAGTTTATTTTGTGGCTTAAATAAATTACATGTTACATTTTATACATCATCTGAAAGCTGAATAAATTGGCCGAGATACAACTATTTGAAAATCTGGAATCTGAGGGTGCAAAAAATCTAAATATTGAGAAAATCACCTTTAAAGTTGTCCAAATGAAGTTCTTAGCGATGCATATTACTAATCAAAAATTAAGTTTTGATATATTTACAGTGAAATGTACAAAATATCTTCATGGAACATGATCTTTATTTAATATCCTAATGATTTTAGGCATAAAAGAAAAATCTATAATTTTGACCCATACAATGTCTTTTTGGCTATTGCTACAAAGTTTTATTGTCAAAAATCTTTTATTTAGCCAGATCCATGCTTAAATAATAGTGAAAAATTACCTTTTAAAACTTATATAATCTTATATAATCATTATAAAATCTTAAGTTAGTAAAATTAATCTTCTACTTTTACTTTGTGGTAGTAAAAACAAAAATAGGAAAAAAAAAGAAAAGAAAAGAAAATAAAGATTATAAATAAAAAATCTAATTTTAAATATATATAAACATATCACAATCTTACATTATTCATATATTCTGGCCCCTTAGAGTTGTTTCACATTATGGAAGTTAAAGTATGTCAAATATTGGGTTGGACGGTTTATAAAGGTAGGAAGGGTTACAACACCCACCCAGTAGGCATATACTCACTTACTATGGTAGCAAAGTGCTGAAGCCCACCTGTGTATCACGCTAGCTGACCTCAGTCGAATGTGACACAGAGGAGAAGGAAGGCAAATCACAGGATGCAAAAGATACAAAGCGACAGGAAATCATTACAGACGTTGGTGGTGTGAATATTTGATGAGAAGGGATTTGACATGCTCGGCGTGGATGAGCAGAAACAACTGCACGTATTAGAAGAAGGTGAAATGGAAAATATAGTCTTAAAAGACCTTGTCCAATCACTGTGGGGGTCTCACAGCGCATCAAAATCTACATAATTTGATCAATAACAACAACAAAGTACCTACATAGTTTCAAAACTAATAGAACTTTCAAATATGCTGTTAGAGTAAACATAGTTATTTACTCAATAAGGCCAACTTTTTGCTTTTAAAAAATGTAAATTATTAACACAAATTTGCATTATTCTGTACATTTCTTTCCTGTTATTTACACGCTTAAAATTTTGTTTTATTAAGTAAATCCATATATATATATATATATATATATGCCTGACATTGTAAGCTCAGGGGCGTTATGTGTTGCCCCCTGTAACATTATATAATATATTTTTTTAGTATTACTTTATTTTTTATTTTATTTTATTTTTTTCATAGCAGTTTTAGCCTTTTCTATTAGTTTGTAGTATATTTTTTCATTTGTTGGGTTTAGTAATATTTTTAAACGTATTTTATTAGTTTAGTTTTATCTAAGTAATGATTTTTTTTAGTGTTTTAGTTTTCATTTTTTATTTTAATTAACAAAAATAACACTTGCTCGACAAAATCTATAGCAAATTTTGAGTGAATATTGTGTAATGATAAGTAATCTTATGAAAATGTGTAGTAAATGTATGGATACCATTAAATACTATTGTGAATATTACTGAATACTGAATATTAAAGGGTTACTCCACCCCAAAATGAAAATTTTGTCATTAATCACCTACCCCCATGTTGTTCCAAACCCCTAAAAGCTTTGTTCCGTCTTCGGAACACAATTTAAGATACTTTGGATGAAAACCTGGAGCTTTGTGGCTGTCCCATTGACTGCCAAGTAAAAAACACTGTGAAGGCCCAGAAAAAAAAAAAGATGTCGTCAAAATAGTCCATTTGCCATCAGTGTTTCAACCATAGTTTTGAAGCTACGAGAATACTTTTTGTATGCAAAGGAAAAAAAAAAAGACTTTATTCAACAATTCGATCCGCATCACCATAGCGCCATTTCGGAGAGTATCCACTGGACACAAACAGTGTATGGTGTTCTCTGTCAGCTGCGTCACAGATATGCTGTTTTCATTCGAATCAAAGTGTAAATAAACATAGAAAATGTATCCGTGCTGCGACTGACAGAGAACAGTGTACGCTGTTTGCATCCAGTGGATACTCTCCAAAATGGCGCTACGTTGACGCAGAGGAGACAAATTGTTGAATAAAGTCATTATTTTTGTTTTATTTCCATACAAAAAGTATTCTCGTAGCTTCGTAAAATTATGGTTGAACCACTGATGGCAGATGGACAATTTTTAAAATGTCTTTCATACTTTTCTGGGCCTTGACAGTGTTATTTACTTGGCAGTCAATGGGACAGCCACAAAACTCCCAGTTTTCATCCAAAATATCTTAAATTGTGTTTTGAAGACGAACAAAGCTTTTACGGGTTTGGAACAACATGATTAATGACAAAATTTTCATTTTGGGGCGGAGTAACCCTTTAACAGACATTGTAACAATATATACTGAGCATTGGTGTATTTTATCTGAAAGGCATCAAGGCCTGAAACTGTCCTTTGTATCTATAAGCTTGTTATTAGACAATGTTTCTGCATGTGTCAGATTGATTGTCTGAATATAGGTTAGTATAATTCTCCATTTATCATGCGCTTATTAGAACTCAGTGTGTAATATTGCATTTGCTGAGGCCTCAGCAGTCTGTCCTGAAGCCAGCTTCTCTGACATCCTCTGATAGGACGTCTTTCTGCTCTGGCAACAACAGCCCGAGAGCTTGCAGCTCCTTAATGACTTCAAAACTCTGCAAAGACAAAAACATCTTAAACAGGGGAGAAAAATATGACAGCACAAGACAGGACGCAGTGCCTGGCAGTCGTCTTCGGGTCTGCCGGTGAGTGATGCTCTGTCACTCATACAAACGACTGCCATCATCGCCCAAGTCCCAGCGAGCCGCATTTCCTTCTTTATCTAATAGAAAGTAATGACACGTACAGCCTGCCAGGCCTCTTTGGCAGCCGTCGGGCCCTCTGGGGAGACATTTTGCATCTCTCGTCGCAATAAGAATAAACGCATAGGGGAGTCTATTTGGCTGAGCGTGATGGCTAGCTCTTCACTTATCGCGGCTCAATAAATCTCCATGCCGCAGCCAAGAGATGCGAGCGGTTATCGCATCACGGCAGAGCCCACGCCACGCTAGCCCAAATGACTGACGGCTCCGCGCATCGCCGCAAATTATTTATCAAAGCGGAGGGAGGGGAGGGGTGATGTGATTTAGCCAGACAAGAAATAAAGAAAATCGAAAAATAAAAGAATTACGGAAATGGGGAAATGAAAGGCGGCACAACGAGGCAAAACAAATGAACATCTATGAAGTCTGTCGACCAGCGTAACACCCAGAAAATAAGTAGCACATTTGGTACTTTCTGTAAACATAACTTTCAGAGACTATAATGAGGTTAACAGCATTATTTTTCTTCACTTAAAATCACTAGAATTACTTCAAAATCAGTGGAAGGCACTGGCAGAAGAGATCAATTCAGTTTAATTTCCTAGTTCTGCCAAATACCTTGGTAAAGGGTTAATTCACATTTTATTTTATTTTATTTTATTTTATTTTATTTTATTTTATTTTATTTTATTTTATTTTATTTATTATTATTTTATTTTTTTTATTATTTCTTTTATTATTAAATATTTTGTAAAACAAATTCAAAAATTTCCTTCCATTATGTTTGTATTGATATTTTTAATAGGTTGTTCTAACTGTAGATTATGAACTGTAAATAGCCAGCAGTTAGACTAATACATTTATTTTATTATTTATTTATTTATTTTTACTTTCTTTTCACCAAATCTGTTTAACATTTGCCTTTATTTAGTTAAATGGATAGTTCTGACTTTAGATTATGAACTGGAAACAGGGTACAGTTAGGCTAAGTAACTATATTTCTTGCTGGAAATATTCTTTATTAATAATTACACATGTAATTTATTCAATTTTAACTCATTGAACATTTACCCTTTTAGCAGACTGCGATGAGGAATTCCCTTTTTTTAAATGTTTTTAACATTGTAAAATATTCTGTTATCTGACCAACAGCATCAGAATCTCATCAGAAACAGAATCTCTCTAAATATTTTATATTATAATATAAAAATTTCCTCTTTTGTCTTAGAACCGCTACTGTGGTATTTTTCTTTTGCTATTTGAGTAAATAGAAAAATTAAAAGTGTAAATGCTGTAGTTTCCATTTACCACTACAGAAGTTTCCCCAACTACAACAATTTCCACTTCTGAGGACCTTGGAAAAATGAAAAGGGTCCATTAGTGAGTACTATGCTTGAAGTGGTTTTGGGGCACTCAAATTTTACCCTTGCAAGCTAACCATTAATCATTGTTAATCAAATTAATTTTGGCACTTGTAGAGAGTTATCTTCTATGGATATTCTTCTGGTTTCATCGTTTTCTTTTGGTATGTGCTATCACTTGAGCCAGCCACACTACAAATGTGTACTTAACAAACCCACACGAAGCTTATAGGCCTTCCCACGAGCCCCGAATACAACAGCTCTCTCATTACGCTAGCACTGCTGTCACCTCATGAACCGACGCCTCAACACCAGCGCTAGCAGGACCGCAGCGCGACTATATTTAGGGAAGAGCCGTGTAAATATAATCAGCGCTGTCACACACCTTACTTCATTCCCGCTCTTCAAGACGCATTGATCATTATCCCCCGTCAAATCTGGCGTGGCTCTTTACATCGGCTCCGGAAAGATAATAAGGCTAACAAAGATGAATAATTGATGTGTTTGCCGTAACACGCGTGGCGCGAGTCGCTTTCTTATCATTACTGTTGACTTTTAAGAAGTGAGCCTGGTAGTACTCAAAAAAAAAAAAAAGACACTCAGTAGCGGTTCATTATATGCATAAGAGTGCGCTTCGGTCTGAACCGCTAGAAAAAAGAAGCTGTCACTTTGCGCTAATGAAATTTTTCCGTTTGTTTGTTTTCCTCTGACGACACGCCTCAAATGTCATGTCCACCCAAGCAGCAGTCCTTCATTAAGAGCGGTAATTAACTCAACAGCTGACAGGACTGCCGATGCTAACCGAACTTAAGCTAGCGGCACGGCGCTAGGAGATGCTAATAAATCAACGGCTGACAGACACAAAGGGAAGCGGATGAAAAAAAAGGAACAAGCGATGTGAAATGCGGTTATCTGTGAATATGGTAGGGGGCAGGGGGAAATGATACGGAGATCTCATCTTAATGCACTCTTATTGGCTGAGATGAGCGGGCGTTTCGCGTGCCGTGTGTCCATGGTTTGAGCGAGAGAGAGAAGAGGGAGAGGAAATTACCTGGTACCGTGACCTTTTTCTAGTTCCCAATCTAATGATGAATACTAGACTGGTGCATCATGGCAGATTATCCCAGTGGGGGCCCGTAAGCCTTTGGCTTGATTTATGACATATTTATCCTCCTCTATCTAAGGGACGTGTCACTCCGATGGAGAGAAAGGGGGCCGGCGTGCACAACTGACAGCAGGAGAATTATGTGGCCATAATTGTCAATCATCGCTGAATATGAGCCACGACCCCTTCCGCTTTCATAAAGTTGTCGTAGAAACGATGTGGGCTTCTAATGCCACTCAGAGAGGAATAATATTCACATCATTCTTTCCAGGGCGGGAAAAGCCCAGAGGCGACGTAAGGCCTGGAACACTGACATTAGGACTTTGTATATACCTGCAAACGTCTCATTTCTCATACTCTTAAACGAGCTGATGAGATTAGATCGGTCATCATTTGTGCTGGTGGTCTGAAAGCTAATAAAAGCATTAGTCAGTCTGCTGGCCCACGGGAGGTACAGTAAAAACAGAATCGGCCCTGGACGGGTCATGAAGAGTACAGTGTGCTGTATTTAGACAGATGTAAAATATGCAACCTTCTCGCATGACCTTAGAAATCACTTTAGAAGCAATTACAGCTTGTTTATCCGCTTGACCTTAATCATAATGACAGAACAGAATTAAAGGGGCAATGACATATTAAGATGTCCAAGACGATGAAAAGGTAAAATCTGTTAAGTAGAACTGAACTCCTTATGTTAACAGTTTTTTTTTGTTTTTTTTAAGAAAAAAAAAAAGACTTATATAGAACAATAGAATGACAGAAGGATGGTCACACGAATGGACATATAGAGAGATGTAGATAGATATAAGACACATAAATAGATATAAACAGATAGGTAGATATAGACAGATGGACAGACTGATAGATATAGACGGACAGATAGACACAGATTGACAGATGGACGGATGGATGGACAGCAGACAGATAAAGACAGACAGATAGATAGATATGGACAGAGGGATAGATGGACGGATAGGTAGATATGGACAGATGGGCAGACAGACAGAGATGGATGGATGGATGGATGGATGGATGGATGGATGGATGGACAGCAGACAGACAGACAGACAGATAAAGACAGACAGATAGATGTGGACAGAGGGATAGATGGACGGATAGGTAGATATGGACAGATGGACGGACAGACAGAGATGGATGGATGGATGGATGGATGGATGGATGGATGGATGGATGGATGGATGGATGGATGGACAGCAGACAGATAAAGACAGACAGAAAGACAGACAGATAGATATGGACAGAGGGATAGATGGACGGATAGGTAAATATGGACAGATGGACGGACAGACAGAGATGGATAGATGGATGGATGGATGGATGGATGGATGGACAAGTGGACAGATAGATATGAATGGATAGAGAGATGGGTGAACAACAGATAGATAGATAGATGTGGACAGACAGATAGACTGATAGATATGGATGGATTGACAGACGAACACATAAATGGACGGATGAGTGGACAGATAGATGTGGGTGGGTGGATTGATGGATTGATGGATGGATGGGATGGATGGATGGATGGATGAACAGATAAACAAATAGATATGGATGGACTGACATACTGACAGACAGATATATGGATGGACAGGCAGACAGGTGAACAGATAGATATGGATGGATGAGAAATGGACAGATGGCAGACAGACAGCTATAGATTAACAAATAGATAGACAGACAGATAGATACTATATGGATGGATAGATGGAAAGAAGAGCAAACAAATAAATATGGACGGATCGACTAACAGGAGGACAAATAGATATGGACAGACAGACAGATGGATGGATGAGTGGACAGATAGATATGGATGGATGGATGGTTAGACGGACCGACGGATGGACAGATTGATATTAACAGAGGGACAAATGGATGCACAGATAGATATGGATGGACAAAGAGACACCAGACAGACAGTTATAGAAGTAAAGACGGACAGACAGATATATAAGAATGGATGGAGAGGTGGACGAATAGCAAACAGACAGATAAATATAGATGGACAGAGAGATGGACAGACAGATACATAGATATGAATGGATAAACAAATAGATATGAATGGATGGATGAATGGAAATAGTTCCGCCCGCTTCAAGTCATCATCGCTCCGTTAACAAATAGACTAAAGTCCAGGAGGGATGTCAACGTGAAGCGGGTGGATCCAAGTGCAAGCTTTTATTAAAAGATATGGTCATAACAGGCAGGGTCAAACAATGGCAAACAGGTCTAACACAGGTAAGGCACAGGAGTAATCCGTAACAAGCGAGGATCGATATCAGCAGCGAAAGTTATCCAAGGGGCAAAGCAAATAGGTAATTCACAGACAAGCTAGAGTTCACACAAGGGGAGAACAGAATCCGAAAAGGCAAGGCAAAGGGGTAATCCACAACATGTGATAGCTCAAAAGCTATTGTATGTGTGAATTACATTTTTAATTAAATTAATAGTTCTAAGCAAAAATATTACAACATTTCTAGTAGATTGATACAGAATTGTGTTATTTGGCAGTTTTTTTTTTTTTTTCAAATACTGTTGAATAGAGATTACATTGATTGTGTGAAGTGCGCTTGAAATTTGTTCAATCCTCTCAACTGAAGAGAGTGAAAGACACTGAGTGGATTCCTCATCTCTCAGAGCACTCAAGCAGAAAACTCATTAAACTATATAATCCCCTTAATCAAATCAATATGAAAAGCAAGTCAAAAACCGATAGTCCTTATCAAAACAGGCCTAAATCATCAATGTTCCTTTTATGAAGGTTGGGGGCTAATTTTAGACAATGAGGGTTTTTTAACATCTTGCACAAGTTCCCTTAATGTTCCAAACAGAGACCAGGAGAATAATGACAAAAGTAAGTTTAGAAGTAATAAATACACACTGAAGTATATTTGCTTTATGCACACTTAAGTGGCCTGACTTTTATGTGCACTTCTTTTCCACAGTGTAATCCTTCAAGTCTGTATGATTTCTTTCACCCATTTAACCATCCGTCAGACAAAATTGTAATTAAGACCACTTAGAAAAGTAATGGCACACCTCTCCACAACAAGCTGCATGGTTATATCCAAGCACAAATGGTGCAGTATGAGATGCATGCCAAAGTTTAAAACTAAAGGTCAGAGGTTTGAGCAATAATGATACTTGCCTTAGCACTAATTAAGCTGAAGTGTCTGAGGCGTGCGTTTGTTGGGTGTTGGAGGGGTTTAAACTGACACATGGTGCGAAAACACAAATAAGCAGACAGATGCCTAGCGCCTCCAAGAGCCTCTCTACCACGAATCTCCATTTTTACACATCACAGCCCTTCAGTGTCAGCTGGAAGAAAGAGAGAGAGAGAAAGCTGTGTGTGCTTTTCCGTAATTGAAGAGAGATTACATGGTCTTTCAACCATGTAGTTGGTCATCACAACCCATTAACCATTTATATTAGACGCTGCTCCATGGTGTCAACAGTCGTTTAGAGTACAGCTGAGGTTCAAGAAGAAAAAAAGATGGTTTTTATAATTGCAACATGGACAGTTTAGAGGATCTTTTACTATTATGGGTTCATTCAAGTTGTCCCTTAGGAAAGGTGCAAAAAATAGAAGTAAAATCAAAAAGTCTAATTCTTTCAAGATGTCTACTATCAACCAATTTTGTGTTATTTGTTGAGAAGGGGTTACATATTCTGGATATTTGAATGCAGAGGGTTTTGCAATGCTGACACTTTACCCCAAAGCTACTATTTTGTATTTTACCAATCACAGGTTTCCAAAAATACAGAATTTCACAACTCAAACTAAAGCCAAAAACCAATAAAAAGATGTGAGGTGTAACAACTACGCTAACGCTAATGATCACCTTAATGTTTATAAAACCATTGACCAGCCACTATATTTTGATGTACGCACTGTAGATTTAGCAGTAGACATACTTGACTAGGGTCTATAACACTCAATTGAAATGCCTAAAGAATCTAATCGAATCCTTTACCCAAGTCATTAACAATATTACCTGCCATCATCTCAAAGTACAGTAATTTAGCATGCACTTTCACATAATTTAAACACATCAAGTGTGTGGTGCCATACGGCTCTTGAAACGCGCAACAAGAATCAATGTAAATCAGTCGCCCCAAGTCATTATTAATACTATCAGTAAGCGCTAATTAAGTTACTCGACTCTAATGCTAAAAACCAAGAGGCCAAAGTACTGTAATCATGTTTCAAGCAAAGCAGTGTTCACCTCTCCGCGGCATATTTTCTCAGACTGAGTTAATCGATTGGAGACGTTAGCTAAGGTCAAGATGAGCAGCTTCTTCGTTTCCCAAACACAGTGATCCTGAGTCAGTGTGCTAATGAGCTCATATTACAAAGTGATCAATGCCATTGGATTCTCATTGGGGAAGAATCAAACCTCATTCAATAACAGTGAGTGTCTGACCTCAGTTGAATGGATGTAATAGCCATCATTGCAATAAAAGAGTAAAGGCTTGTGTTTTGCAAACTCCTGACATGTGTAATATCAAAAGGTCTAAAGGGTTATGCAGTGAAAGTGGAATATGGAGAACTCTGACAGTAACACTGCGCACCAGCAGGGCTCCGGACGTAAAACCCAATTCAGTTTCTCCATAGAGAAATTGAATATTAGCTGTAAAGTATAAACCCTAACAGACTTACCAAGAGCTCTGTAAAAAGTGATGATGTATGCTTCTTTAGAAGCCATACAGTTGAGGTCAAAAGTTTACATATACCTTGCAGAATCTGCAAAATGTGAGTTATTTTACCAAAATAAGAGGGATCATACAAAATGCATGTTATTTTTATTTTAGAACTGACCTGAATAAGATATTTCACATAAAAGTTGTTTACATATAGTCCACAAGAGAAAATAATATTACATTTATAAAATTTGTTTTTGTTGTTTGTTTGTTTGTTTAGTGTTAGTTGTTCACGAGTCCCTTGTTTGTCCTGAGCAGTTTAACTGCCTGCTGTTCTTCAAAAAAAAAAAAGATATTCAGAGAGATCCTTCAGGTCCCACAAATTATTTGTTTTTTCGCCATTTTTGCTGTATTTGAACCCTTTCCAACAATGACTGTATGATTTTGAGATCAATCTTTTCACACTGAGGACAACTGAGGGACTCATATGCAACTATTACCGAAGGTTCAAGCGCTCACTGATGCTTCAGAAGGAAACACGATACATTGAAACCCGGGGGGTGAAAACTTTTTGAATTTGAAGATCAGGGTAAATTTTACTTATTTTGTCTTCTGGGAAAGGTAAGTATCTTTTGTAGCTTCTGAAGTTCAGTACTTACTGGAAAAAATATATAATATTTAGGCAAAATGAGAAAAATGTACACTTCTTCATTCTGTTCAAAAGTTTACACCTCCAGCTCTTAATGCATTGTTCCTTCTGGAGCATCAGTGAGCATTTGAACCTTCTGTAATAGTGGCATGTGAGTTCCTCAGTTGTCCTCAGTGTGAAAAGATGGATCTCAAAATCATACAGTCATTGTTGGAAAGGGTTCAAATGCACAAAAATGCTGAAAACAAAGAATTTGTCGGATCTGAAGGATTTTTCTGAATAACAACAGGCAGTTTAATAGTTCAGGATGAACAAGGGGCTCATGAAAACTATCACTAAACAAGAAAACACAGCTGTGGATCATTCAGGTAACAACACAGTATTAAGAATCAAGCACATGTAAACCTTTGAATGGTGTAGTTCTTATATATATATATAGGCATATATTTTATTTTGTTGTTGTTGGTTTTTGTTTTTTTTATCTTGTGGATTATATGTAAACATATTTTATCTTTTTCAGGACAATACTAAATAAAAAATAACATGTATTTTGTATGATCCCTCTTATTTTAGGTAAATAATTAATATTTTGCAGATTCTGCAAGGTGTATGTAAACTTTTGACCTCAACTGTATGTGTCAGTGTCATTATACTATGTCATTCGTAATATTTCCTGACGTGATTCATCTCTGGGCTGGTTGGTTTGGTTCTTGGGTTATTTGAAAAATATGAAAATCTGTGAGTATTTCACATCAACCATTGTCATCAAGCTAGAACAACAAACAGAGGTGACTATCATCTACATGAATAGAAGAAACCATGTGCCTTTATGAGCCCAGTGAAGTTGTGTATATTAGGAAAAGAAAAGGGCCAAGCACCAAACCCTACAGCACCCCAGTGATTAGTTGATGTCTTAGACACATTTCCCCTCCAAAAATCCTTGAATGCTTTGCCAAGTACACTGAAGCAAATCAGTAGTCAAAGTTTTGGCCTAGTGGTTAATGCTTTGACACACTAAGCCATAATAATTTACCCATTATGCAATTGAAATTACTTTGCTGTTTGTTAGTCCCGTTGGTGTACATATAAAGGACATTTCAAACACAGGTCATTCAAACTGAATTTAGACTTTCTTGGATTTAGTTTCATTTCATAAAAAGATTTCATTAGTTGTTGCCCTTTCTGAACTTTTATAGCAGAACTGTCTCATTTCATGATTCAAATTATACATTGCACTTATTGTGCTGTTGGACCAAGATTTAATTACACTGTGCAGATGTGTATATAGGCCCATAATCATCAGGTAAGGTAATGGGGAGCCATTTTATTACTCTATTAAGTCCCTCTCCAGTGGGGATCCTTAACGTTCGCTAATTAACTCACTAACTTCAGTATAATTACAGTGTTTACAGCCCCTGCTGCACTTCTGTATTAACGCATTAACCAACGTTATGGCAAGCCGCTTGTCATATCTTTGTTTCTTTTATTCCAATAAGCTCAAAAATCTCTCATCAGGAGTGTAATTTCATAAAGGCGTTGGTTGTCAGTTGCTCTTTACCATATACACTACCAGTCAAAAATTTGTAAACAGTAAGATTTGTAATGTTTTTGAAAGAATTCTCTTTAATGAAATATGTGAAATAGTTGTACTAACTAAAATAGCTGGTTTCTATTTAAATATATATTAAAATGTAATTATCCTGTGATCAAAGCTAAATTATATTATAGAATTATGAATACTTTTATTTAGCAGGGATTCTTTAGATTGATCAAAATGATGATAAAAACATTTATAATGTTACAAAAGATTTCTATAACAGATAAATGCTGTTCTTCTGAACGTTCCATTTATCAAAGAAACCTTTAAAAAATCTAATTAGCTGTTTTCAACACAATAAGAAAAATAAATGTTTTTTGAGCAGCAAATCATAATATTAGAATGATTTCTGAAGGATAATGTGACTGGAGTAATGATGCTAAAAAATCCGCTTTGAAATCACAGGAATAAATTACATTTTAAAATAGATTCAAATAGAAAACGTACAGTATTTATATAGTTAGTTATTTTAAATAGTAAAAATATTTCAAAATGTTATTGTTTTTGCTGTACTTTGGATCAAATAAGTGCAGGCTTGTGGTAAGCAGAAGAGACTTCTTTTAAAAAAAAAAACATTTAAAAAATCTTAACAATTTTGACTGTGGGTGTAATAATAGTTTATAGTATCTTTAAGCTTAAAGAAAAAATCACAACATGTCCATATTATCTACATGGAAGTCTTCTGAAGCCATACAATAACTATAAGGAACACTCTCTTATACTGTTGTAAGATATAAGGGTTACTAACTCTTCTAACCAGTCAACTACCAAAAAAAAAAAAAAAAAAAGAGAGAGAGAGAGAGAGAGTCAAATCACTTTGTGTTTGTTATATGAAACATTTAACAGCAATGATTTATCATGCTTTCTTTGACAGACCCTCTATTTCTTCAAGTGTCTCAGATATAAGAGGATTCATAAAGTTTAAATGCCTCCATTATGGAATCTCTCACTGTTTAACACCCTTTAATAGCTACCTTCAGTATCCAGTGAAACAGCTGTCATATTATCTTTAAACATGAAGATGGGGCAGATGTATGACAGCAGTTAAGGCACATCAGTTTGAGTGTTTCACATCAAACGTGGAACGTAGTGAAATGTAAATGGCGATCAGTTGGCTTCTGTGACAGGAAAGACTCGCATGAAGAATGAAATCTGTCTAGATGGATTTAAGAAATCGACTTTGTATGACAGTACAGTCAGATCTATATTTAGTGCTTTTTGTGTGTGTGTGTGTGTGTGTGTGTGTGTGTGTGTGTGTGTGTGTGTTAACGAATGTAATGTCTATAGCGTTAGAAAAAAAAATCATGAAACCCCTTTAAAACAAAACTGCAGACAATTGTTTATTTTATAATTGTTTATTTTTTAACAATTTAAGAGATTAAATATGGTGAATTCATTTTTATGTTTGCATGAAACATAAATGTGACGCGATCTGGGAAAACCTGTCGGATGTCGCGCTGGGACATTTTCAGGAAATTCGGAAGGTTATTGCAGCAAGCGGAGGTGCTTTCCCTAAAAAAGGAAAAAAAAAAAAAAAAAAAGTTAACCTATCAAAATATACATAACATATTCAATAAAGGTGTATTTTTTTTTTATCACTTTATCACTCTAAACCCGTTTTTCTCAAAATTCCATTCTTGAAAATCATAGCTGTCAGTCAACTTAAAATAGCTATAACTTTTGTTATGTTCAAGCTATGGACAAAATAAAAAGATATGAAATAGAAGATATGAGACATTTAACATAAACAGAACAGCCATTACTATTTTTACTAGCTATTTTGTACCTGAATTAAATTGTGAATTCTGAGCTAAATTGTGAATTTTCCTTCATAACTAAAGTCAAAAATCAAATATACAATTATATCAACAACCTACTATACTATTACTATTACTGAATAGTTTTTACCTTTACATGATGCTACCACATAATCAAGATAAAATATTGGTAGTTATCAGTTGGTTAAAACTTGTTTTTGAGACCTTATTTGAGATAAAATAGATACAAGTTTCAAAGTCATCAAAACGTTTTGTAGCAGGGGAAAAAAAAAAAAAAAAATGATAAATTGATATATATTTTCACCAGAAAGAGAAAGCACTCCACTGAGCATGTGTGAATAGTGTCATCATTTGTGATTGACGAAATTTAGCATGTTATAATTGCCCCCAAACTGTGCCTCCAAACATCAGATATTCATGCTACGCAAACATGCCATATTTCCCTAAAATCATATGCTCATTTGGAACTGTTAAAGTGTGTGTTAATGACTTTGGCACGCATGTGCGGCCAGATTAAGGAAGCTCACAGGAAGTGTCTTTGACCCAATATTTAAAATTTGTTGGATTTGGCCAAACTGACAGCACTGTGTCCCGACAGCATCAAACGCACCAAGCCCAGCAAGAGGACAGTCTGTTCACTGACTCCTAATTACAGTCCATCTGACACCCCTCTCCTCTGCCAATACAAACACAACCAGCGCTGTACTGCAATAAACACGAATCATTCACATTTATATCACACTTACTCTATCGAGTAGAATGGGAAGCTTTTTGTTAGTATCAAAAGCTCTTTGATTCATCAATGAAGGACATTTCCTAGCAAGGAAATTTGAAATTAGAAGCAAGACAAAGGAGGCAGCCATTTTGTTTCATTCATGTCATTTCCACAAAAAGAATTTGTTTGTTTGAAAACCAGATACAATTAAAGTTTGTATTTAAATATAAGAATGAAATCATTTACCTGTTGAGAGTGTTGACAGTCTGTGTAGTTAGATCACTGAGCTCCAGAAACTCAGTAATGGGGTGTTTTGACAGTTACAGATTTGAAAATCAAAAGGGCGGGAATAAAGAACCCTAAACTCTGACACAAAGAACCATTTCAGCATTTAAAGGGTTCTTCAGGATGCTATGGTTCTAAATAGAACTGTTACTACATGTAAAGAACCTTTCAAGAACCATCTTTTTAGCCATAGTTAAACACTGTGGGCCACATAGCTTCCTAATCGCATTATTGTTTCCGATCCAAATTGAATTCCGCCGACACATGTAGTCTAAAGCTCTGGATAAAATCTGCCTGCGAGGGGTTGCGAGTACATGGCTGTGAAATTCCACACTGGACCATCATTCTGTGTCAAATCCTGGTTGATTAAAAGTCGTTAGCGGAGGCTGTTCACAGCTAAGACCTCAGTAATTAAAGAATAACAGCGTGCTGCATTCTGTGACAGCCAATGAGAGATCACGTGTTGGGCAGGTCAGTGGCCCGAGCAAGAGCCATTTAAACATTTGGTGCTGACCAACTCAAGAGCTCATTACACCACCAGAGATGCTTTACTGTAATCTGGAAAAGCAGACTGAAGATGACTACTACAACTGCACTACACTGCCAGCTTAAGTCAGTTTAAATAAATCAGTGCTCTTATGTATATTTAGGCCTGCGTGATTACATTTCAACAGCTGACTATTCAGAGATGTACAGTGGCCCTCCAACATATCTGGACACTTAAGTCACTCCTAAAAATGTATAAATTTGAATGCAGATAGATTGGTAACGCTTTAGTATAGGGACTAATTCACACTGTTAACTGGTTGCTTATTAGCAAGCATATTACTAGCATATTGGCTGTTTATTACTACTTATAAAGCACATATTCTGCCTAACCATATTCTACATCATTAGTCCTAACCAACTACCTTACTAACTATTAACAAGCAACAAATAAGGAGTTTATTGAGTCAAAATGGTTTATATGGTCATAGCTAATGGTTTGTTAATGCACTTTAATGTAATTTCTATTAAAATTTGTAGGTTGTATATTTAAATATATTTGCAATATAGTATATTTAAAATATATTTACTTTAAATTCACTGAATAACATGCTGATGTGAAAATTATAATCAAGTACTTTACATGCTTTAGTACGTTAGTCAACACAGGATACACACAAAAATAATAAACAAATAACAAATTATATAAATAATATATATCTAATAAAGCACTCTTCTTTTTGACAAGGGTGTAGTTCTAAAAGTTACAATGAAAAATGTATCTTTATCAGGTTTAATGCATTTTTAAATATATTCTAAATAGACATATTTTCAACCTATATAACTGTAAAACTTTTAGAATTAAAACTAACTGAAAATTGAGTGTTTACTGTTGTTTTTGCATTATTACTATTTATTACTGTAAAGCTGCTTTGACACAATCTGTATTGTTAAAAGTGCTATGTAAATAAAGGTGACTTGACTTGATGACACAAGGCCTTTCTGGGTGACTGTCTGTCTGGATGAAGGTCTTCATTTACCAATGACGTCATTATTGACATTATTGAGACACTGTTTGGAATAAATTTGAACTTAACCCTGACTTTCATGTACGATTAATGCCTCAAAACTCAATTGTTTTGTAATATTTTGTAACTGCCTTGCAAATTTGAGCAGCGGCCTTGGAGAGAAGCGAAACGCGAAGAGGAACATCGCCACAGAGAACAGTTTGACTGATTATAATCATGAAACGCTGGGTAATTACTTCACCGTGTCTGATCCCACCCTGAATTGAAGAGCCCTCAGAGAGCCAGCATTCATCTCCAGACGACATGTATTGGTGTAAAATTAACGATGTTCGAAGCAGTGTCCTGGCAGGAGTGAAAGTGCTGCCACAATTAGCCTTAACGCTGGGATAACAGCGCGCCAAATGGTGCCGTCAGCCCGCCGTTTAATTGCCTTGGCACTGCTGCCACATATAATCACCTGTCATTACTAACAGAGACTGCATCTGTTTATGCGTCTGTCCGAGGTGCCAAAACGTGCCAGTCTTATGGAGGAGACGGCTTTTGCTAAGACCCAGACGGAGCCCCAAACACAGAAGGTCATTCGCTAAATCTCACATCACACATGGGTATCTTATAGACAGCTTTTACTGAGAGACAGTTTAACATGACGGGACAAACGGGAAGTCTGAAACCAGTAGAACACGTTACGTACTGTAATTAGGCTATTGGGTTATTTGAAATAAACTCAGAGATATTCCCTACCCACAGTCTTATCCTAAAACATTCAAGGATTTTCATAAAATCCCTCACAAAAGAGGGAGACAAGTAAAAAATAGCCTTGTCAGCTCTGTTCCGCCCCGTCCTCTTGTGTGACGGGCCGTTCTGCCCACTATCAAAGGCCCACACTCCCTCTCCTCTGATCTGCAGCAGCACTAATTGACAGATTGAGGGATGGAAGACGGTGTTCACACCTGACGAGACGAGCCGCTAGCACACCTCAGTGTCCGGTGGCTGCAGAGAGAGGACGAGCACGAGCGCTGATGTATGACTGCGGATGGGTGCCACAGCTGTTGGCAGGGAGGAGCAGCAGAGGGGGAGAGAGAGAGAAAGAAAGAAAGAAAGAAAGAAAGAAAGAAAGAAAGAAAGAAAGCTAACACATGAACGGAAAAACTAAAGAAAAAACAAAAGATAGAATGTTTGAATAAAAAAAGAATAAAAAAGAATAATGAATAAAAGAACAAATGAAAGAAAATGGCTGAAAAAAAGAAAGAAGAAACAAATGTGAGTGAGAAATATATGTTATACGAACAAAAATACAAACAAATGAATGTACAAGCAAATTACGAAAGATACAATGGTAACACTTTAAAATAAGGTTAACTTTAATGCATTATTTAACATTAACAATGAGTTATTGTATTTATTAAATTAAAAAATGGTTACAGTATTTATTAATCTTTGTTAACCCATTTGTTCCCCTTTTTTTTTTGAATGGTTTCATGCATATAGTCGTGTTAATAGTCCTATGTGAACATGTTCTGCATTATTTTCCCCAGGTTTTTGTTTTGTTTGTTTTTGTTTTTTGTTTTTGTTTTTTTTTTTCTTGAAAATTGTGTTTGAATGTGTGGCAACTATAGTTGCTGGTGGGCGAATATGTTGTATGCACCCCTGCAATGTCAAATTTTAATAGGAGGAGAAAATTTGGCATCTAACTCAATATAACTGCTTTCACCCTGCTGAAAAAGCTGATTGGCTGTTCTTAGCTGGTTTAAACTGGTTTCCCAGCCTGGCTAGTCTGGTCAGGCTGGTTTTAGCTGGTTGTTCCAGATGGTCTCCCAGCCAGACCAGCTAAGGAAGTGACCAAAACCCCTCTAAAACCAGCCTGCTGACCAGCTAAGACCAGGCTGGATGACAAGCTAAAACCAGCCTAAGATGGTTAGCTGGTCTTACCTGGTTTAAGCTGGAAGTACCTGGTTTTAGCTGGTTTTACCCCTATCATCCTATCAGATGTCAAATAGACGTCTATTAGATGTCTTTAAGATGTTTATTATTTAGAATGTATGTAAAACTGACATCTTACAGATGTCTGTCAGACGTTTGTACACAGCAGATGCTTTCCAGATCAAGAAATCTTTAACAGACTTCTTGCAGACGTACGTGTGCTATCTGAAATTAGCATGTTGCTAGCATGATGTTAACATGTTTTAAATAAGCTGTTAATGTGATTAGCATAATATTGGCAACATACTAACATGTTGTTAGCATGAAGTTTGCATGATTAGCATGATGCTAATATGTCTTTAACAAGAAGGTAACATAAGTAGCATGATGCTAGCAACAGTATACCCCATTTCCACATGATATATGTACTTACAAAAAATACTTGTTAGTAACATGAAAATTAACATTCTTTCGAGGGTTTGCCTTTGCCATGCTTCCTGGAAGTAGGGGTAGGAAGTTGGCAGCCTCATGTCTATGTCAATACCTCTCTTTTTTTTTTTTTTTCTTGAAATACTTTATTTGGTTGTTTACTTGCATGTTATTGAGTCATAAAACATGGATCACATCTAGAAAAATACTAACAAAAGGAAAGTGACAACTATAAACTTCGGCAACTATAGTTGCCGGTGGGCTTTGATAGTAAATTGTTAGTTCATCTCTCTAGTCCATTAAGTAACATTAATAGACACAATTTTGATTTTGAAAATGTATTAGTTAAAATTAAGATTAATAATAAAACACTAAGCTTAATGAAATAACAAATGTAAGAATAAAGAGAAAGAAGAAACAACAGAAGAACAAAATTATTAAGAAATCAGAGAACATAATGAAAAAAGAACAAACGAAATTACAAGAATTAATAAAAGACAGATGGAAAGAAATCCAATAGAAAGTATTCAATAGTAGCATGTTGCTAGAACCATAGTCTGATGTGTGCTGTTCATGTGGGGAATGCAAGTTTGAGTCTGGCTTGCAACATTGCTTTATCCTATTTCCTTCTCTCCACTGTCAAAGACGCAATATGATGTCCAGCTAACTTTAGCCTGTTGTAGTGTTTCTCTCAGTTTGTGTGCTGATCTCAGCGCACGCAGGAGAGTACTTAAAGATCTCCATTAGACAAATCTCTCTCATGACCTTCAAAACCTTTTTTACCAGCACAAACAGACATGTATAATCTCACACAGAAGCTTTGTGCTAAAGTATGATATGGCACAAAGTGAGTACTAAAGCTGGTAATGATCTCCTACACGCACACACTCGTTCACTCAAGCTGATGAAAGGAAGAGGTCTTGACCACAGAGCACGCTTTAAGTAAATTAATAGAGTAGGACAGGCTGAAGATTGCCTGTGTGGCTCTCTGCCCAGTGCTACAATAATAGCCAGTGTGTGTGTTTGCTCTGTGACAGAGAGCAGTAGCAGGATGTGACAGGCCCCCCTCGGCCCTCGCCGCTCCCCAGCTTTGACCCTCCACCCAGCGCTGCTCCTCCACAATGCGGCCGCTGACAGGACCAGCTGTGGTGTGCGGCCGAGATTGATGAAATTTTCATAACTGTTTCCCTCGAGTTCTCCTTCACCTTCAGGATAATTTATGACCCGCTCGCCAGCCTCCAAGAGACAATATGCTTGCCTTGAAATTAACTGTAACAGTCTTGTAGGTTGTAATTAACAGCGGTTCACGGAGCGAAGACGCCAGCCGTAGCGCCAACTGCATCAGCATGAATAATTGATGGCGTTTCCAGGGGAAATTAAGAGCTCCTAACATTATTGTTTCCACACACATGTCCACTTTGGTTAAAGTCAAACCGTGCGCTGAAACCGATAAAATTCCATCTGCAGTCCCATGACATAGTGTGCCTGGTTATGACACACGGCCAGCTGATGTGGCTCACAGATGTTGCACGTGGGTTGTGGAGCTGGCTGAACGTAAACTGCGGGTGGCCGGTCTGTAAGGCGTAAATCATGGGTGAGTCGTATTTTTGCTGTTTAAACATATTTAGATTAATTGTTCATCTTCTCCCAAGCTATTACTATAAAATGTATCCAAGACTTAGGTTTGTTGGAGCTGAAGACTAGCGTTTAGCATGAGCTCTAAACAGCTGTGGTGCTCACACCAGAGACTGTAGTTCAAGTCATGATTTTTAATTTTTGGGCCAAAGAAATCTTATACCAATTTTGTTATTGTACAACCAAGATAAAATGTTATACAAACACTGTAGTTTGTTCTTGGTTGTGTTTAAAGTAAATGTTATATTGACATTATATTCACATTTGACAATGTTTAGAAAACCAACCTGACCTCATGACATAAAAACGCAACTGTGGGAACTTTTTCGCGAGACGTGAAATACATACCAATAAGAACATATCACTGAAGTTACCAACAGTGTTCGGTTGGTATGTTTTATGTTACATTGAGTACCGCTATAACTCCAATGCTTGACATTAACTTTTTTGCTCACCAGCCACTGTGGCTAGTAGTTTTCCAAAATTACTAGCCACTCAGCATTTTCACTAGCCACAATTTTGCTGTTGTGAAATTACATTTTATATGACTAAAGGTACTGCATACTTGGCATTTTTCCCTAATCATATTACATGCATGGGCATCTTTCATTTTAATTTGTTAAATGTTATTAATAATTTCACTTAATTCAATAAGACACCATATGGCTGTTACAAATCAAATGAAATCGGTATTAAGAAAACCTTTCCACTGCAGAAGAAACAGAAGCAGCTGAAGTGGCATTTACATGCATTCACACATTTAATGAAGCTAAAATGTAGCATGAAAGCATTTTCATTGCAAAATTGCAACGTATAAATCTGTTTATATATATATATATATATATATATATATATATATAAGTAAGTAAACCGCCAATAGGTGGCAGCAAGTGTCTTAAAGAATGAGTCATTGAGTCATGCCTTCAAACGATTCGTTCAGATCGCTGATTCATTCAAGAATGAAGCAAGTGCCTGTCCATCGAATCATTGACTCATTCAGTAATGAAACAGCACTGTATGTTCCTCAGAGATGCTTGACTGTTCTGCTGTGATCTTTGTTTTGCACTATTTTCGTAAACCAAATCGAGCAAAAACAGTCAACACTGACAATATTCTACTAAAATGTCTATTAACTACTTGTTTGAAATCTTGTCTAAAATCATTGTTAAATTTACTCTCTTGTATGGGCATCATGTTGCTTCACTAGGCTATATGTTATAAATATAAAAACTACATTTTTACTGCAGTATGTTTCTTCTGTGTGCAGTTGTGTTGATTTGTGTTGATTTCCCCATGATAATAGGGGCATTCGACTTGAACCACGGCTTCAGACAGGTTTCTGCTCTCGGTAGTGACGCTCACACGGTGTTTGCTTCACAGATGAAGTAAATAAAATGAAATATTTGTCAAATACACAGATGTTTCAGAAATGTTTTCATGAGCAACCAAAACACTTTTTATATACTGCTTAATGCCACACCATTTGTTCAAGAATAAACTATTTAAATACTAATAAGGTAGGGTGTATATGATTTAATCCTTGTTTTATGATAAACGTGACTCAATATAACATTGTGACTAGAGTAAAAAAGCCTATACTGTTCTAAAAACAAATTTGTGGCCGTTATTGGAATTAAAAAGGTTAGACACGAAACACACGTGATCGTTGTCATGCTGTGAATCTGGCCAATTGTAAAACAGCGGTTACGTCATCAAAGCTTGTGCAGCCACTCTTGAGAAACTGCGACGACTGAGTTAGCAGGCTGATCTCGAATCACTATGGCAGTCATGTGACAGCGTCGCCGTCACAAGTCGGACAAAATTTCGGCATGCACTGCTTCAAGTCAGAATTTGATCGAGCTGCGCAGCTCTGCATTAAGTCGAACGCACTTTTTGTCTCACATGCGATCCTCGACTGGTGTGACCTTGTTACTGTGTCAACAGATAATCCATTGTTAATCGCAGTTTACACAAAATATAATAAAATCAGAATCATTCTCGCCAACGTTTCGGTGCTTAGTAATTAGATGTTTCTATTAGATTAGTTGTCTGGTCAGGCAGGTCAGTAAAATTCTCTTTTACTTGCCCCTTCAAAAAAAATCCACTTGTCTCAGACAAGCATTAATGTCAGCTCTGTTTTAAAATTCAACCCACCAAAGTGGCTAGTGGGAGTGACCTGTGTTAATGTCAAGCCCTGTATAACTCCAATTGCTTTGTGACGTTTTACACCATTGGTTGAGCTACTGTTGATCTGCATGGCTGATCAGATACTTAAAGGTGCAATAGGTGATTGTCTTCAGAAACATTTTTTGTTATGCTGGTTGAAAGTCTCTTCACATCCCGATAACAATCATTAAGTTAAGTAGTGGATGTATTTATATGAAGAGTTAAGATACAAAACCCACTAAAAGCCGTCTCAGTCAAAAATAAGATAATGATATTAAGTGAATGCTCTTGACACATATTATACGTCCATCAAATACTTTTACTTCAAACTCGCTAAAATCCCAGCCTCAGCCCAATCAGACGTACCAGTATTTATTTAGAAACCTATACGTTGGAGCCTGATAAAAATGCATTTTTTAAAGAAAGATGTCAGATGGATTTTGAGGCTTTTGCATCTGAACTCTTCATTTGTATTTATATATTCTGAGGAAGAAGTATGACCAAGAAATATTCGTCCAATCAAAATGTTCGGTCCGAACATTACAATAGGCTGTCCTACCTGCCAGTTAACATATGTATTTGCATTCCCTGTTTGCACAGAAAGGATACATCATTAGCACGTTCACGAACACTGTGCAGACAGAGCAAGAATGGCAGGAAAACATCAACAACCTGATCTTCCGTCCTGGTATTGTAATACTTTAAAAACTTTAAAAATTGTAAAACTGTATACTATAAAGTGTTCTCACGGTTAATGACATATGACGTTGTATATGACATATGACATATGAGTGTGATGATGCGTAAAGCGTTTTATTAAACTCTGAGAAAATACACAATCTTCTCATCTCCCCTTCTCGTCAGTTTTCCTGTCTGGGCTGTTGAACATTTCAACTCGGTGTTATGATGTTTTATAGTAATGTTGTCTCTGGCAGTGTGGTCTGTGTAAGTAGATGTGTTCAGGGGGCATGGCTTTGAACATGGCTTTTTGATTTGCAGGGAGGGTGGGACTTTTCTTTTAGTGCTATCAGGCTAAAGTTAGCATTTCTAATAGCATGTCCTATTGCACCTTCAAACAGCAACATTATGCATATGGAACTGGTAAAGGAAAAATATTTTAACAATGATAAAATACACCTTTTTAAAATTGAGGAAAGAGTGTAATTTATAATAGACATAGCAAAAGTGATAAAAGAGAAGGATGGTGAAGAAAATATAAAAAGCAAATGTGCTGGTGCGATGCACAAGAGAAGGTGGAGCAGATGGGTGTTGATTCCCCTTTCATTTATCAAATGTGGCCCACCAGTGCTTCTCTGCCGTAGCTCTCATCTCCTGCCCCCTGCCTGCCCTAAAGCCCCTCATCGTTTAGTTCAAATGCCCATTATCATGTAATAGCCTATCTTAAATAAGCCCACGTAGCCCCCCCGCCACTGGCTCCTCCAGATCGCTCGCCCGCCCACACTGATGACGACCATCTTTAACTCGGGTAATTCAGAGCTTTATGTTGGCGGGTCAGTGTAAGGTCATTTCCTGGGTGGGTGTGGAAGTGTCACCCAGGGTCAGGGGTCAAAGGTCACACACACGAGACTTCATGGTGCGAGTGGGACGTAGTGAAAGGTGCTGTCACTAGACCAAACAAAGACACAAAATCAAAGGTCTGTAGCAAGGGTCGGGATCTGTATCTCGGATTTCAAATTCTGCCACTTTAATATGTGGAAATAAATCAGAATTCAGCCAATTTTAACTCAGAATTAAAAAAAAAAAGTTCTTTAAATTCAGTACAGTATAAAATATACAATTTATTAGTGAAAAGTAAAGGGAAAAAATGTAGAAATGTTACATTTTAGACTTGCTAAACCTGTTCAATGGAGAATTTGTGAAAAGATGTTTTAGACCTCAGCATTTTAACCTCAACATGTAACGTTTTGTAGTACATGACCCTTCTTTGAACCATACGTCCCATCCAAACATGTTTGAACCATCGCAAAAAGGCTGTTGACAGGCTTTGAGTAACGCTTGCTCATGCTCACACAAAACAGACGCTGAATTAGTCTTAAGATATCCTCTGTCAGCACCGGCCTCTTTAGACATTGTGTTTATGAGCAGATGACAATACCTGTCTTCCAGTGTAGACAAAAATGCAACTTTGTGACTCCAGGTTTGGGTTCAGAGAACGGCCATTCAAATAAACCATGTCTTTGTGACAACACAGTTTTACCTTGAATATTTGGGAATATTAATCCACTATTTAATCTATTTGCAAAAGTACACATGTGTTTTTTCATGCTTGGTGAGGGTTAATTTTGGACCTTGGAGTATATATGTCAAAATGCCATTTTGATAGACACTCTCTAAGTTTAATATATCTGTAATTACACATTTCTGATGATTAATAACAGTTAAAATTAATTAGTCATTTAATTAATTAATCAAGTATTTTACTTGTTTTAGTATATTTGTCAACAAATAAAAATAAGTGTGCTTCAAATGAGAAAAGACTATTAAAACAATCATTCCAGTGCACTTACTGTAAGTGTGTTAAGTAACAAGAAACTGCAAGTAAAGTACATAAAAATATACTTTTTAAGATTTGAAGCACAAGTGTCTCTGTCTTTTCACAAAATCCAACCATCTGCCTCCATTCTGGAAAGTAATGCTTAATTTTCATCATCAAATCTTTACCTGATGTTAAAATCAGGTCCCGTTCTACATTTCATCTCATTGAATTGCTTGTTCCATTCAGAAATACATCAAAATACAAATATAAAGAGTTGTTTCACATTGTTTCACGTTGACTTCAATAATATAGCATTACAAGAATCTCCACCAACAGCAGACGCTCTAAGCTCAGCAACGCTCCATCAGTGTCAAAGTGTGCCGGACACATTCAAAGCATTATATGAGGTGTAAAACATTTAGAAACATGCCTCTGAATGCTGAAGGAGGCGCAGACAAAAGTGGCTCTCAGTGGTCGATCATCAACAGACTGGCGCAGTAAAACATCTTGTTCCTGCCCCCTATTTGAAATGCCAGTGAGCAGTGGACTTCTCTTTGTCCGCTTCTGTAGATCTTCACTGAACCAACTGTTGGCCTCACGCTTTGCCATATGCTGCCTATAGAAGAGCTCTCTTCTTCCCTTTTGGTGCTTAGGAAAGAAAATCTGTTCGGGTTTCAGTCCAACAAGCTTTAGTGATGTTGAGTGAATGAAGTTTATAGAGCCTTTTCTGAAGAATCACAAAGAAGGACAATGTGAGATTCCAAAAGTTTGTTGTCATTAAACTCTAACTGCCATGGAAACCAATAGTAACCTCTGATAGACTATCAGTACCAAATATGTGACCCTGGACCACAAAACCAGTCTTAAGTAGCATGGGTATATTTGTAACAATAGCCAAAAATACATTGTATGGGTCAAAATGAGCAATTTTTCTTTTATGCCAAAAATTATTAGGATTTTAATTAAAGATCATGTTCCATGAAGATACAAAAACGTAATTTTTTATTAGTAATATGCATTGCTAAGAACTTAATTTGGACAACTTTAAAGGTGATTTTCACAATTTTTTTTATTTTTATTTATTTATTTATTTATTGCACCCTCAAAAAATTTTTTAAAAAAAATCAAATATTTGTATCTCAGCCAAATATTGCCCTATCATAACAAATATCCTAAAATACATAAATGGAAAGCTTATTTATGATGTAAAATTACCTTTATGAGGTCCAGGGTCACATGGAATGAGCCGTGTCCAAAAGACATTATGAAATGCTAATAAACACAAACCTATTATTGTAATAACCTATATAATGTTGTATTATAGCGTGATTATTTATACATAAAAGGCTGATAGACATGCACCTGTGATTGTTTACTTGGTCAATTATAGTGTGATTAAGTTATAATTATAATTATAAAATATAATTATGACATTTAAATTCCATACTTCCAGGATTTTTTTCTGTCTTGACTGAATGGATTATTTTAAAAAACATAAGCCTATTGTTAATAACCATTATTGAAGTCCTTACTTATTATTAACAAAATAAACTGATGTTTTGAATACCATATGTGACCCTGGACCACAAAACTATAAGGATCAATTTCTTTAAATTGAGATTTATACATCACCTGAAAGGTAAATAAATAAGCTTTCCATTGATGTGTGGTTTGTTAGGATATGACAATATTTTGGCCTAGATACAACCATTTGAAAATCTGGAATCTGAGGCAAATAAAATCAAAATATTGAGAAAATCGCCTTTAAAGTTGTCCACATGAAGTTCTTAGCAATGCATATTACTAATCAATAATTACAGTTTGATATATTTATGGTAGGAAATAAAAATAAAATAAAAATTCTATTCATGAAACATGAAACTATTCATGAAACATGAATACAATGTAATTTGGCTATTGCTACAAATATATCATGCTATTTAAGACTGGTTTTGTGGTCCAGTGTCACATATAACAAATAGTTTTATTATAATAATGAATAAATGTAAAATAGTGTGTCTTTAAATTATGCAAATTTAAAATATGTTACTTTGATCTGTTTGTTACACATTCAGCAGTGCAGACTTTGAAATCTGATTGGATTAATAAGGAGCTATTAAGAACAGTCCTTAACCATGGTCAAATCACTGTAATGCTTGAACTGCATAATTAAACTCTCCACAATACAAATGACATGTAGACTGCTATTCAGGAAACCATCAGGCTGGCCAACAAAACAAGAGAGTCACAGAATATCAATCTACATCAACGACAAAAGCCTGTTTCCGAGTGTGCTGGCATCTCCAACAGTCCTGAGGAGTCGTCAGTGTTGGGCTGTCATGAGTGGACAGTGCACATGTATTGTGTTTGAGAGCATCATGGCAGAGGTCAGATGACAGACACAGAGGTCAGGACAGCTGAATATCACTCGCCCCTCCTGCTGCTTCATTCACATGTCATGTGGATGAGGACCGGACAGGCCCGTGTTCAGGCGGCTTTAAGAGGCTAAGAAACTCATCAGTGGGAGTCTGATTAGTGTTGTTAAACTTTTACAAACTTATTCTAAAGAGACCTTTATGCTTATAAATGTACGATTTTAAATATTCTAGTTTTATATCAATACAAAATCGTTTGAATCTAAAAAGACATTTTAAAAAAGTTGATAAAATTGACACAATCATTGGTTAAAAATGAAACTAGTCTGCATGTGTTGACCTGAGCAATATCACATTCGTAGACATTAGATATGGCTGTATATCGGCTGTGATTCGGCTGTAGGTAATCACAGTGTGCTGATATACAGCCATAAATAACGTCTACTAATGTGATATTGCATTTATTCAACAGTTTGACGTGACGAGTGTGTGAGTACATAAACAAAATAATGATGGAGTGTCTTTAAAAGCCCACTTTTATGCAGAACTACTTCCTTTTGCCACGGATTAGAACTAGTAACGAATGAACATTGAGTTGCTTCGCAGAACCTGATTTTACCAAGTGCGACATGTTCCTGGATCAACATCTTTGTTGATCCTGGAACAACATTGTGATTAACCAATCAGATTAGAAAAAAACAGTTCATAGTTTTTGTGAAATGTAGCCTTATAATCAGTGTTTGGTGCTTGTACATCAGTGTCATTCATCTATCATTTCCTCTAATTTTAGGGATTACTCATGGGTAAGGTTAGGTTTAGGTGTAGGAATGTGGTCATTTTTTTAATTAAAATGTTGTTCCAGGGTCAACAAAATATGCTGATCCAGGAACACATCAAACTCAGCAAAATCATGACATGCGAGTTGCTTCATTGAAACCTTATTGTATTACTGCATTAAAATCTCCCTGTACTATGTAGAGTATGAGAGAGAGATGGACAGATCAATCGTGATTGCTTGCATCTGATACAGCATTTATTCTTCAAATCAATCCCACATTCACGATTAGTTTGAATGTCCGCTGAGAAAAGCGTCATCTTGGTCGTAACGTTAATATCCTTTCATCAGTTATGGGTGATTTCTGAAGACAGTGCTGCTCAGTGTATTTGTTAGCTGCGTTAAGCTGATGTTGAAACTAAAAATAACTTCCACTTATGACTGTGTTCATTTTTTCAACGTAAAAGTCTTTACTGCTGACTTGTAAAAGCAGTCTATTGTCGCCATTTAATGGCGGAACAATGTAACTAAAATCACCATCACGAACACGGTTTCTCAATACAAAACACTATTATTAAATACTACTAAATACAGTATTAACTACCACTATTATTTATGTAATAATAATATTTAATAAACAACAACTACAGCCATCATAAAAGTTGCTAGGCAATTCAGTCAAAATTACACAGGCAGCGCTCTGACATACAGCGTTGAATTTACATAAAAATACTGAGATTTTTCCAAAACGATTTGCTCTGGAACAAATAATAGATTATTGAGACATCAGAGCCAGCGGTAAGTTCCAGAAGATCTGGCCGAGGTTAGGTGCTCTCAGGTGGGTTTATGAGTTCCACTGCTCTCATGTCTGAAAACATTGACACAAATTTTCAAATAGACTTTATCTTTATTAACAAACTGCATATTTTAACTATAAACAAGTACATTCTCACTGGAAAACCTTTTAAAACTACATTCCGTGACACAAAACAGTAATAAATTGATAGTGGATTTGGGCGTCCGCCATGACACTCACTGTAAGAAGTACTGCAAGTGCAGTAATACGATTACAAACTGTGAAACGGCTGTTGGAGTTCTGATATCGCACTCCTATCAGCCAATCAGATTGGAGAACCAGAAACAGCTGTTGTACAAAATGTAGTGTACTTAAGTAAAGGTTAAGTGACGTTAAGTGTTTGCATCAAAATTGAAGTAAACAGCACCCCCCTAATCCAGTGTGATTTTTTTTCATATGGTTTTATATTCCACACAAAGGCTCACAGATAAACTTCATACTTTTATTCTACTAGGCATATCTAATTTCTCTCTCTCTCTGAAGAGGCTTCAGTCCCTTATAAACAGCCTTATTACGGTTGACAACTCAAATTGCCTATCCTTGTTTCTCTGCACACACCAATTACAGAGAATATCATCACATGAGCTTGTTTGTATTTGTGGAGTGCCAATCATGTCGCAATATTAGTTTGACGTTCTTGGCATCAACATCTCCGCAGGAGAACTGTCAAAACTGTCACAGTGACGAGACAACCTTGCACAGCACACATGCGCAGTGGTGCAACATCAATCCCTGCCACGTGCACTTCCTGCGTATGAGAGGCCGAGTTCATCTGATGACTCAAACAAACACTCACTCTCAATTAACTCATGTGCCTGTCAGACAAGTGCCTAAAACAAATGAGCAAAAACCAGCCAATCTGACTTTGCACACAAATGGAGCTCGAAATAGATCTACAGAGTCTGAAAATGTAAGAATGTAATTAGTTTAAAAACAAAGTTTGTGATAAAAAAATAAATAAATAAAATAAAGGCTTGTTATACCTCTTTCTGCATGTTTGCTAAATTCCAAAAATTGCCCTACACATACAATTCACTCCAGTTTCCAGCTAAAATGAACACCAGCAGCAGTAAAAGCATTAACAAATTGTATTCCTTTTCACACAAATTATGATTACAGAGGCAGAATATTGATTCATAAAAACTTATTTTCACAAGTTTCTTTTCACAATACTATGTTATGACCTCAATACACTTTTACCATTGCATATGATTTGTAAATAATACATGCTGATGTTTACATCACATAATCAGTTGTATATGTATGCCTTCTGTGATGTGGTAAACTTGCTCGGTAGCGCACCTGGTACAATATAAAGAAACCACAGAGTTTAACGTAAGAGTGTACTCGCAATGACTCAAACAATGACTCATGAAAACACATGCCTATACATACATTTCTGCAACACCGTAATTACGTACCTTACTGCATGCCCACCACAACCCACAGCATAATACATTGGCTCATTAATGTGGAGACTAATTTTTAACACTTACTAGCATAAGAATATAACAAAATATAGAAAAAAAAATGCTATTTAAACATTTATTTGAAGCATCACTGAACATTTATTCGGTCATATTTGTAAAACAAAGAAACAGAGGTAAGAACATTAAAACAAGATATAAAATTATAAACAATATTGCTGACCAGGGAGCATCATCCTGATGCAGTGAAAGCATATCATGTTTGTTTTCTATATTTTATAAAACCACTGTTAGTAACGTTTTGTTAATATTGTGAGTGCACACAAATAAAAGTAGACCCTTATTTCCGAATGATCTATTACTCTTACCTTATTTAAAATAAATTTAGTTAAAATAGTTTCCAATGAAAATATGCAAATGATCGCGCTGGCGCCTGCATGTCCTGCAAAGCGGCTTCAGCATCCCCTCTCCGCAAAAACGACTGGATATGCGCCTAATAGCACACATTTATTTGTGTTTAACGCTTAAACTAACATTGTTTTGCGGCTACTTGAACTGTTTTATATCTATAGATTTTATTTTAGGTAAGTCCTGATGATTTGAGAAGGTAAATTGATCCAACAGACTATGAACAGTCTTCCGCTGGCCACTGTTTGATCCTTTAAAAAACGAAAACTTATATTTAACAAACTAAAAAAAGCTCCAATCATCTTTCTAAATTAACTCAATAAAAAAACGAAACGAAATATAATCACTTTGCCATTGCATACAAAATGTAACTATTTTGATAGCTGAAACAGTATAGCTGTTTTAGGAGAAGGGGGGAAAAAACGGTCACGGGTCGGACTTGGCCGAGAATTTTGATAAGCTGATTCTGGTAAGACTAAGCAATAGCTACGCGCCTGATATCTGTACGTAAATCAGAAGCGAAAAAGGGGCATGTTCCAGGACCCGCGATCTTGGAATAGACCAAATTTGTAAAAATATTTGTGTATTCCTATTGACTGGGCCGGCCCACGTTGGCCAGCGGCCCACCGGGAAAAGTCCCGGTGCTCCAGATGGCCAGTCCGCCACTGCATACAGGTACGCTTTTTTTTTTTTCAGTTTTGCAGAAATGTATATAGGGGCACATATTTCCAAGGAAATCAAACATCAGATTAGGAAAAAACAGTGGGGATCAAAAAATAGTAAAGTAGTCCTTAGCATTTCTGAGAATTTATGTAAGCTGCTGGCTGAATGAACCGCATATACGGGAGTAAAATGTACATTAATTACCTACTACATGTAAACATGTTTTAAAAAAATGAACAGCTTTCTGTTGTTTTGCTTGAATTATAATAATTGGACATTGATTGCTATCTTGAATCGATAAATTAGCAGACGTCATTAACAAGAATTAAACGACAGAGGTGTGTCATGTTTGTATGGTTTCAGGAAACCATCACTAACTAGCTAGCTCATTTCTCTCATGATGCACTGTACTATGGTAATTCAATACAGCAGCAGCAGAATTTTGTTGCTGTACAGGAAACTCATTGTTATTTTGTCAGTGTTATCTATAAGTTGTCTAAAGGCTGGGACAAACCAAGGCGACTACAAAGAACTAGCAGCGAGAAAAAGCTGCGCTTGAACACACCGCTCAGACTACAGCTGACAGCAAACTATACACATGCGTCCTGCGCTTGCGTGATAGGAATTCATTGTCTATATTAGCAGCTATCAATAGTATATATTTGTCATTCAAAAGGAGAAACAAAGATATACGAGACATAAGCAGATATACAAAATGTAAACAAAGCAGCGTTTGCTTACCATTTTGAACATCAGTTACATTAATAACTTTCTACACTTTAAGTGGCTCAAAATGTTATGAAAAATGGTGCTATCGATAGTTCTGACTAGCCTGAAACAGCAACACTAGTTGAATGATATGTGTTTGAAGTGGGTCTGCTTGTTTGTCTGATTAGACACAAAAGCAGTAAACTTGCTCATTAGTGCACCTGGTACAGTTTTGCACTTGAAATGTGGAGCATTACGGTCTGACTCTGTAAAACACAAATCACAATAAAAAAGCTTGACAACTTGTAGAAGCAAGCTGAAATGGTTGCTTTCAAATGCATTTTGAACACTATCGGTTTGGTTTAGTGTAGCCGCTGTTATTTTTGAATGCGATAAAGCATTATGCTTTTAGCTCCACTCACCAGACATGTCATTTCTTTTCAAATTGCCACAATATGTACAACAACCAAAGTAATAAACCATTTCCATATTCACATTCATCGGTTTAGTATAAAACTGAATGTGTTTTTAGCGCCACTAGCCCAAATTGTACTTTTAAAATTCAAAACTCACAAAAAGCAATATATTCCAGTCCTACGTCTAAGATTATATACAGCACAAACAGAGTTTGTTGCAGTCATTTACCATTAATTTCAATAATTACAATCTCTTTAGAGTGTTAATTTAAAAAAAAAAAAAAAAAAAAAAAGTGAATTCCCATGTAATTCTACAGGGGAGGTGTGGAGTCAACCTCTGACCAGGTTACGTTTGATTGATTCTGTTGCTATATTTTCTCTCTGTTGTAACATTCTCTCAGTAGAGGTTTATGTCATAAAGGCAGGAAGAACACAAGGGCCAAGCGGGCGGCCCACCACACTAAGGCAGCCATAAATAATGGATATACTGACTCTCTGCCCTCAAGGGTAAATGGAAACAAAAGGTTCAATCAATCATTCCAGCCAAGGATATAGCCTGCCGATCTACCTTAGCTGTCACGGCTAACCAAAACAAACACTCATCTACAGCACAATATTATCTGTTATACATCTAATGAGACTTGTAGGTTTATTAAATAAAGAAAGAAAAATACCTTTTGCTTTGTTATTAATATTGATTATGAGGTTAAATGCTACACTTCATTAAAAACATTTGTGATTTATATTTGTGTATGCAACTTGAAAAAAAAATACATTCTTCATAACAAAAACTGCACATAAACTGCACAGACAAGCAATATGTAAAACTATTATCATGATATAAGTGGCACAGGAATGAAAAAAAAAAACTTGATGTAACTAGAAGATTTCAGGTGTAATGTGACCCTGTTTGCAAACATAAATGTCCTCGCACACAAAACTGGATTGAATAACACAAGTCTGCTAGCATACTTCACATGTAGCTACTTCTGTACAAACGGAAGGAAACTGAACCTGTAAGACACGACAAACACATTCAAAAGGTTTGTTTTAAGAGCGAGTTTCTGTCTGGACAAGCATGCAGACTGTTCTGAGAAATATTTCAGCACCGTCGCTCAATCCTCCATCACCCGGCACAGTGGATGGCAGTAGATTTCGAGTGTGTTTGGCAGCTGGCAGACAGATCACTGTATTTACTCAGTTAAGCTGTCATATACACTACCTACCTGACACCAGTCCCAGAATCACCCTGATCACATAAAGCTGTCAGCGCAGACAAACACAGTGACAAACTGAAGGCTGAACCTACAGCACCTCCATCAAACCTGAAGCTCATTTGCCTCCTAGTCGCTAGAAATGTAAGGCTGGTGCTACTGGACTCCTGGAATGTGCTGAGAGCACAAATACACACACAGATGCTCGTTGAGGTCTCAGGGGTCAGAGGTCAACAGACAATGTGAGACTGTGCAAGGTGTCGGACAGATAAGAGTGCTGATTTTATCTGTGGTCACAAGAAATTCAGAAAATCTGAGATTTATATTAATATTTTAATATTACATGGGTAATTCTCAGGAAATTGTGGCTTTTGACTGATAAAATTAATAAAAAAAGTAATATGGTGAACTTTGTCACAGTTGATAGCTTTTACTCTATTTAATACAAAATAACTGTTTTAATATTTAAATACTCATAACATCACAATTCCATTTTAATGGATTACAGAGAACAAAAAAAAGAACAACATTTTGCTTTCTATGTTAATTTGTTATTTTCAATTTTCTTTTCAACCCTGTTATGCTTTAACATTTCCTCCTTAGAATATTGCTTTCATCTTTGTTTTTTTAATATATGGCTATTACTTGCACAACAGTGCTGACTGTAAATAAATAAACATATAAAGTGAACATGATGTTTGGAAATGAACTTTCTCTTCCAGGCTTTATTGCCATTTCTTTATTTTCACTGATGTCAACCCTGTGAATCTCAATAGTTCAGCTCTGTTACAGAGAAAAAAATATGTTTATAGATAAAATATTGTGTTTGATAAAAGTCAGCTGACTAATCTGTAATAACTCTGCCAGCTAAGGTTGTTACTAGTTGTTTTTGCACTAATATTCAGCCATATAACATTAAATACCAACATACAAAACACATTTTAAAAGAGAATTTTAAAGTGTGTGTGCAACTCTGTTATTGCATGATTTCTCACTATTAAACATTTCATAAAATTGTGACACCCATAAAGTGGTCATTGGCAGGAAGTAGTAAGAATAATAATAGAAAAATATTGATGACGACTTTCCATTTTGTCAACTTTACACAAATTGTACAAAATGACTATATTCATCAAGTTTTACTATTCAACCCTGTTATTTTAAGAAAATGTGTAAAGCATATTCGTTAGAATTTGTTCTGTGTTTATCAACTACAACCCAACATTTAGTTCCAAATTAGCTAATTTACATCAACCCTGTGAAGCTCAATACTTTAACTCTGTTATGGGGGGGGGGGGGGGGTGTATATATATAACATTGTTCCTGATGAAAATTACAAAAACACAGACTATAATCATTTTGCCAGCTAAGGTTGTTGTAGGTTGGATTAAAGAGAAATGGATTGATTGATTATTTAGTTGTTATTAGTTATTTGTGCACTGAAATTCAACCCTGTAACATTAAATACCAACAAACAAAACACATTTTAAAAGACAATTTTAAATTGTATGTAAATCTGTTATTGCATGATTAATCCCTGATGATTTATTATTTCATAAAATTGTGACACCCATAGAGCGATATTTGGATCCTTTTTGTGGAATGAAGTAGTAATAATTAAAAAAAAAATTGTAATGACAATTTTCATATTGTCGATTCTAAACAAATTGTAGTGTCGACGGTATTCAGCAACTATTCAACCCTGTTATTTTAAGAAAATGTGTACAGCATATTTGTTATAATTTTGTGTGTTTGTCAACTACAAAACAACATTAAGTTCCAAATTAGCTCACTTATATCAACCCTGTGAAGCTCAAAATGTAATTGTTATGGGGGAAAAAACTGTTTATAGACAAAATTGCTCACAAGAACACTAACTGTAATAATTTTGCCAACTAAGGTTGTTGCAAGTTGGATTACAAACAAATTTGCTGATTGATTTATATTTCTAATGTTTGAGTTGTTAAAAAGCACAAAGTAGCTAAATGATACTACCAGAATGGTAGGGTTGGTTATCATAGACAATTATTGGTGCTTCACAATAAAATAAATAAATAAATAAAAATGTGTTTATTGACAGTTAAAACCCCATATTTGTTGACTACTAATCTGAATTGGGACAATGTGTTACAGCCCTGATATTTTGGTCCTGAGGTGATAACAAGTTCAGTAGTAACCCATACATTAAAATCTCAGATAAATGTAAAAAATAATATCTATAAGAAGTATTACACTAAACTATGTTTCAAGTACAGCAAAGCGTTGCTGTATACTTTCTCAAGGTCTTGTATCCTGGAGAAGGTTGTAGTTTAGATGGATGGACCATTAAACAAAGCAAGCCACACACATTCATGTCCACATTCAGTTGAAATTAATCACTAACATTTCACACCCTCTTGTCCGAAGCAAAGACGTCTAATGTCTAACCCAAAAGGCAATAGACTCCTTAATTTATTCTGCTTATTCTCTTAAGGTGTGAAAAGGCATACTTATTCACGCACGTAACCGTCACAAGCGCTATAATAATACTAACTTTCGGTCAGTCATTCACAGAGCTAGTGATATAGTTGAGGAGCATTTTGGCCCTTCGGTGCAAGAACACCTTTTGAATGTTATGATCAAATTATTCAGTGTAAACAACTATGATTTGTTTTGATTGTGAAATGAGAATAACATTAGTGGCACTTCCTGCTCCAGGCATTAACATTTAACCACTGGATTGAAGATATGTCACTAAATTCAAACTGTGGGTTTGCACATAAAGTCATAATCTACCTAGTATGTTGCATTGCTTTTTAATAGTTTTAGAAATAAACTGGTAATAAAAATGTTAAAATGTGTGTTAAATAAACTGCATTTTTTGGAATAGTTGGAAATGTTAAATAGCTTTTTATTATTATTTATTTAATATTTTTTTATGTTACGTGTCTAAATATGAAGTTCAAAAAATAAACCTACCCCCAAAAATATTCACTGAAGTAAAAAGTGTGAAAACTAGGCCTGGTTTCCTCTATGATATTTTATATATTTGATGAAAATGTATTATTCACCTTTACACATTCATAAGCGCACATCTTTTAGAAAAATCTCCAGTTCATATATCACACACACGCACACACACACACACATTCAGCCACTTGAAGTGTTAATCTCAGGTTAAACCAACCCAGGTGGCGTTTGAGAAATGATTGCCAGCGGCAGCAGCGGCCAGCAGACAATGGGCAGGTAATTTAAATGTGGATGGGGGCAGAGTTCATCTGTCTCTGTAGAGATCATTAATATAAAGATTGATCTGTCTGTCCGTCTCTGTATGTGTGTGTGTGTGTGTGCTGTACCTGTGGGGACTCCAGGAGCTTTAACACAGCTGTAACCTCCAGCCCGATGAAAGCTGTACAGATCCATGACTCTTGATCACTGATGAATGCATCACTCAAACATGCTCTATCATCATAGATGCCAGAGAATCGCACACTCTAGTGTAAATTTGCTTGTGTGAGTAAAACGGCACTATCCGTACCTCTTAAAATTCTGCCGTATTCCTGCAGTGGAAAATAGCAGTTTTGTGATTGTAAAATATGACCTCAGAGGTCTTGACATTCTCAACTTTAATAAAATAATGGCATAATATTACAATTTTAATATTCATTCTATTTTAATCCCCACCAAAAAAAAAAAAAAAAAAAAATCATTTTTAGCTGTGTCCCACTTTTTCTGTTCAACCCTGTTTCTGCATTTTATGAAATTGTGGCAAAACAGTGATATTTGGTTTCTCTTAATGGCAATTATATATATATATATATATATATATATAAATTTACAATTCAACCCTGTTACTGTAAGAAAAATCACAAAACTAATATTTGTTAATGTTTATTAACCAGAAACCAATATTTGGTTCCAAATTAGCTAGACTATAATGAGTGATAGCTTAATTTATGTTAAAACTACAACCCTGTTACCCATTCTTAATTTGGTATGTATACATTAAATACATAATGTTTTATGATTATTTAGGGTTTAATGCTAGAAAACAATGAAATTGCGCAGATTCACAATATTCATGTTCTAAATTATAGTGACAGGGTTGAAAAGATTTAATTTAAATCTTATTTAAATTAATAAAATAAAAAATCTAATTGAATGTTTAGTTCATAACATAAAAGATTTAAATTTAGTGTCATAACGTGGATACTCTCAATGGTATTATTATTATTAATAATATAATATTAATAATTAAAATTATTAATAAAAAAATTACTTTCTATTTTGTCAGTTTTACACAAATTGTAGTGTATACTGTATTCCACTCAACCCTGTTATTGTAAGGAAAAATACAAAAATACATGTGTTATTAACTTACTGTGTTTATTAACTATAAATAAAAATATTCAGTGTTAGAAAATATGAAATCACATAGATCAGCGCATTCATATTCTAATACTTGGTATATTCTAAAACAGGGCTGATATTTTGCCAATATCAAATAAAATCAAATGAAAATGAAAAGTTTAATTTTTAATTTAGCTTATAATATAGAAAACACACACACAACATCAAACTGAGCTGAATGGCTTATTTTGTACACTAAAGTCGATTATGTTATAAATTTTGTTCATTTAATGTTTTAAGATGTTTCAGTGTTTAGCGCTATAAAATAATGAAGTCATGCAGATTTTTAGTAACAGGGTTGAAATGTCACCAAATTTTAGTAACAGGGTTGAATAAATTGTAAATGACAATGGAAAATGAAAAGCTCATTTAATTGTTCGTTTTGTTTTTAATTTAGTAAACTGATTTTGGATGCTATATGGGAGCACTGAGGTGTTAATGATAATATGACATCAGAGCAAATATTTTTTTGTTTTTCGATTACACAAAGGCAATGTATAATAAATTTAATTTACAACGCAATGCTTATATATTGACTCAGACTTTCTTTGCCAGTGGTCTCTAAGGACTACTTTTCTTTTCTGGCTGTTAAGTGAATAATTTGCCTTGAACAGTATCGCAGTCTGTGGCGTTAGCTGAATGACTTCAATGTGAGAAAAGCATTGAGTGAAAAACAGATTAGGAACACAGTCCAATGAGTTTAATGGCTTTGATGGTGCAAGTGCAGTCAATAACATGCTAATGCTTTTACAGTGCTCTTGATAAGAGTCTTTTTATGTCTGTGTTTAAATCAATAAGCTTAAATACAGGCCAGTGAAGGGTTTCGTTGTGTTGTGTGTGTGCGTGTGTGTGCGTGTGTGTGCATGGGTTAAAATATGGCTCACGTGGTCTCAACACAAATATTATACAAGCAGCGGAGTGAGTTAGTGCTGAGAGCTGTACAGTAGCTTAAACGCTGTGAACGATTAACAGTGAGACGGAGCATGACAGGGCTGATTTGAAAATGTAATTTCGGAGGTGACATGCCACGCATACATTAAAGCGTTGTTAATAGAGAGCCAATGAAAACACAAGGTCAGGGACACATGACCTGAGAGTGCGTCTCTTAACCGGAGGAATGTCACAGTCATCACGTAAGACTCGACCAAACCAATGCTCCTCGTGCAGATAATTATTATGGTAAACCAGGGCAGGGAACAGGTTTTGGAGAGAGTTCACTGGGCAAGAGGTGACGACATTACAATGTGTCTTGTGACAGAAATGCCATTAAAAACCATTCAGTGTAAAAGACTGAGAGGACAACAGGATTCTCTTTAAAGAATGGTGCCATAATGCCACCTAGTGGTGGTGTATGCACCTTCCACAAATCTTATCCTTTTCAGTTACAGTCCAGAGCATATACTATAGTAAAGCTAGTTTTTAGGCACACCAGATGGTAATAATAGGAATGTATTATGAAATACAATATGTTTTTGAAGACTTATTATGTATAATACTTACAGGGCAAGTACCATATTTAAGCATATCTGTAATACAATACTTTTTAGTCATTGTATTTCCATGATACTACATGTAAAAAAGAGTTTTTGGCCTTTTTTTCCATTTAAAATTTTAGGGAATATAACTTTTTTTTTTTTATTTATGTACTAATGCAATACCATGTTTTTAATTGTGTGTTATGGAAATACCCCTTTTTTAACTACCATAGTAACACTTACGTGGCATGTACCATAATTCTGGGACCATGTTTGTGGCACCATATTTGGGTATTACCTTATTTTGATGTTATACTTAATTCATTTATATTTAAATATATATTTAAATACTTTGTTTTTGGGGATATACCACAGTGACACTGTTTTTTTTCGGCATTCAAGACTGTAATTACATGGAATTGTAGGCATATACCATAGTTATCACAAAAACTTTGTAATAATTGTATTATTATCATGTTATTATCACATTATTACCACTTAATACCATCTTTGGGCCACTTTTAATTCTTGTTGGATAGATGGTAATTCTATATAATGTAATGTTGGGCATGTACCTTAGTTATACCAAATAAAAATATTGTGATAACTGTGTTATTACCACTGTGTCATGGAACTGCTGCTGTACTCAATGTTTTATATTGTTCTAGTAATTACAGTAGATTTATTCTGGCTTCCACCAAAACTGACAAACCAGTCCTAGAACCTTGTTTTAACCTGCAGTTGAAATTGGTCATCTGCTATAAATAACCAGTTATAACTTAAAGGGATAGTTCACCCAAAATGACGTTTGTTCATTTTGGAACACAAATTAAAATATATTCAATGAAATGTGACATCAGTGGTTCAACCATAATTTTATAAAAGCTAACTTTTTGTCTGCAAAATCCCCCTGAAAAAACAACTTTATTAAACAATTCTTCTCCTTCCGTTATTAACAGAAAGTTGAATAAAGTCGTTATTTTTGCTTTTTTGCGCGCAAAAAGAATTATCGCAGCTTCATAAAATGACCAAATGACATGAACTATTTTGTTGATGTTCTTGGAACTTTTAAAGACCTTGAACGTGGAAGGACCCTTACTGTCTATGGAGGGTCAGAGAGCTCTCGGATTTCATCAAAAATACTTTTATTTGTTTTCCGAAGATGAACAATGGTCTTACGGGTTGGTAAGGACATGAGGGTGAGCAATTAATGACAGAATTTTCATTTTTGGGTGATCTATTCCTTTAATCATGACTACCAGTATGATCAGGTGTGTTTCATGCTGGTTTTGGCTATTCATTCAGCATGTCACACTGGTCAGCTTGGCCTGCTTGCAACACTAACCAATACATGCCAGTAAGAAAGCAGCACTGCCCATCAAAAACCAGTTAGGAACTGGTCCAAACAACATCCTGTTTCTATATAACTCTCTCCTTTGGCTCATCTAAATACACTTCCACTACAGCAAGAGCCATTTTAGGAGAAATCTGCCTATATTACAAAAGAGGAAGTGTGATAGAGGCTCCTGTCTTCATGCACCCCTGATCATGCGGTTGACAGGCCTGCGGCGCTGGAACGGGCTGCTGGGCAGGAGCTTGAGTGAGTGTAATGAAACCCGCCGACAGGCCAGTCATATTTAGACAAGCCCAGCGATACAGCCAGCTCGAACCACAGCACTTTCACTAAATACAGCGCCGAGTCAAAGGTGAGGTGCTAGAGAGACAGCGGTGAGGGCAAACATCACGCCTCAGTGACTGAAGTGGGTCGGTCTGTCTTGGACATGCAAAGCGCTGCCCGTTTGGACACATGTGTTTGAGCTTTAAATGACACCATTAGCAATTCATGAAAGGTTTAAAAAAAGTCCTGACAGGAAAAGCGACAGCCAATCAAACCACAACAGAATCCTATACAAATCAGCAATGAAACATCAGTGCAAGTAATCAGTTGTCACTGTCAGGAAAAAACAATTGCAGCCAATCAAAACGTATTTGATAATTAATGAGTTTGTAGTTTGTTGTCTTAAAGGGTTACTACACCACAAAATGAAAAATTTGTCATTAATCACTTACCCTCATGTCGTTCCAAACCTGTAAAAGCTTTGTTTGTCTTCGGAACAATATTTAAAATATTTTGGGTGAAAACCAGGAGCTTTGTGGCTGTCCCATTGACTGCCCAGTTTAATTTTACGAGGCTATAAGAATACTTTTTGTACACAAAGCTTAGTAAAATTATGGTTGAACCACTGATGGCAGATGGACTATTTTGACAACGTCTTTCATACTTTTCTGGGCCTTCACAGTGTTATGTACTTGGGACAGCCCTCAAAGCTCACTATTTTCATCCAAAATATTTTAAATTGTATTCCGAAGACGAAAAAAGCTTTTATGGGTTTGGAATGACATGGGGGTAATTGGTGATTAATGACAAAATTTTCATTTTGGGGTGGAGTAACCCTTTAATACCTGTAGTCTAAAAAGAGGTCTGTGGTTCAAATTAGGTCACTTTTATAGTATGTAATTATGTCAAAATACCTCAAATGGGAATTTTGAACCGTTTTAAAATTGACGCCAACTGCTTTAAAACTTTTGCTACATAAGGACTACAACTTTAAATAAAGTTTTCGGCCTATTTAAATAGGACTTAAGTACATCTATGTGACTCTCAACCACAAAACCAGTCATAAGGGTTTGTTTTTTTTTTTTTTAACTGAGATTTATACATCAGCTGAAAGTTGAAAAAATAAGCATTGCTTAGCGTTTGTTAGGTTAGGACAACATTTGGCCGAAAATCTGGAAACTGAGGTTGCAAAAAAATACTGAGAAATCGACTTTAAAGTTCTTTGAAGTTCTTAGCAATGCATTTTATTAATCAAAAATTAAGTTTTTATTTATTTACGGTATGAAATTTACAAAATAGTTTTTGGCATAAAAGAAAAAACGATAATTTTAACCCATACAATGTATTTTTGGCCATTGCTACAAATATACCCATGCTACTTAAGGTTTTGTGGTCCAGAGTATTTTCATAACTATGTTGTCTTTGAAATATGGTAAAAAGTGTACTGCTGAATATACTTTTATGAATGTACAAGGATTTATAGCAAAATATACTTTAATGTTATTTCTATTGACACTTGTATGTCATGTATTTAAATATATTTGTAGTTATATATGTTGTTTATACATTCAAAATATATTAACTCTAAATACAATTTTGAATAAAACTACAATTAAAACTATTATCAAGTACTTCTCATTTGCTTTAGTAACAAAGTTACATTGACACATGTGTTAGTCAGTACATTAAAATAAAGTATGACGAAAGGTTTTTAAAACAGGGATTTAAAAAAAAAATACTTCAAAACGTTATTATTAATTTGACATTATTTCAAAGTGTACTTTTAAACATTCATAAGTTTTATCTTTTTAAGTGGCCTTTTATTAATATTACAACAGCCTAACTGCAAATGCAGGTTTTAAAAATAGACAATTAAGATTTTGAGAAAACGCTACATTGTTACTTTTCATCAAAAGTGAACTGATTTAATCCAAAGTGCTTTTCTCTCTAGTATAAAGTGTGGGAATGTTCAATTCATTTTAGCATGGTCACACAGTTCAAGTACTTTTTTTGTAGTAAATCAGCAAAAGTTTGCTTAAAAATAAAACCTACCGACAACATTCTCGCAACATTATTTCATGGTCATAAAAAAAGGAAAACATAACAATAAGCCTAACTAGCCTAGCACTAGCTTTAAGAATGCTCCTAGAACTTCTATTTGGTTCCCATAAAATAACTAACTAACATAAAGGGGAAGTTCTGTTTACTGGCTATTTTAATTAGCTACAAATATCGCTTAACTAGTTAAACTACTTTAAATTGTGATCGCTTAATTAGTTGAACTACTGTATATTGTCCAGTACAGATCCTAATCATAACGTTAGTGCTTTTGTCGTGTCATATCACCTATAAAGCTTCGGGTTTGCAAAATGTAAGTGCAAGGTGCCCTCCGAGAGACAGTTAAATTGATATTTCCGTGAATCGCTCCACTCTAGATTCATTTAGTATCTGCCGGCGGTAAGTGGCCTTTGTGGGCTTAGGTTATCCATGTCACCAAAATGACACTTCCCTCTTGTCCTAACACGTCTAATTGAGGAGCGGCCCTGTATCATTTCCCAGAGTGCTCAGCGGTGATTTGACAGATGGGCCAAGAGTGGAAAGGGAGGGGGGGCTGGGGGCCACCCACCCGCCTGTCACAGCTGTCAAAGGGCTGCGCTCCAATCATCTTCACATGACAACACGACCCGCCCCACATCTTAACTCTGAATGGCTAATGAGACCCCGTGGGACACCTTTTCTTGTCCTCTTTTCAGGTGGCAGGGTCATTTGCATGATAGCGGCGAGAGGGAGCGCGCGAAAGACAGAGAAAGCTGACGGAAACGGCGGCAGTGTTCGCTATCGACCTGTGATATTGATCAAGTCATGTGCTCGGCTAATGATGCTGCTTGGCTGAACATATGAATCCCGTTAGAGAGATCATTACCCATCCAAGATCCAATACTGACGTACAATAGCTCAACCTCACTGAAAGCTCTGTCAAACTCACTAAAACATCTGCCAATATGTTTCTGGAGAAAGATACAAATTATTTTCTGTTGTTAGCATGAGTTAGCTTGTTAGCTATCGATTTTATTGGCTTGTTTAGTACGTGTTCATTTTTATGGTACAGGATTGTTCCACCACTGAAACATTTTTTCTTTTTAGCTGATATCAGCTAATTCATGCTAGGCTACTTAAAAATGTTAACCAAATAGCTATATAGTGTAGTAGTGTCCGCAACTTTTTTAACAGTGCTGGTTCTGGAAGTGTTTTCCATTATTTTTTAGCATAGGGATTTTTGCAAAGTATTCGTTACAAGCCATGAACCAACCAATTAGTTACAAGGAGAATCAGAACATTACAAACTTTTAATTGAAGCATTTGAATATCTGACCAAAAGACGAAGGTACAAGTTTATGTAGTTAACGTCTTAAAATGAGGGAAAGAGCTACAGTCCAATAGACTGATGTACGATAGAAAAATAGAAACCTATCTTTTTAAAGATTGTATCTATACAAACAATATATTCAAGTTTATACACTATATTGCCAAAAGTATTGGGACACCCCCTTCTAATAAACAGGTTTGACTACTTTAGTAATTTCCATGAGTACTAATCTTAATGTTTAAGCATATAATGATATTTTATTGTAACATGACAATGTCTCTGTGTATAAGGCAAGGTTCATAGAGAAATTATTGATTCAGTCAGTGTGGAAGGACTTGACTGGACTGCATAAAGCCAAGTCCTAATCCTAGCTGACTTTAAATGCAGACCTTGAGCCAAAAACTTATCATCAAACACCAATGACATGTACATACACTATATGGACAAAAGTATTTGGACACCCCCTACGTTAGAACAGAAAAAGGCACTTCCAAAACTGTAGCAACAAAGATGGAAGCATAATTCATGTATTTAAAAACTGTATTTCCATCTCTGTTGCTTCAGTTTTGGAAGTGTCTAAAATGACTGTATCCATATGGACAAGTCATTGGTGTTTAGTCTGAGTTGGAGTTCGCTGAACACCTCTGGTGTGACTTTAAATGCAGACCTTGACCTAAAAATTGAAAATATGAAAATATATGTTGAAATAATGCAGACTGATGGCTTCAACAAAAACATGTACCATTGATTAACAACCTCGGTGCTCACAGTAGGTCTGTCTTTGAAGGTTTATAATCTATCATTAAAAATCTGTTACCCATGTAGAAAATTGTCATTTTAACTTCCGGAACTGCATTCTACAGTTGAGGTCAAAAGTTTAGATTCCCCTTTCAGAATCTGCAAAATGTTAATTATTTGACCAAAATAAGAGGGATCATACAAACTGCATGTTATTGTTTATTTAGTACTGAGCTTAATAAGATATTTCAAATAAAAGATGTTCACATATAGTCCACAAGAGAAAATAATAATTTATTAAAAATAATAATAAATAAATATTCAAAAGTTTACATACCCTTGATTCTTAATACTATGTTGCTACCTGAATGATCCACAGTTTTTTTTTTTTTTTTTTTTTGGTTAAGTGATAGTTGTTCATGAGTGCCTTGTTTGTCCTGAACAGTTAAACCGCCTGCTGTTCTTAAGAAAAATCCTTCAGGTCCCACAAATTCTTTGGTTTCCCAGCATTTTTGTGTATTTGAACCCTTTCCAACAATGACTGTAGGTAATTTTTATGAAGTCAGCTATTATTTTCTATTGTTGACTATGTAAACATCTTTTGTGAAGTATCTTATTCAGGTCAGTACTAAATAAACAATAACATGCATTTTGTATGATCACTCTTATTTTGGTAAATAATACCATTTTGCAGATTCTGAAAGGGGGGTGTAAACTTTTGACCTCAACTGTATTAACAAAGTTTACATACTAACATACATAACTATATGCGCCAGCCAAGCAACTACCATTGAGATACTAATGGCTACATACTGTCTGCAGATATTATTATTCATTTACTCATTTCTCACACGTGGTTCTAAACTTTTATGATGGTGTGAAACACAAACACACAAAGATATTTTGAAAAATGTCTGCGTTTTGTTTGCCCATACAATGAAAGTCAATGGGCCCAAAGTTCTTCATAATATATTTTATATTTTGCAGAAGAAAGTCATTTGTTGAAAGTTACATTACGAAATTGAAATGAAATGGAAATGTAGTTTCTACTTCAGGAAAACCAGAAAACAAAATGAAATAAGACTAAAACTCTTTAATACATTACTCTGAAATGTCCATAAATATAAAACATTTACAAATATCAGTTTATAAGGCTGTCTACAAAAGGCTTGCAGTACATTCAAAATAAAGCATTTATATCTCTACAAAAGATACTAAATCTGAATTGTACTCTCAAATGCGGACCTATAAAGAAATATCAAATGATCTGCAGTGCAGATAACAGTAACGTTTCACACTCAATCGCACACACCAAAACAGAAAAGAGTGTCTGCGCGAGCGCCACAGCTCGACACGCGTGAAAATCTGCATTAGCATTTTAAAGAGCTTGATTTAATCCCATTAAATCCAGTTAGATTTCATTTCGCACCTTCAATAAAATATCGCCGCCTGCCACAGCGCTGCCTAATGAGGCTTAACAGCCTTTTCATTAAGCAAAGTTATTAAAGGTCTAAACATCAGCGCTCCATCAAACGCAACACTGGAGGCCATAAAGAGAAACATTAGGATATGATTTCACACCGTAAGGGATCAAAGCCGTGTGATGGCGTTTACATAAAGGACTGTTTTGTTCCCATATGTTGTCACCGTCTGTAGCGTTTTAAACCAAACGGACCGCCCCATGCATTACATTTGATTTTGTTTTGGTGTATCTAATTAAAAACGAAAATGATTTAAGGAACATTTAATATTGCTGATGGAACAGCACAATTGGAAAAAGTAAATCACTGGTTATGGTAAATTAAGCAAGTGTAGTTAGAGGACGATCACGTTCTGGATCTTTCAGGATGGATGTTAGAGCCTCCAGAGCTTCCACGGTCACAACTAGATGGCCAACAACTTCACTGCTGTCCTGAACGTCCACAACTACAATCAGGGACAGAGAAAAGACAAACACCAAGTTTTTATGGTCAGCAGATGGCACTTTCCATGAATAGGGTACAAATTGTTCTCTTATTAATAAAAAGGCATGAAAAGAAAGAAAAAAAACTATTACATATGTTAGATAAACTAATATTGTAACAATGTGTTTAAAATAAGAATTTAAACACATTAAATGTCTCTGCCATCTCAGTGGTCTTCACTCTCTTGACTGTATGCAAATATTTATTTCATACAATAATAATTTTGACCAATGACTAAAAATTCAAAAAGTTGATGTTTACAAAAATGTGTATGCAACCCTGTTACTGTTTTAAAAATGTAACAGTTCATTAAATTGTGACAACCTGGTAGTAACATGATTTAGATCTTTCTTATAGCAGACCAGAGCATTATATTTTCTCAAATTTTACACAAGCTGTATTCATAAAGCTCACCCATTCAACCCCGTTACTAAAGTTACTTTAATACTGATATTTTTAAATATAAATACGTTTACGTGCAAACCTATTACTTTCTGACATATTTACTTACTTTTTCATGTTTATCTAATGTTAATGGCTATAAATGTATAATAATAATAATAATAATAATAAAAAATCAGGGTTAAAATGTCACAAAATGTAGCAAGGCTGAAAAAAAAAAAAGGCCAATTTCATATAAAATTTGTCTAAAATGAGCCAAATCATTACACAGTGACATTCTGAGGTGGACAAACAATATTTTCAGAGGTTAAACATATCATTTTACTGATATTTTTTTTAGTCCCTATTTAACATCATATTTGTGAAAACTACCAAGTTTGAGATTACATAAATAAGCACCATTCTAATATTCACACTTTACTGAAAACTTCTGTTGTGACTGGAAATTTATGATGCAAAGTAAAACACACTTACTATTGAGGCTGACGTCTTTCATGTCTCTGCGTTTCTCCATGATATCGACGATACGCAGGTAGGCCACGCCCACATCCTCACACTCTTCATCCTGCTCTTCCTCCTCAGGAGGGTCGCTCACCACCGTGAACTTTATGCTGTAACAGCCAATGAAAGCAGAGTGTAGTGAATGCTACAACTATATACTTTACATGACAAATAAATAAGACAAAGAAACTGATTATATATCATAAAGCGTCTCACTGTTCTAGTTGTCTGTTCCGGCCCTCCAGCACTGCCCTCAGAGTTTGCCGTCTGGGTTGGTTACTTTCCTTATCCACATGGATCACTGTCAGAATGTTGTACAATGTTTAGGTCTCTTTCTTTATACTGATGAATTACTAATAAAGAATGTTTATTTGACATTGTTTAGTAAAATAATACAGCTACAAGATCCAATTATGTGGCCAAGCAATGTGTCTGATAAATGTATTTCGAATTACCCCAGTGTTTCTGAACCCGGTTACTTCCGGCCCCTAAACGCTACACGTTTTGGATGTCTCCTTTTTTTGACCCATCAATTTCAGGTTCTAACAGTCTCAGTGTAGCATAGTCTCAAGCACATGGCACAGGTGCATTTAGGGTGTGTCCGAATCCACTTTTGCTAGTGGAAAAAACGGTCGGCGCGCCAGGCACACGGTTCAATAGTGTTGTAGGAGAGTTAGATTAGAGATTGGTAGCTGGATTGGAGATCCCTGCTTTAGATCACTTTATGCAAGTTATCTAGTTGGGCAGAAACTGAAACCACTACATTTATTGAGCTTGGCATTAAACCAGAGGAAATACTGCTCCTGTAAGGCCAATATTCCACAAAGATAGAAGCTTCTAGAAGACCTTGATTAGCTGGTTCAGGTGTGTTTGATTGGGATTTGAGCTAAACTCTGCAGGGCAGTGGCTCTCCAATACCGTTCTTACACCAAGGCAGATTTCAAATCGGTTCCTTGTCTTTCGACAACCAAAGCACCAGTTCTGAACCAGGAAAACTGGTTCGTAAGCAACACCAAAACTGCTGGTCTAGAGGTAAGAACCACTTGTGTCAGAGGCTGAAGGCTGGGTTACCATGAGCAACAAGACAAACAGAAACTTTGACTGCCATTCTTAAAATAGCAGCTAAACACAAACACATTGGATTTGCCATGTTTGGATCCCAATGTAGGTTTGCAAAGCCATTAACATCACTAGCAATGCAACATCTGCCATTGTTGATTTTAGGCTTGTTCAGGATGCATCAGCGTTTGGCACTGAAGTACCACGAGTGCAAAGTTTTGTCTGCTCTCCGATCGGTCTGATGGTGTTTTGGTGTCGTGCGCCAGTTGGTCTACAATTAGCTGATGCATCTCGACCAAGCCTGGTGAGTTTATGTTTGGCGCTCCCGCTCTAGCATTGCTGGGAAAGATGAAGAAAGTGACATAAGACCTGGCTCTGTGGTGGCTCTCTAGCTTGTGGAAAGGAAAAGGCTCACCAGTCAAACCAACTCTGAACCAGCAACTGCACTGGCTTTGAACTAGCACCTGGTTCATGCTGGTGGAAAAGGTGTACAGGAGCAGGATTGGACACCCCTGTTATAGACCAGTGGTTTCCAATCCTGGTCCTGAAGAACCCCAAACATGGCACACAAGACCTGTGTATGTTAGATAAGTGAGACATCAAAGCAGGACCAGGAACCACTGTAGTAGACCAAAGGAGAAAAGTCTAACTTTATATTTATGATGGCTCTAGAAAGTTTGAGGTGTAGACCCAAAACCTGGTCAGAAGAAAGTTCAGAGACTACCTAATAAATGCACCAATTCTCACAATTTTCTACCATAAGGTTCAATATGCTAAACCAGAAGAAGCAGAACAATTAAAATGGCTGGTATTGCATGAATATTAGTATAAATGCTATTGTTTACCATTGCTGAAGTTGTAGGAGACACTGTGTCCAGGCAGAGGTTTCTTTAGGGACAGCGGGGTCTCGACTGACGGCAGGCCCAGGAAACAGTACTCCACAAACAGTCGGACGATTCCACTGTCTTCCGCCACTCTTGAGCCTGGCTTCAGACTCAGAGAAACGATCTCCACACGAATGCACTCGGACGGCTGGTGGAGCAGAGCATCACATGACCTTATCACAACTGACATACAACCTCACACCAACTGACATAGTGAGACTCCCTGTGAATCTTCAGGGACTCCAATCACTCTCTACATCTGACAGGACATCCGCGAAGAATATTCCACCGTTTGAAATGATGGACAGCGAAAAAACTATATCTCTTTCCTGATGTAGACGTGTAACCTACAGGGCCTAGTTCTCTGATAATGATGGGGGTTGGAGATGCTTTGTCTGTCTGTGTATCATTTGATTCAATCTGTCAAACATGCCGTCCACATTGCTACAGCGTTTAGGCCATTAAGTTTGTACTGACAGCAGTTGTTAGATCTCTGTTTCTTTCCACAATTCTCTTAAGACACAAAGTGAGCTAACACTAAGCTGACCGTTCAAATCTCTGAATGCACGGTCAAACCAAAAACTATTCAGACACCAGATAAACAATTATATTTTTTTTTACTAGTGGGTACAGGACACTATAGTTCATTTATGTAAGCGAGGATAACGAAATAAAAGTAAACTGTGACATATTATACCCAAAAAATATATACAGTGGACTATCACTAAATTGATAAAAAATGTTTTGTTACATACCTTTCTATCAAAGTTATCTGCCATTATCAAGATGAATTTGTTCTGACACAGTTTAACTCTTGAGTCATATTTTATTACCATTTTTAAACTATAGCGAATAAACTGTGATAATGTGAAAAAATGGGGCCTGAATAAATTTTGCTTTGACTGTACATTACCTGTTCACACAAGTCAAGTCAGCTTACACAAGCTAAGTTCAATTGTAAGCTAAATTAATCTCAAAAATATAAAAAGCCCTTTAGCAGTAAAAAAAAATACAACAAAAACACAATATCCTTATTTGATTCCAGTGAATTTCTCTAAAATTATACACACCAAATATTTAGCTATTTGGTCAAAAGAAAAAAAAATCCTCTCTGTGGTTTAGTATAAGAACATTAGCTGTATCAATTTGTAACTATCATTTGGTAATTTTTTTTTTTGTTTGTTTGTTTTTTTCGGTTAAGAAGCATCTGCAAAATTAAGATTATGGTTAGGCTGAATTAATTTGATCAAAAATACAGTGAAAACAGTTAACATATTGTTAATTATTAATACAATTTAAAATAAAAGGTTTCTTTTGTAATTTACTTTAACATATAATTTATTTCTGTGATGCAAAGCTGAATTTTTACCAGCCATTACTCCAGTATTCAGCGTCACATGATCCTTCAGAAATCATTCTAATATGTTTATTTATTATCAACTATGGAAACAGTCGCTTAATATTTTTTTTTTAGAACCAGTGACACATTTTTCAGGATTCTTCGATGAGAATTAAAAAGTTAAAAAGGACATTTATTCAAAATAGAAATCTTTTGTAACATTATAAGTCTTCACTATCACTTTTTAGCAATTTAACATTAATATTTTTATTCAGCAACAATTTCTTTCTTTAAAAAAGTACTGACCCCATTTTTTTGCAAAAGATTTCTATTATGTTTATAATAAATTAATATATATTATTTCATTTTTTATATTTTCATTTTATATGTAACATAAATGTAGTCTTTTATGCTTACCAGTCTGCATTTGTCATACATTTAATTTTTTTTATTATTATTATAATTTAAATTTTCACTGATTATTTTTTAAATCAGTGGACATGTTAATAAGAAAAGACTAGCTAAATTTTAAAAAATATATATTTTGTGCCTTGCATATAGCAAAACACACACATAAACAAACATTAGAAAATATGCGTAACATACTGGTCAACAATAGGTAAAACACCTGGTTCATTTCTTAAACACACACAGATGCAAAGTAAAACACACCTGTTTTTTCTGTTGTGAGCTCTGAGCAGGAACAATGCAGTCATCGCTATCATCATCCTCACCCTGAACATCTGCAGAGACAACCGAACATTTTCTTTATTATGATCAGATGATAAAATGCAGATACAGATACAAAATACAGAATGTAAAGCACTAGAAGATCATTAGATGGATTATTCCTAGTCTCATTTCGTATGGAAGGTGTTGGTGAAAGGTTTAGACTGTTTATTTTCTTGTCGTCCATCTCTCGATTTGGTCCCAGGTGGCCCGCAGCAGGTAAGAGAAAGATGTTAGACACAAACACTTTAAAGACAGCCTCTTGGCCAAGGTCAACACACATTAACATTTATGTTGTTGGTTGTCAACAGGAAACACATCAGATTATTGGCAGTAGCAAATGAAATATTAATGATTCTCATCTCATTCGAAAAACAATAGCACAGCTGCATCCCCATATGAAACTGAATACTAACGCTCAGCACTAAGTATTGGAAACCAAAACATTCATATGTGGCTCTACTGAATACAAGTTCTACTAAGGGCTATAGCACAGGGGCCTTCCTGCTCACAATAACACAAACACAACACAAACTTTTTTTTAATGCTAAAAGTACCTTGAGTTTGTGGTAACATGGAATCTAATTAGAGTTTAACTTAACACTAAAGAGTCATTCCGTGTCAAATCAACCAATTAGATATGTATAGTGATGAAAGCCAAAATATTAAAGGTCATGTATGAAAATTCACTGAGTCATCCACTATTTTGTAGAGGGAGGTAAAAATGGCAATTTTCACCTTAGATTTAGAGCCAAGTTATTGGGGGGTAAAATTTACTTCAGAAAGATGGCAGCACCATCTTATTTAAGACATTCCACTTTAAAAGAAAAGAAGCATCATATTTTTTTCAAACTGACCCACATTTGGTTTTTGACCACTGAAAATGTGTACATTTTAACGATTTATTCCTGGGGCTATATTTAAACTTCACTATCTCTGGAACCGAACCTCATAGGGCACTAAAAGTAACGTTGCTAAAAGGTCTGTTAAGACCCAATATCTAATAGGTGATTAGGTTATATAGATTAATACTTCTTGAGTTACAGGCATTCAACCTTTTGAGAAAAACTTGAAAAGCATTGTTTCCCCATTTTTAAATGGTCACCATTGGCACATAATGCAACAAAGATTGCTAAAGTCATCAGATTTTACTAAAAAAAAAAAAAAAAAAAAAACTACTGATCTCTGTGTAAAAATAAGATAATGATGCTGCCATCTTTCTGAAGTCATTTTTACCCCCCTGTAACTTTAATCTAAGGTGAAAATTGCCATTTTGACCTCCCTCTACAATACAGTGGATTACTCAGTAAATATTCACCAATGACATTTAATATTTTGGCTTTCATCACTATACATGCCATCTTTATACAGAATAAATATTAGCAAAATCAAAAATTTGAGCCGGGACCTCTGGTTGAGTTGACACGGAATGACCCTAAAGTTATTATTTAGTCACTTTCACGTCCTCATGTCCAAACCTATATGTGGTCCTGGACCACAAAACCAGTTAAGTAGCATGTGTATTTGTAGCAATGCCAACAATACATTGTATGGGTCAAACTTAAATGATTTTTCTTTTATGCCAAAATCATTAGGAAATAGTAAATTTTATGTTCCATGAAGATATTTTGGAAATTTCCTACTATATATATATATATAAATAATGTCAAAACGTAATTTTTAGTCAGTAATATGCAGTGCTAAGAACTTTATTTGGACAACTTTCAAGGCGATTTTTCTCAATATTTAGATTTTTTTGCACCCTCAGGTTCCAGATTTTCAAATAGTTGTATCTCGGCCAAATGTTGTCCTATCCTAACAAACTATATATCAATAGAAAGCTTTCAAAATTATGTATAAATATGTAAATATGTAAAAAGCTTTGAGATTATGTATACATTTTTTTGTGGTCCAGTCACATATGACTTTCTTCAGTGAAACACAAAATGAGACATTTTGACATGTTAATGCTACTCTTTTCCACACAATGAATTTGAATTGGGGAAAAACTATATTACTTACAAGTGCAAATGAGCTTTAATAAAGAGAGAGTCTCAGATTTTTTAGCAAATAACCAACATATTTATGTTTTTTTTTTTTTTTATCCAGCCACAAAGCCACAATCGCGTTCATTTTTTATAGAAAAGAGCAGCATGAACATTGTTCAAAAAATATACTTTTGTGTTTCACACAAAAAGAAAACGTCTGAAATAAAATAAAATAAAATTAAAATATTTTATAATTATTTTAGCACTAAACTTGTTTTGCTATAAATTAAATAATTAATTATAATATTAAAACCACCAAAACAAGACAACTAGAAATCAAAATTACTCATATTCCTGTAAATGTATTTGGTGGCGTTGATTGTTGTAAACATGGATACTGTGTAACATTACCAATGTTAAAAGTTGCTTTCTGTTGTAAAGGATTTGAATTCCCATAATTCTAAACACACACCTGTTGGTGCCTCTTGCAGCTCCTCAGAAATCTCAGACTCATCAGACTGAGAACTGGCGGTGATCACCTGACCCTCAGAGAAATGAGATTCTTCCTCATCCTCTTCCTCACTGACTGCAGTGGCCTCTCCTGCTTCCATAACTATGACGGTCTGTGGAACACAGCAACCCATATAGCTAATTGAACTTTTTTTGCTTATTTCTTTTAAATGGTAAACTTCACAGTATTTTAGTGTACCTTTGGCACAGGAGTCACAGATGACTTCGGCTCTTCATTGTCACCTTCATCAGAGGCTGCAGTCTGCTCCATCTTGTGATTATTAATACAAACACACAAAATACATAATCAAAACACCACATACAGAAGTACAAAAAAATGGTACATGTCAGTACTCAGGGTTAAGTAATGCCTTCATTTGAGCAATATAGTAAGACTTTTCTTGCAGACTTTTCTTTCACCTGTTTTTCAAGCTCTGTAACATCCACAAACGAAACTCTTTTAGTAGTTGATTTTGGTAGAGTTCGCTGCCTGGGTTTGGGCATTGGAGTCTATATATGAAGAACAAGGACAAAATATATATTCTACAATGACGAAACAACAAAAAACATTCAGCATTGATTTATATATGACTCTGGATGCTGATGCGTTTTGGGGATGCAATTACCTCAGAAACTGTGGGCTGAGGTATTAGTGGAGGGTCTTTGATGATCTGCTGTCTTTCTTTCTGTGTTTTCTCCTCGTCTTGGGATGTCTTTCTCTCTGGCGTCGTTCTGCCGGTGATATTGGTCTGTTGTGTGGTGATAGTCGAGGTCGTGGAAGGAAGGTATGTGAACTTCCATTTCAAAGTCACACTGATTTGGCCACTGGGGAGTCCTGCAGGGTCTATAAGCTCAAACATACCTATAAAAAAAAAAAAAAAAAAAAACACAAAATACAAGAAAAATACCAATATTAGAAGGAGTAAATAAATCTGTTCATCCATCAATCAATCAACCTTTATCGCCAGTCATTTTTTTCCAGCAAAAATGCATTCTATAACATCATAAATGTTCCAAGATAAATTTAGAAGCAAAATTCCATAGGCTATTTATCTTGAATTGATTGTTTTGTTCCACCAGCAGATTTTACTTACACCTGTTTTAAACATATACCTCATATTAATTTACTGATTTTTATATAGAGATTTTTTTATGATAAACACGATTTTCTTTCCAATGTTCCTATGACTAATATTCTAAATAAACAAACTAATAAATAAATAAATCCTGATAAAATTATATTTCTAAATAGTCTTTAGTTTACAAAACCAACTGATTATTAGCAAAGTAAATAAAATGTAATTAAATAAATAAGTATGAGCATTTGCTTAAGACACAAATGAATTTTGCTGTTGCTGTACTTTCTATTTTTGGTTGGCATTTTACAGGGCAAAAACGTCCAACATTTATTTGAAACATGTCTGCTAATATTTTTAACATTTGACATGGCCTAAAATCTACAAAACTTAAAAAATCTAATAAATTCAGTCTACATTGCGTCACAGAGTTTATACTTACCAGTGATGGTTTTGTCGTGTGTCAGTGAGATGAGTGGTACTCTGGCTTTCCCCAGATACAGCTGGTTCTCAACATCCAAATCATCAAACACATACAACACAAGAACCTCTGACTTCAGGAAAGCATCAAGGTCAGAGTTCATAGCCACCGGGAAGACCATGTGATCTTCAAACTGTGGCTCATTGGTGGAGGATATGATTGGCGTATCATGGTCAGGGAAGTTGTAGAGTTTGTAGATGACATAGGGGCTGGGTTGAGTGTGAGGATCTCTGGATTTGAGATTACAGCAGGAGTGTATGGTGACGTTTAGTTCATTTAGATCACCAATCAATGATGAGGAACTGGGGACAGGAACCGTTAAAACCTGAAGAATAAAGCAAAAAGATCAAGTGGTTTTAGCATGTTTCAAAGTAGGAAATGGTGCCCAAGATGTGGTTGTAAACAGTACCTGGCTGTCCCTCATGCTTGTGTTGAGGTAACCAAGTGCTTTGACTCTCTCCTTATAAAGACGAATGGCTTGTTCCATAGGAACCCTGAGTTTGAGCCAGTACTCTAGAGTACCAAACACCTGGATTTCATCTGTAACACCTACAAATAGATGGAAAACACTTTCATGAAAGCTTTATGGTACATTTTTGTTCTTCTTGGCAGTTTAAATCACTTTCCACTTTCATTAACTGCTAAAAAAAGGTTTTCACAGTGTTGCCATAGAGGAACCATTTTGGGTTCTAGAAGAACCATTTTTTCTTAGTATTTTAGTTATTTTATAGTTTTAAGCAGAAGAATCTTTTTCCACTATAAAGAACCTTTTGTGCATTGAAAAGGTTCCATGGACGTTAAGGAAACAAGAGTGTTGTATGCCAAAGAGCAGTTTGGATGGCTTAACTTCTCCTTTTGTGTTTTTTAAAATCAAGAAAGTCAAGTTTGTATCTACAAAAACAGTGAGTTTTCATTTTGGGTTGAACAATTCCTTTAAAGGATTAGATCATTTCCAGAACAAAAATGTACAGATAATTTACTCACTCCCTTGTCATCCATCATGTCTTTCTTTCTTCAGTTGTAAAGAAATTATGTTTTTTGACGTAAACAATTCAGAAATCTTCTCCATATAGTGGACTTCTAGGATGATTAACCTACTCTACCCCCTCGGCTGGGATCATTTAGAGCCCTTTAAAACTGCATTTTGGAATTTCAAACTTGCTGGCACCATAGAAGTCCACTATATGGAAAAATTTACAGAAAATTCCTGACATGTTTTCGTCAAAAAAAAAAAAAAAAATCTTTACAACTGAAGAAAGAAAGACATGAACATCTTGGATGACAAGTGGGTGAGTAAATGATATGTACATTTTTGTTCTGGAAGTTAACTAATCAACTGAAAAACCCATATTGGTCAACTTCTACAGGGCGTCTTTTACACCAATGTCAGAAGATGGTCTGAAGACTCACCAACTAACTGAATGGTTCCAAACACTTTTCCATCTCGTTCCAGCAGTTGATTTAACCTGAGCTGACCAGCTGCCACAGTGCGGAAGCTCAAGCCCTCAGCGAGCTGAACCTCCACCGTAACAGAACTGGTGTGGAGATAGTTCAAGAACAGGTCATCCACTCTCACAAGATACTGAGACGTGAGGCTGTAGGCTGGACGCGCCCCTCGAACCACAGCTGTGGACTGCAGCTCAAAGTCATAGAAGGCGTATGTGCAAAAGGTGGATGGATCTTTGTCCTTTAGACTTTCTACAGCTTCAGGAGAGAACTGCGCTCTCCCCAAGTGAATTTCCAGAAGGTTCTCGCCTCGAGCCAAGCGAAGGGTTTCATCAAACTCATCTGTAACATCATCGCTGGTCACATCAGGTCTGAACACATGTGTCTTGGTTCCATATGCAATGTCTTTCAGCTGGGCTGGTAGGACAGAGGAAGATTTAGTTTTACTAAGCATAATTGCAACAACGGGAATCTGAAGATCATGTGGATGCAGCTATACCTTCAAGTTTCTTTATCTTGGCAGCTCTCATGTCTAGAAGCTGACCCAGCTTCTCTGACTTCAGTTCATATTCAAGTTTCAGATCGTCCATTGTGCGAGTAACAGCTTCAACCTCAGCCTACAACAGTACAGACATTTAAATACATTTAATGTATTTAAGAAATGAAATGATCAGTTTATAATTTTAATGGTAGGTTTATTTGAACAGTGAGGGACAGAATAACAACAAAAAAACACATTTCAAAAAAAGTTATAAATTGATTTTCATTTTAATGAAATAAGTATTTGATCCCCTATCAATCAGCAAGATTTCTGGCTCTCAGGTGTCTTTTATAAAGGTAACAAGCTAAGATTAGGAGCACTCACAATAATTGCAGTTTGTTACCTGTCTAAAAGACAATCAATCAAGCAATCAATCAGTCTGGGGCCGGATTCACGAAACATTCTTAAGAAATTTCTTCTTAACTGCCATTTTCTTCTTATTTTCCAAGTTAAGTAAAAAGTTAAGAATATTTTGTATGCCCGAAAATTCTTCTTAAGAATATTCTTATTTTTTTACCTAAGATTGTTCTTAAGACAAAATTTAAGAAGAATTCAAATTCTTGAAAAGAATCTTCTTAAAAACCATCGTAAATAACTTCTTAAAGTTAGGATAGCCCCAGACCTGTCTTAAATCCCAAAAAGTATGAATTATTTAATGGATTTATTGGGTTATTTCAAATTAATTGTTATATTTAAGCATTAACACTGCTAGCTACATATAATACATATTAGGACTATTTATAGGGATGATAATGTAAACAATGAACGCATGATGTGACCCTATTTTTTGCTGACATCAAAACTCTATAAATACAACATAATCTTGGGCCGTCTTTAGTGCAGATGAATGCGCACACACATAACGTTACCGTTCATTCGGATGAGGGCGCAAAAACACAACACGAAAATGAATAAAACAGATCGCCAAAGCTTAAGACAGGCTCTTTAAAGGTAACTGTTCAAAAACACGGTGCATTAAAAACATGAAGCCGAGCGCCAATCAAAGTCGTGACGAAAACAGGCTTGTGCATGCTTATTATAATTATTAGGATAATTTGCAGAAACCGCAAAAAGACAATTTGTGGTGTATGAGTTTAATGCTGCGTCTTCAGCCATGTATTCACACAAATAAAGATGTAATTTTCTTCTTAAGAAAAAATTAAGATGTTCTTAAGAAAATATTTGAGAACTTCTAAAAGAAGTTACTTAAGAACATTCTTACAACCTTTTTAGAATTTATCTTTTTAGAAATTTCTTAATTTATTTCTTAAGAAGATGTTCGTGAATCCGGCCCCAGATTCCAAACTCTCCACCATGGCCAAGACCAAAGAGCTGTCCAAGGATGTCAGGGACAAGATTGTAGACCTACACAAGGCTGGAATGGGCTACAAGACCATCGCCAAGCAGCTTGGTGAGAAGGTGACAATAGTTGTTGCGATTATTCGCAAATGGAAAAAACACAAAATAACTGTTAATCTTCCTCGGTCAGAGGCTCCATGCAAGATCTCACCTTGTGGAGTTTCACTGATCTTGAGAATGGTGAGGAATCAGCCCAGAACTTTATGGGAGGATCTTGTCAATGATCTTAAGGCAGCTGGGACAATAGTCACCAAGAAAACAATTGGTAACACACTATGCTGTGAAGGAACTGCAGTGCCCGCAGAACTGGGTGAAAGTGTTGTGGTCAGATGAGACATAAATCGAGCTCTTTAGCAGCAACTCGCCGTGTTTGGAGGAGGAGGAATGCTGCCTGACCCCAAGATCACCATACCTACCGTCAAACATGGAGGTGGAAACATTATGCTTTGGGGGTGTTTTTCTGCTAATGGATGATGGACGGGCCATGTACCATCAAATCTGGGGTAAGAACCTCCTTCCTTGACTGTCATGCTGGAATACCCATCCATTTTACACATTAAAGTCCTAGCCAGTCTCCATACCTAATCCCATAGAAAATCTGTTAAGGGAGATGAAGTTTCGAGTTGCCAAACGTCAGCCTTGAAGAGGATCTACAAAGATGAATTGGAAAAAATACCTCCTGAGATGTGTGCTAACTACAAGAAATGTCTGACCTCTGTGATTGCCAACAAGAGTTTTCCCTCCAAGTAGTCATGTTTTGCGAAGGGGTCAAATACTTATTTCACTCATTAAAATGCAAATCAATTTATAACTTTTTTTAAAATGCTTTTTTTCTTCTTCCATCTCTCACTGTTTAAATAAACCTACCATTAAAATTATAGACTGATCATTTCTTTGTCAGTGGGCAAACGTATAAAATCAGCAAGTGATCAAATAAATATTTTCCCCACTGTATGTGTCCAATATCTGTACGTGGAGAAATGCAATCCTCTAAAGTTACTGTAACATGAAATTAAGTTCATATCCCATGTAGTCTACTAATTCGAGACAGAGTCCAGGCTAAGACATGAGCAATTTAAGATCAAGTCAAGACAGAGACTAGAAGATGGTCAAGTTGGAGTGAAAACAGAGACTTGAATAGGGTGAAGAACCCTTCTATAACTAGACCGAGACCCTGAAAAAATGGTCTTGGACTTGAGTATGTCTCAATAAAATACTGTTCCATTAAGTGATAGCAAGATTTTATCAACAGGGAATCGACAGAATTGTGAAAAGTGTGCTCCATACCAAAACAAGTCTAAGCTGGAAGTGAATTTGCAGTTTGAAATGAAAATGAAAATTCTGTAATTACCCACCCTCATGTTGTTCCAAACTCGTAAGATCTTTGTTTATCTTCGGAACACAAACAGATGTTTTTTAATGAAATCCGAGAGCTTTCTAACCCTGGATAGAAAGAGTGACCCTGAATACGTGTTGAAGACACGGAAAATAAATTGCTGAATAAAGTTGTTATTTTTGTTTTCTTTGCACACAAAAAGTTTCTCGTACCTTCATAACATTACAGTTGAACCACCAATGTCACACTGACTATTTTAGCGATGCTCTTACAACATTTCTGGGCCTTGAACATGGTAGTTGCATTGCGGTCTATGCCAGGTCAGAAAGCTCTCAGATTTCATCAAAAATATCTTCATTTGTGTTCAGAAAGTAAAAATGACGTTACTTGTGGCCAAGTATGGTGACCCATACTCGGAATTTGTGCTCTGCATTTAACCCATCCAAGTGCACACACACAGTAGTGAACACACACACACACACACCGTGAACATACAGCCGGAGCAGTAGGCAGCCACTGCATTGCTGCGGCGCCCGGGGAGCAGTTGGGGGTTCGGTGCCTTGCTCAAGGGTCTCACCTCAGTCGTGGTATTGAGGGTGGAGAGAGCGCTGATTAATCACTCACCCCACCGACAATCCCTGCCGGACCTGGGACTCGAACCTGCAACCTTTCAGTCACAAGTCCGACTCCCTAACCATTAGGCCACGGCTGCCCCCGATGAACAAAGGTCTTACAAGTTTGAAATGACATGAAGGTGAGTAATTAATGACAGAATTGTCATATTTGGGTAAACTAACACTTTAATGTGTTCATTTTGATTTCATATTGACTTCTGGATAACAGATGATTATCTAAGGTATGTCTGTCTATCAGTGCAAGGATTGGTCAAACCTGATAGTCTTTATTGATCTTATGTTGGATGATGAGCATGTTCCTGGTCTTCTCCAGCTCTTGAATGGTCTCAGCATGACTGGCCTGCAGTTCCCTCAAAGATCGCTCCACATCCACTTTCACATCTTCCTCAACCTTCTCCAGAAACCCAAGCTCTCCACTCTTCTGACTCCTACGAACCTAAATGATCATTAAAAAAAATAAATCTATATAATAAATAAAATAAATAAATAAAAACTTACTGACTCCAAACATTTGAACAGTAGTGTATGTTAGTAATCTAGACATCTATAATTAGTACTTAGTGCTTATTAATTTACCTTTATAAGCATGAGGGCTTCACTGAGTTCAGCTGCATCGATTTCACTTTCCTTTAAAACATAGTGTAAGATTTGGAATTGGAAACAAATAAAATCATCTGTAATGTAAATGTTCAACCTTTTTTAAGTTGTTTTATTGCCATTTTCGTTTTAGGTGAACTATTGCTTCAAATGTTTCTTTTCTACCACTACAAATATTGGCACTTTACCTTAGTAAAGAACTTCATGCGCTCTCTAATTTCATCCAGTTGTTGTTTCTGCTCGAGGTAACGCAGCTGAAGTTCCCTGTTTTCTTGCATCAGTTTCTCATTTAAATCTTTCACAAAAATAAAATAAGTCAGTCTAACACATCAGCAGTTTTAAAGCACCTGCAGTCGTGTGTGTGGTTACCTCTCTCTGCCTTGATCTTATCCAGGATCTGGTTTTTATCAGCAAGGTCGGATTTTAACGCCGTCTCCAGCTGGGCCACCTGTAGTTTGAGCTGCTGTTCTCTCGTCTTCCATTTCTGCTCCTGACTTACATCAAACGCACTATTACAACAGACAAAAAGAGAATCAGTGATGTGCTCACAGCAAAACGATTTGTTGAAATCCTTAATACTAAGCATGAGTGATAACAACACTACTTAAGTTACAAAAATACAGTTAGCAAACACCACTAGCAAGTAGTCGATTATTAATGTGTTTAGTTTTATAAACTGTAATTTTTATGCTCATTATTATTTAATAATAATAATAATAATACTTAATCCAAGCTTTCCTCTTCTCACCTTTTTACTAATTTATCACAGTTTTCCTTGAGCAAGTCTCTCTCCTTCTCCAAATCTTGAATTCTCTCTTGTAACTGAAAACGGACAGAAATTCTAGTAAGATTTTAGTTTTTATATTTTCTGATAATTTTTAATGTAATTTAAGTTTTAGTATTCTCGTGTGCTTTTGTAATATTTTTTTTTTTAGGTTTTTATACAAAGTATGTGTTGTACCTCTTGTGTGTGTCTCTGGTCCAGAGCTCTGGTCTGAATCTGTGTCTCCAGCTGTAAACTCTTTAATCTCTCCTCCTTCAGCTGTCGGCTCACTTCATCCACCTTCACCAGTGCTGCATCATGACTGGCCTTCAGAGTCTTCATACTCTATGAAAACACACACACACACACACACACACACACACACACACACACACACTCTACAAAAACTGCAGTTGCTACTTACATGATCACCAGCAGAGGGCACAAGTAAGACACTGATGTTGATGCCATTAAAGTGTGTTTAAAGATAATGTGTTTTTAACATTGTTGCCCTAATTTATTTTCTTATTTATTTGAATTTAGAGAATTTTTACCATTTTTAACTATTTAGACATTTTAAGATGACATACTTCAGTGTTTTATTTAGGAGATTATACACTACTGTTCAAAAGTTAGCTGTGATCAGAGCGATTTAATAAAGCTGAATTTTCAGCATAATTATTAGTCTTCAGTGTCACACGATCCTTCAAAAATCTATTTAATTTGCTGATTTGCTGTTTAAGAGACATTTATTATAGGGCTGTGGAATATTGAATAAAAATGTAATATGCGATACGATAATGCTTAAAGTGCCACATGCCTAGATGAAACAGTTGTATTCAGCTGTTACAGAGTCAGTTCTTTGAACTTCTATATCTTGTGTCATTATATATATATATATATATATATATATATATGGTTATTTATGTGTATGTATGTGTGCACACTTGGTGAATTTTCACTTAGGGGTGTACTCACTTTTGTGGACAGCGGTTTAGACATTAGACATTGCTGTGTGTTGAGTTATTTTAAGGGGACAGCAAGTTTACACTGTTATACAAGATGTACACTCACTACTTTTACATTGTAGAAAGTGTCATTTCTTCAGTGTTGTCACATGAAAATATATAATAAAATATTTACAAAAATGTGAGGATTGTACTCACTTCTGTGAGATACTGTAAATTCTTATCATTAATGCTTTTGATCTTTTGTTTTAAAAATGTACAAAAATCTAACCTTTCATTGCAGAATAAGAATTTAAAATGGGAGAGAAACCTCACTTATACACATTGGCCACAATTAATCATACTCTTTCATTCAATGCTTTTTGCAACCTCCTTTTGCCAAGAGTTTTTGCCTATAATGCCTGACAAGACATCAGAGGCCAATCCTTTACACAGAATCTCTCCAGACCCTTCAAATTTCCAGGTACATGTTGGTGCTTCTCCTCTTAAGTTCACCTCATTAATTTTCTACAGGATTCAGGTCAGGGAACTGGGTTAACCATGGAAGAAGCTTGCTTTTTTCTGTTTTGTTCTCATTTTTGTTTTGATTTTGATGTTTGTTTGTGGATCACTGTCCTGATTTCTAGCAGGCAAAGTCAGTAGTTTTTTTTTGTTTTTTTTTATCTGTTGGTATTTGTTGGAATCCATGCTGCCATCTGTCAACAAGACATCCAGGATCTCTGGCAGAAAATAGGCCCACAACATTGAAAATACAGCAGTATATTTCATTGTACATATGGGGTACTTTTTTTATCTCTGCTAAGTGTTTACTGCTCCACTATTGTTCAAATAGTGTCCAGCAAATGAATATGAACATTTTTAAATGAAAGATCAAATGAATAAACAATGCAGACTTATTTTCACAGCCTTCTTTGATCATATTTACCAAGGGTATGAATAATTTTGAGCACAACTGTATATCTTTAGTGTCAATTAAATAAAATCTTAATCACAAACTTTTGAACAGTAGTATGCATACACATATTTACACATGCTGTGTGTTAAATGTGCAAAGAAATCCTAATAACAGATACTATAACTGGCTAAAAAAATTATATTTTTGTCCTACCTCCTGTTGCTGTAGAAATCTGCTCTCCAGGACTGTGAGTGTGTTTGCTTTCTCAGATAACAGCTTCTGTAGTTTGATCATCTCCACATTATCCTTTATAGTTAACCTGCAAAGCACACATACAGTAGCGCACAAAAGTAAGTACACCCCTCACATTTCAGCAACCATTTTATTATATCTTCTCAAGGGACAAAACTATTGAAATGAAACTAGGATATATTTTAGAGTAGTCAATGTGCAGCTTGTATAGCAGTATATATTTACTGTCCTCTGAATATAACTCAACATACAGCCATTATTGTCAAAATAGCTGGCAACAAAAGTGAGTACACCCTAAGTGATAACATAAGTATGTTGTTTAACCATGCAACGCCACATGTCCTGTTCATCATGTTTATGTTTTTGTCTACTTGACAAAACCATACAGTTGTGTATCTTGTATTAGAGCAGTTAAAATGTGGTGGTTTAAGTACAATTCTGTCATACTGACCACTGGATATTTAACATGGCACCTCATGGCAAATAACTTTCTTTTGAGAAGAGGATTTGAGAAACAGAATTGTTGCTCTTCACAAAGATAGCAAAACTATTAGAGGTTTAGTAACACCCTGAAATGGAGTTACACTACAGTGGTCAGGGTCATACAGAGATTTTCCAAGATGGGTTCCATTCAGAACATGGTCGATCAACGAAAGGGCCCCATCCCAGAAGGAAGCCTCGTCTAATGTTAGCTCACAAGAAAGCCCGCAAACAGTTTGCTGAAGACAACCTGTCCAAGAGCATGAATTACTGAAACCATGTTCTGTGATCTGATGAGACTAAGATAAACTTGTTTGGCTCAGATGGTGTCCAGCTTGTGTGGTGATGCCCTGATGAGGAGTACAAAGAAAATTGTGTCTTGCCTACAATCAAGCATGGTACTAGTAGCATCATGGTCTGGGGCTGCATGAGTGCTGCTGGTACTGGGGAGCTGCAGTTCATTGAGGGAAACATGGACTCCATTGTGTACTGTACATTCTGAAGCAGAACATGATGCCTTCCCTCCAGAAACAAGGCTGAACGGCAGGTTTCCAACATGATAACGACCCCAAACACACCACCAAGATGACAACTGCCTTGCTGAGGGAGCTGAAGATGAAGGTGAAGGTGATGGGGTGGCCAAATATGTCTCCAGACCTGGGCCCGGTTGCATGAAAGCCCTTAAGCTAAGAAATCCCTTAGTTATAAGGTTAAGGGTACCCTTACTGAAACTTGGGTTGCAAGAAAATACCTACAGGTCAACTTAAAGGAACACTCCACTTTTTTTGCAAATAGGCTCATTTTCCAACTCCCCCAGAGTTAAAAAGATGAGTTTTACCGTTTTCGAATCCATTCAGTCGATCTCCGGTTCTCCAGAGCCCTTTTAGCATAGCTTAGCATAAATCATTGAATCGGATTAGACCATAAGCATCGCGCTCAAAAATAAAACCAAAGACTTTCAATATTTTTCCTATTTAAAACTTGACTCTTTACATCGTGTACTAAGACCAGCAGAAAATTAAAAGTTGCGATTTTCTAGGCTGATATGACTAGGAGCTATGCTCTCATTCTGGCGTAATAATCAAGAAAATTTGCTGCTGTACTATGGGTGCACAGGTGCACAGCACTTGAATATAAAAAAAGACCTAAAAATAGCTGTTTCTCCGGTAATGACTGTGTACAAAGCAGCGCAGGAACATGCAGCGCTCATGCTCAATTAATAAAATGTTTCTATTAGGTTATGTTTCCATTTCGTTATGTTCTGTTTATTATGAAATGCAGTAACTATAGCAACGCGACGCCCATTGCCGTATGTTGTCAGAAACTACCGTGAAACGCTTAGTATAAACACTAAGTAAAGGGTGACAGTTAAGACGTTTGTTGCAACGCTCTTAAAGAACTCCCTTGCCTCAGGGATTTTTTTCCGCTCAGGGATACCGTTAAGTCTAATTACTTTCATGCAACCGGGCCCTGAACCCTATTAGGCACCTGTGGGGCATCCTCAAGCGGAAGTTGGAGAAGCACCATGTGTCTAACATCCAGCATCTCCGTGATGTCATTATAGAGGAGTGGAAGAGGATCCCAGCAACAACCTGTGCAGCTCTGGTCAATTCCATGCCCAGGATGATTAAGGCAGTGCCAGAAATCAATGGTGCAAACACAAAATATTGACACTTCGGACAAGTTTACTTAGGGTGTACTCACTTTTTTGCCAGCTATTCTGACAATAATGGATGTATGTTGAGTAAATTTCAGGGGAGAGTAAATGTATACTTTTATACAAACTGCACATTGACTACTTTAAAATATATCCAAGTTTCATTTCTATAGCATTGTCCCTTGAGAAGATATACTTGCTGAAATGTGAGGGGTGTACTCATGCCACACAACCACAAGATGGTTTACAGTTCAAACTCTGCTGTAGCCATATTAATATTCTATTAATGCAATTAATTTGCTGAATATGAGTTTAAAAGTTCAGTGTTTAAAATGAGCGAGCAACACCTCTGTCCACTGGCCTGATGCTCTCTCATCTGAAGGAGTGATTCCTCAAACTCTCTCTCTTTCCTCTTCAGCTGATCTCTCAACATCTCTGATGATCTCTCCATCTCCTCCATCTGAGCTTGCTGGTTCTCAATCACATTCTCTCTGTGATCAGGTAAAACAGGCAACAAATATGAACACATTATGTCATCCATTCTAGTGTTGTTGTCGTTTGTGGTTTTGTCAAAAGAGATTTTACAACATCTATTTGGTGCCATACTCACAGGTTGCGGATTTCAGCACGGGCCTCATCCAGCAGACTGTGTCCATAGCGGGGCAACAATCCCTGGGGTGGTTTTGCACTCATGTCCCCTTCAACATGCCTCATACCTTTGAATAGAAAACAAAGCAAAACTGCAATAAAAGAATGCAACTCATGAGCAGAGTGCACCCACAGTCATGTTCTTGCAAGCGGAACATAAACTATCATCGAACGCTGTTTAAGCGAGAGAATTTCCCAACACTGAACACAACGATCACACAGATTGTTAGGGGAGGTAGGAACCGCAACCAGGAGGACACGGAAGGAAAGGCATTTTGTAAACACACAATCCATCCGTGTCAGCTCTTTAGAGAAATTGCTCTTTTAGGAGGAAATTTGCTCTTCAAAGATCGCCGTCGAAGCACCCAGGGGTACTCTCATGATGCTCAGCAGTGCTTGAGAAGGGAGAGACTGCTGCTTCGTGCCATAAATCCAATGACAAAGAGGTGAGTGGTGCTGCTTCTCACAGAGAGATGCTGCATTCGGCTCTGAAGAAATAGAACCAGTGACCAGATGCTACGCTGCCCTATTTATACCCAGATGTCCGGGGCGTGGCCAGCTATGCAAATTCTGCACATCTAATTTCATAGGCCTTTTCTCAACATTGTCAGAGGTGTTTGGGCTCCCAAGAATGACCCCTAGTGTCGAATATATGTAGAATATGTTAAAATAAACCCCGCCTACAAAAGTCTTTTGGATGCTTTAACAAACCACAGTGCTTCAAGCATTGACGGCAGTGATCGCAATGTTCTCTGGTGGCCGCAGACATGTACAGTATGGGGGGCAAAACACATGCCGAGGCGAGGCTAATATAAACACAAGCATTGACTAGAGTAGCCGCGATCTGATTCGTTGGCCACATCAAAGCCGTAACCACAGACATGTGTAGTGTGTGGTAAGAGATTGATTCATTATACAGTGTAGATAGCTTCACTTATAATGCAAGTGTTTTTTAAAAATACATACACTTGCACTAGACTAGGGCTAGGCTAATCAGTGATGTTATTTGATAATGTTAATGTTCCTTGCTCATTTTCTGTTTCTGCTTTTTGAACAACTAAGGAAATGTAAGCAGCATAATTAGTACCTTACAATGTCTTTATTCAATTGTTGTCATGTTAAATACAAATTAAGTCATATAAACATAAAAACATTAGCCTTTTTAGCCTTATGCTGAAGCTGGTTTCAGGGAATGAAAGTATGTAAATAATTTAATAAATTAGCACGATAATGTCATGTATTGGCAATCTGGCAGGCTGACGGTAGGACCCGACACTACCGTAGCATCAACTATACCTTCATATATCCTTAACTATAACCAAGTCAGAGCTTGCCAAAGCACCCTTGATGCTTTGGCAAGCTTGATGCTTTGGCAATCCCCACTCGTCTACGGATATGCGCGTATGGCTGCTGCGCATATTAGGCGCATCAGATCAATTCCTCAGCGGTCTCACATGGTCAAATCAAAGTAAGAAAGAGAGCGAGGTAAGATGCAAATCATTTAATATATGGCTAGTCAACTGTTTTACAATACAGGGCTTGCAAAATTTCAAAATCTCTGGTAGCCCTTCGGGCAGGACCTCTTCAGATTTTGGTAGCCCGAAAATTTATTTAACTAGCCCAAATAAAAAAAGACCATTTAAAAAAAAAAAAACAGAAAATCAGATAGGTGTCTAAATGTCAATCAAAAATATTTCAATACACAAATTATCAAAGAAGGGATTTTATTTCACTATTTACAGGGTATAATTTTTAAAAATCAATTTAAGGCAATTTATGACCCTTTTTAATAGCTGCACAAGAAAACAGTATGTGTGTGTGTGGACAATAAGTGGGGCTGGACAATGTACGGTAATGTATTAATCCATAAAAGAACATGATTTACAGTTCACATACAGGTTTTCACAAAAACAAAAAATCTTATACAACGACATTTCAGCCTTTAGACCATTAAAAGGGATAAATCAATTATATAATGTATTATGTTTATTTAAAACATAAATATTACTGTCTTAATTGTTTGGACTTTTAGAAGGCACATTAACCTCTTCAAAAATCATTCTCTGCCAGGTGGCGCTTTAGGAGCGCTGAAATATTGCAGTTTCCCTAGTAATGGCTGTGCACAAACAGAGCTGGGTAGTAACTGATTACATGTAATCTGGATTACGTAATCAGATTCCAAAAATGAAGTACTTGTAATTAGAGTGATACTTTTTAAAATACTCATAATCAGGCTAGTTACTATTTTATGGATTACATGATTACATATTATTCACACAATAGCAATAAATGATATATAATTCATTGGCTTCCCCTAATTTCTCTTTTTCATTTTTAAATTTTCCTTTCTAAAATAGCCTACCGATTATATACACTCAGAAAGTCCAGGTTTGTGGACATTCACACATAGACTAGTCATTAGCCAGGTGGAGACACAGCATTTGACCACTGGATTTGCATAAGGGTTTCAACAATGCACCAACTACTGAACACATTAATTTTTATTTGAATAATCACTCAGTAGGTTTTTTTTTAACGATGTATTATTGTGTCTTTGGAAGGCTTTTGTTGTTCATACTCATTCAAATGCAAAGTTATTTCTTATTTACATGTAATGCAATAGGTCTTGTATGAGCTGTAACTGATTACATTACTGACTACAATTTTTGTCATGTAATCTGGAATCAGTAACTGATTACAATTTGTAAGTAATCTACCCAGCTCTGTACACAAAGCAGCACAGTTATAGGTAAGAAAATGCCAACGACACGTTTCTGAGGACAGTCGGTTCCCTTCAGATAGCCTATATTAATTTAAATCTTGAACTCTCTATTCTATTTCTATTCATTAAAAAAAATCTCTATTTTTTGTCATCTATCTTTTCTATCTCTTCTTCTTTTCTTTTCTTGCTCTATTCTTTTTCTATTCTATCTGTTTTTCTTTTTATTTACTAAAAAACCTTGCTACGTATACCGCACTAAGCTAATCTGAGACTTGTCATGGCAGTTGTCAGAGCATTGCTCTTTTGTTGATTTGGATTGCTTCCATTGTCCTCATTTGTAAGTCGCTTTGGATAAAGGCGTCTGCTAAATAACTAAATGTAAATGTAAAGACATCCGTGCCACGTTTTGACTTAGCAATGTGAAACACGCAAAATTATTGAGGGGCATCATTGCCTTTTGAAGTTTATGGTTTAATCCAGCCCTATCGCGATTCTTGTCTTTCTGTGTGCAACTGTAAAAGTATATAATTAAGACTTTTCTTATACTATTTAACGTATTTAAAACTTTTTATGGCCTTAAATTTGATACAACTAAATTGAGGATTGTTTAAGGACCTGTAGGAGCCCTCTAGTTTAAGATAGCCCACCGGGCAGGGCGGTGAAACATTTTGTGTTTCACCGCCTAATGGTTAGGGAGTCGGACTTGTAACCAAAAGGTTGCAGGTTCGAGTCCCAGGTCCGGCAGGGGTTGTCGGTGGGGTGAGTGATTAATCAGCGCTCTCTCCACCTTCAATACCACGACTGAGGTGAGACCCTTGAGCAAGGCACCGAACCCCCAAACTGCTCCCCGGGTGTGTGTTCACTTGGGACAAAAAGTGTATGTCGCTTTGGATAAAAGCGTCTGCCAAATGCCTAAATGTAAATGTAAATGTAATATGTTAACTGACCGAATGCTGCAGAGAGAGAGAGAGAGAGAGCGGAAGAGGGAGGAGTCAACAAATCAGTGATGTGCCTACAAACTGACTTTAAATTGTTCATAGAATTCTATAATTCATGGAACTGATTTGTTATATTTTTTTTTGCTAATTATATACATATGTATGTAAGCATTTATTTATTTATTTATTTATTTTGTATACATGTCTGTCTTAAATCCAATGTAATCACTATGCTTTGGCAATACATTGTAACAACTGTCATGCCAATAAAGCTCATTTGAATTTGAATTTGAGAGAGAGAGAGAGAGAGAGAGAGAGAGAGAGAGAGAGAGAGAGAGAGAGAGAGGGGGAGAGAAATGTGTGTGAATTGTCTGCGTTTTTGATGCGTCTGCTGACTTAGTTACTTAAAAAACCACCCTCTTTGCCGAGAAATATACTGTAGCGATTCATTATCAATTAATAAAAGTTGTGGGGCAGTGCTGACAAGTTTGAGCTTCTGAATGTTACTTTTTGCACAGCACAATCTCCGAAGTGTGTGTGTTAAAGCAGGCAATTAAAGCAGCGCTAATTAAACGGAACAGTTTTAATGCATTGGCCTTGTCACACACACATACAGTGGTGTTCAGTACTGTCACATGGTATCTGTTATTAAAGAAACTTTTGAAAAGTTAAAAAAATAATAATAATAATATATGAAAAAAAAAAACTTATCTTTACAAACTGTAATGCAAACAAATTTTTTTTTTAATCTTATTGTTTAAAAATGTTTATGTACTGTATATGTACGGGGGGGGAGTATTGGCACAGCAGTTAACCAGAAAATTCAAAATGGCACTTCATGCCAGAAAGTTTGCCGACCCCTGGTCTAAACTGTTCGCCAATCACAACGCAGTGGGAAAGCTAACTAATCACAACACACTTTTTTTTTTTTGGAAGGCGGGCCTTCCTCAAACCCAGAACTAATCAAGCCATTTGTGCCAAGCTGGGGAAAAAGTTGTTGTAATAATGTAAATTATGTGAAAATAATGCATTTTTCAAACCACCAAGCATGAGAACATGTTATAGTACATCCCCAAAACAAAACCCACTACGCTGTGAAGGACTGAAAGTGAAAGTGGGTAAAAGTGTTGTGGTCAGATGAGACCAAAATCAAGCTCTTTGGCATCAACTCAACTAGCCATCTTTGAAGGAGGAAGAATGATGCCTATGACCCCAAGAACACCATCCCCACCTTCAAACATTGAGGTGGAAACATTATGCTTTGGGGGTGTTTTCTGCCAAAGGGGCGGGACAACCGCACCACATCAAAGGAACGCTGGACGGGGCCAGGTACCGTCAAATCTCGGATGAGAAGATTCACGTCTATCTGTCCTGAGCACATGCACATGTGACGTGTACGCGTTCTAGCATAGTAACGGAAGCAATCTGCGCTTATATGTCACTCATTGTTTACACAGTGCACAGAGATTGTGGACTTGTTCACTGGCACTGTGAAGATCTAAAGATATTTAGAAGCACAGGTCATCGCAATGGAAGATGTTTTTAATATATCATCAGACAACGTGGATTTTTCAACGTGGATACTACGCCAGAACATGTACACGTCACGCCCTGGATGCTGTGTATGCGCTCAGGAGAGATGGATGTTGTGGTGAATCAGATGTAAAAAATAATATAAATACTGTTCAGTTTCTCACACAAACCAATCGTTTTGTTTCTTAGGATATCAGTGTATTGTCACGAGTTGCAGGGTTTAATTTGGTTTTGTTTGTTTATGCTTTTTTTATTCTCAAAGATTTGGTAGCCATTGACTGCCATTATATGACTGACAGACTGCAACATTTGAGTTAAAAATCTTTGTTTGTGTTCTACTGAAGAAACAAAGTCATACAATTTTAATTTTTTGTGAACTATCCCTTTCATATAACATAGAATAGAATAGAATAGAATAGAATAGAATAGAATAGAATAGAACAGAACTTGTTACCTGTTTTGGGAGTGTGTGGTCGTGATGATGTCATGGGCATGTCGTCTCTGAGTCTGCGGAGGCCGGAGTTGATGCGTGGTTGGATGTGACTGTAAGGAGTGTGTCGGTGGTTTTGCACCTGCAGCTGCTGTTTGGCTGCTAACAGCCGCCGCTTGAGCCCTTCGTTCTGTTTCTCTAGCTCCTGAACCTTCTCCTGCAGCTCCTCCATCATCTCCTCCATCTCAACATCCCGACCGCCCACTACACGACCCCCCTCGCTCTGCTTACGGTCCTTCACCAAGCGAATCAACTTGGTGGCCATCCTGAATCACCAAAACCAACTAATTACATTATTCTTGTTAATGATCCATTTTTGAGAAGAATACACATAAACCAGATAAACTAGACATGTTTAAATGTTAAAGATTGATCAAACCTGCGGATCTTGTCTTCTTGTTTGCATGTATGTTGCTTAAGTGTAAGGTTTTCATCCTGCAGCCGAAGAAATTTGTCCTCCAGCTCCTCCCTGCTGAACTTGGACACATTCTGCCTCTCTCTGACATTCTGAGACAGCAAAGCCTCTAAAAACAGTTTGAAACAGGATTATTCATTTAACTGCCATTATCTAAAACAACTATTGTCAATCATAATAATACTTTTGTTTCAGTACTGACGAGGCAATGTGGCTGCCCCATTTGGGTTGACAGTGATGTCCTTCACAGGAATATCACCAGCTGTCTCATCAGCTCGAGCAAACATCATTCAGTCTGAAATCAAACATGAACATAGGAATACGAGTAAATTATTTTATTAAAACTTAACTTTAAACACAAAAGTATACAGCGTTATCACCACGTTTATTTTTGTATATGTACTATGGTATTAATATTACCACATTTAAATACGCTTAACATTTAGTATCATGCTAAATATCAAGGTAGCATGGAATCTGATATTTGTGTACTTAATAATTGCACCGATACTATACTTAAATTACGATCTGCTGCATGTTTTCTAACATGTTAAGTCATTTGTATAGGAAATGCATTTCGGAAATACCCATTTCATTAAACACACAAAACAACGTGACAGTAGACTAACTTATAAGCACACAGCGCACTTTAAATCTTCACAAGACAAATTTTTTTTTTACTCCAAACGTGAGCTCACCGATTCAAAAGCATCACACACAGACCACAGCGACAGTTGCTACCAAACAACTCACCCACTTCCGCTTCTACATACTCCAGTTCCTGTAAGTGGCTGATGGGAAATGTAGTTTTTACGGCCCGACGTCTTCGAGTGCTAGAATGGACTGAGCTCAAAAACATCTGTTGAATTTCCGTTGATATGTTGCTATTTTAAATATAAACTAATAATTCGTTCTCTGCACGACAATATATCACATATTCACTAAAATTAATATCTGAATGTCAGAACAAATCTTGCAGGGAACAACAGTGTTCAGTGTGCTCATACAGTATTTACAGTAAAGTATTGAATAAAACGTACCACAGCAAAAGTCTAATTTACTCTTTGGCCTCTATTAAAACGTTATCCAAAAGCTAAAATGCAGGCTGACAGGTTTAGACTCGTAAAACAGTAATTTATGAGTTAAGTCAAGGGGAAATGGCATATTGAAGTCAGAAAGTGGGCGGGACCTCCACTTCCGTGTGACAGGATTTACGCACATATTGGCATTCGCTTTCATACTTACGTAAAATACTCGTCGTAAATTCTATTTGCGTACGCGTCGTCACGCTTACAGCGTAACTCAAATACAGCAGAAGTGAGCTGTCAGTCAAAGGACATTTAAATGGCTACACCGTGCAGAACTGTACAGTCGCTTGCGCTGTCATGAAATAACTTAATTCTTATTTCAACCCCGTTCATTTAATAGCGGTTTGATTCTCTGCATTTCTTGAATTGCAAACAAAGATTCAAGTCGCTATATTTATACACCTACGCACGAAAAGCCCTAAAATGAGCGAGGAGGAAGAAACGTTTGTGAAAATTAGACATGCATTTGAAGATCTGTGTCGAGCTCTGAATATGGATGAGGAGTCGAGTAACGGGGCATGGAGGAGTTATGAAAATATCAGCAAAAATTACACTCTGGAGGTAAAGTCAGCTCATAATATACAGGCCCAGTGCACACGTTTATAAACGTAACTATGCACGCATTCAATAGTACTCATGTGAATAGACATGCTAACGTGTTATTATTATGTTTTAATGAATAAAGTGTGTACTTTAACATATGAAAGAATGTTTAAATATGCGTAAGTGCATACTACGTATTTGACAAGAGTGCAGAATGCGTCCGAGTCGCTGAGTTACGTGTGACATCATCAGCGGCTTTATCTGAATGAACACCTTTCCATCCAAACGATTATAATAATGTAACGCTATAGTAAGAACAAGCTGTGCTTGTAGGTTGTTTTAAGGCTAATACGTAAAAATGAATACAGATTAAATACAGTACCACTTATGTCCTGTGTCACCTTTTTGTGCTTGTGCTGAAAAACATTTCAGCATTGCTACTGTTTTGTGCATGCAGTGATGGGAAATGGTAAAAGCACGATTTTCTGTCAAATTATTATTGTATACATAAATCATGGAATTTACATAGTACACAGTGGTACTTAAAAGTACAATATAATGCTACATATTAAAAATATAGGTCAACCAGGAAAGATATTTTTAGGTTGTTTTAAAAACGTTCTTTCAACATTCTGAGAATGTTATTTTATGGTTGGAGCATAAAAGAATGCTCTTATAACCAAATGAGAACTAACATTAGAGGAACCTTCTGTGTTTACTGGTAAGCTTTTTTTTTAACATGGTAATATCTGGATAATACTGTTTTGCTAGTGTAAACATATACACCACTGGTCAAAAGTAAATGTTTTTTTAAGAAAAGCTCACCAAGCTTGCATTTATTTGATTCAAAGTACAGCAAAAACAGTAATATTGTGAGATATTTTTACTATTTAAAACAACAGCTTTCTATTTGAATATATTTAAAAATGTAATTTATTCCTGTTATCAAATCTGAATTTTCAGCATCATTACGCCAGTCTTCAGTGTCACATGCTCCTTCAAAAATCATTCTAACATGCTGATTTGCTGTTCAAGAAACATATATTATTATTATTATCATTATTATTTTTTTCAGGATTCTTAGATGAATAGAGATATCCAAAGATCAGCTTTTGTCTGAAATAAAAAAGATTTTGTAACATTAAGCTTGGAGTCAGTATATATATGCTTTATTTTTTTTAATTGATCAAAAGTGATGATAAAGTAATTTATAATGTTACAAAACATTACAAAACAATGTTCTTCTTCTGAACTTTATATTCATCAAAGGAACCTGAAAAAAAAATCGACACGCTTTTTTCAACATAATAATAATAATAATAATAATAATAATAAATGTTTTTTAAGCAGCAAATCAAAATATTAGAATGATTTCTGAATGATCATGTGACACTGAAAACTGGAGAAATTATGCTAAAAATTCAGCTTTGAAATCAAAGGAGTAATTCACATTTTAAAATATATTCAAATAGAAAACAAAATTGTACGTTTTTGCTGTACTTTGGATCAAATAAATGCAGGCTTGGTGAGCAGAAAAGGCTCACCAGAAAAGACTTTTGACTGGTAGTGTATGTCATGCTAATTTTAGCTAAATCATCTCTTTTATATCCTCTTTATGTCTCAGGGTAGTGAACTGCACTGGTTGGCATGTGCCCTGTATGTGGCGTGTCGCTCATCAGTGCCCACTATAGGTAAAGGCACAGCTGAGGGCAACTATGTGTCTCTGACCAGAATACTGCGCTCATCACAACAGAGGTCAGTAAACATATTGATTTATTCTGACGATAATACAGATTAGAAAGAGTTAAAGAGATAGAAATGACACAGCTGAACAGTTTAGTGATTGTTGGACACACACACACACACACACACAGAGAGAGAGAGAGAGAGAGAGAAGTGTTGTGTTGTTCCCAAGACAACTTAAAGATCAGCTGGGGATTTACAGAGCTCCATTTCTTCTTGCAATGAGCTTGTAGCTTCTTACAGCTTGTTGAAGCTTTAATGTATACAGTTGTGTAATTTTACAATTAAATAATCATAAAATAAAACGGTAATTTAAGGTCTTTTTTGTAGGAATTATAGCCTTATAATAATAATAATAATAACCATATACAGTATCTGGGTTAATATCAAGTATATGGTATGTCACAAACCTCCCCAGATCAGAAAAATTTAAACAAAAAAATATATATTTAGCTTCAATAAAATGAAGCCCAGCCCAGCTCTTCAGACTGATCTCACCGGGTGTGCTATATCTTTTCTAACTGATCGATCTTACGTTTTTCCTAAAAAATGATGATGAAAACTGGGAAAAAACCCACAGTCTTACATTGATGGAATGTTCAAAAGAGCCAAGACTATTCAAACTCCAACTGTCAAAATTCCCATAACCCCTTGAGACTCAATCAAGATTCCCTTCTATGTACTCTTTCTAATCCATTCAAACTAATTTGCAGATTAACAGATTAACCTCAAATTTCAATATATATTTAAACTGGAATCTTAGAAATATTGCAAACCACAATAAAATACCCAGCATAGTTATATACCCAGCAGAGTCGGTTTGTATACTACTTGACAATAGGTTATTGTAGATAAAATGTTTAGAAATGTCCACTACAGAAGACAATAGTGTCATATGATGCTGGTTGAATGAGGACATTGGTGTATCTCATGAAGTTTGAGCACCTATTACACAATGGAGGCCAATCGGAACAAACTTGGTGGGCATGTTCGACTCATGGCCCTAAAGGTCTTTAAGAATTTTGAAAGAAATCAGCCACTAGTTGGCGCTAACAAGTTTTTTGCCTCTGTAATCATGTGGTGTTTCACACGTCCACAGAATATGCATTTCATTTGATACATCTCCTCATACCGAGCAACTTTGTTGTTGGCTATGTTGGCTATAACTGGGTCATTTAGAAAAGGGGTGTGGCCAAGTATACCCAAAAGCCTATAAAAACAGCCTAAACAAAAACTCTAAACTTTATAAAACTTCTTGAAAACAAAGTTTTGTGGAGATTGGACCATAGGTGGCATTCTAACAGTTAAAAGGGCTTCAAAAACACACTATTTCTATAGTAAAAGGCCTCAAAAAAAAAAAAGCTCATATATTCACACAAACACTAGACCTTCATATCATATGATAGATCCTCTCATTCTGAACAACTTTGCCTCATGGAACACTAATGTCAGTCCAACTGTTCTTTAAATATTTGATATTATTTAAAAAACCTACTTTTGTGAACTAGACCAATTCTTTGGACTCTCTATATCAATAATTATATATAAAAATGTTGAACGTTTGCATTTGGACTGTTATAACATGGTCATTTAATAATATGGTCATGATCTAGTGTATCCAAAAGCCTATACATCCTATAAGTAAAATCATGCATCATGTGTTCTGGTGTCAGTCATTTATTTGCATGTTGCCCTCAAAACCCGGGAATTGTCACTTGCAGCTATATTTGGTTGTTTGGTTAGTAACAGTTGATTTTTTTTAAAGTAAAATATTGACTTAATATAAAGAAAATTAAATGTAAACTTTTTTCAATGAACTTATTCTGGAGTATTTAGATTTTAGAAAAAAAAAACATTTTTTTAATTATTTTTATTATTTTGAACAAAAAACACTGAAAATCTGTAATTCAAGGGATATTAAAGCAATTTCAAGCAAACTGACACATATAATGCAGTGCACAAAATGTTTCTGAGATTATAATATTCAGTCCCTTAATGGATGAAATATGATTTTGCTGTTGATAAATGATATAATTACCATAAATGGATAGGAAATTAGCCTTAAACTGTGTAACAAGGACACAGTAAAATGAACTGTTACCATAATTCCTTAAGTATTATAATAATAATAATAATTTCATGTTTCAGCCTGATTGAGTTTTTCAACAAAATGAAGAAATGGCAGGACATGGCCAACCTGCCCAAGGAGTTCCAGCAGAGCACAGAGAAGCTAGAGAGGAACTTCACTGTCACGTCTGTCATCTTTAAGAAATACGTTCCCTTATTCAAAGACATCTTCAAGGCACCCACAGATGAATTACCAAGAACGCACAGAGGCAGGAAGCAGAGGTACTTCAACCTGACCTTTACCGCATGTTTTGTAACGCTTATAATGTGAAGCACATGGTCATATGATAAATAAGCTCAGGACAGGTCACTGGAGTTCACACATAATCGCAGTAGTGTTCAAACAAGCAGTTTATTTATGCATATGGATCTGATTTGTATTTGACACTGTGCCCGAGAATTAAAGTGTGACACGTTACATAAAAATCTTGGATAATGGAAACAAACAGCTCTACCTTATATTAAGTGTTCATGAGAAGCTTGTGCTGACTGATCTTTCCTGTGTCCTCAGACGACATCCCTGCACTGTCACTGAGGTCTTCAACTTCTGCTGGGTCCTGTTCATACATGCTAAAGGTAAAGAGTTGTTTAACATACCATTCATTTACAGGACCATATTCTACATGTTCCTTTTTCCCCTGAAGATTTTACAATATAATGTTAATTACAGGTTTCAGACTAGTAAAAACATACATGTCTTTACATAACTCAGAATTGCAATATGGAAGTTCAGAATGAAATGAAAGCTTCAGCTTCTCTCACTTGCTTGTGACGCTCAAAAGTCTAGGGTTTCTTTTAAGATTTTTTCATGTTTTTGAAAGAAGTCTCTTCTGCTCATCAAGGCTGCATTTATTTGATAAAAATACAGTAAAAAAAAAAATAATAATAATTTAAGAATCATTACTCCAGTCTTTAGTGTCACATGATCCTTCAGTTCATTCTAATATACTGATTTGCTGCTCAATAAATATTTATGATTATTATCAATGTTAAGAGGATTTTTTTGATGAGTAGAAAGTTTGCATTGTTAGCTTTTGTTAGTACAGTAGAAATATAAATCTTTTGTAATATTATAAATGTCTTCACAGTCAATTTTGATTAGTTTACAAACTGAAAGTATTAACTTTCAAGAAAGAAAGAAAGAAAATTAATTACTTACCCCAAACCTTATAATACACTATAGTATTTGCAGTATTTGTACTGTTTCTGATATCTGACTTTATTGCTACTGTAGCTTTAAGAATTCGTTATGCAATTGACCTCCAGTGATTAGTAGCCACTAGTAGAATATTCATACAGTATGTAAATGATCATGTGTTATTGAGCTCATGTAAATGCCTAAAATGATGCAGTTTACGCGGCAGTTTTCATATCTTTAACTTGTATCTGTTGGACTTTTATGCTTCAATGAGTCACTACACTAAATAACAGTGGACTGAGGGTAGGACAGAAAGAGGTATTAGAGAGGAACCAGTACTGAAGAGATTAGCAGACGCAGAGGAAAGCTCCTGCTGTAATGAGGCAGTGTTTCATGGGATTGTTCCTCCTGTAGTGTCCCTTAAGAGGGTCATAAGCTGTGGAGAGTGTCTAACAGAAGGACAGGCTGTCATTGGCTAAGAGCGCAGAGAGCTTGGTCATGTGACCTGGGCTCATTATGTGGGCATGTGCAGACATGTTTGATTGGGTCAGAGGCCAGCAGGGACAGAGCATTTCCTCACACACACACATCAACACATGCCTGTCTCATCTGCGGAGCCATTCGTTTATTGCTGCGGGTGAATTTGCCTTGTTGAAAGGAGATATTTTTGTGTTGAGCTGCAAGATCAGACATGCTGTAATAAGATCTCAGCAAATTGGATAGTAATCAAGTAGAAATAGGTGAAAACATGATGAAAATTAAAAAGGGAGAAATTATATATCATAATATGCTGATTTGCTGTTTGAGAAACTTTATTATTATATAATATTAAATATATAACTTTATTATTATTATATATTATTGAGTACATTTTTTTCAGGATTATTTGATGAATAGAAAGATCCAAAAATCAGCATTTATCTGAAATAAAATGCTTTTGTAACATTATACAATATACCAACTAAAAAGGTTTGGAGTCGTTTTATTTATTTACTTATTTTGGGGGGAAAGAAATTATAGAAATGACTACTTTTATTTACCAAGGATGATTTAAATTGGTCAAAAGTGATGATAAAGACATTTATAATGTTACAAAAGATTTCTATTTCAGATAAATGCTGTTCTTCTGAACTTTCTATTCATCAAAGAAACCTGAAAAAATTCTACTCAGCTGTTTTCAACATAATCATATGAATAATACATGTTTTTTGAGCATCAAATCAGAATATTAGAATGATTTCTGAAAACTATGAAAACATTTAAGAGCATGTGTTCTCATGATTATATGTATACCTGATGGATGTTCTAAGAAATGTTTTTATAGCCTTGAAATAACGTTATAATCACAACAAGAAAACTGGACATTTTAATGTTCTTAGAATGTCAGAAATAAACATTGAAAATAACATTATATTAGTAGCTTTGAAATCACAGAAATAAATTACATTTTATATATTCAAAATATATATTCAAGTATTTTTTTATTATTATTTTTAAAAATATATGTAAGACTTTTATTGTTTTTTGCTGTATTTTGGATCAAATAAATGCAGGCTTGGTGAGCAGAAGAGACTTAATTAATAATAATTATTATTGTTATTATTATTATTTCTTTTAATTGTCAAAATATAATTTATCATATCTTTCTCTTGATTTGGGGGTGAAATGTGACCTACACATGCTCTTAAACGTTTTTCATAATTTTCACATGATTTGTAATACTACTTATTTTTATGTAATATTTTTGACTTTCAATTCTACATCTTGAGAAGCCAATTAACACTTTTATTCTGATTTAGCTGCATTTTAGATACAGAGTAAAAATGTCCAGATCAGATGTTTGAATTATCTCAGCCATTTTTTTTTTTTCTAGTATTCTTTTGAGCAAGTCATGAATGATTTGTTTGTCAATCCTGAACTGTGTCATTATTAATGTCATACAATACTGGGCGTCATGCAGTTAGCAATGTTAGTTGTACGGGTGTATTAAGACAAAATATCAGAAGTATTTAGTAAGTAAATTGTGAAATTCATGCCTAAAAATCAGAGAGCAGCAGAGCAAGAGGACACCGGCTGTGTGTATTATTTCCTCTTGTGTCGCCTGCGTCACTTAACATAGCAACCAGCCCAGATGACAAGTCAGGACTTGTCTGTGTTTGAGTAAAACTCAGCGGGCCACTGGGGCAGATCTGTGTCCCTCTATATCCCGTCCTGGAGGAAAATCCCTCATTCTGCAGAACTCAATGTCGGGAAAAGAGCCTGCTGCTGGTTAAAGATGAAAGGTTGCATTATCTGGGGAATTAAATAAGAAAATGCATGTAAGTACCAAGTACAGATCATCTTAATTTAGCTTAACAGTTACAGTACCACCTTGGAAATTAAAAGTTTAAAAGTTGTTTGTTTATTTATGGATGGATGGATAGATTGATTAATTGATTTTTAGATTAGATTTTTTGAATTAGATTTTTGCCATTCAATCAAGCAATGAGATTAGAGTTAAGTTCAGATTCACAGGTGCTTGTTACCTTCATTTGTCACATTGGAAATGGAAGGTATTACATGGAATGCATTGCATTGTGGGATACAGTATTGTGCATTGGTTGTATTTTGCACATTACTGGACATTACAGTAGGTCATATTAGCATATAAAGAATTTACATTGCACAGTACACATACTGCAGAAATAGTAAGAGTGTTAGTTTATAGTTTATAGTTCTGTTATTATGCCATGTTTTACAATTCTGTAACAGGGGGCATTCTTAAAAAAAATGTCATTAATACTTCTGTCCCATTTTCCATACATAAAGACTATATTTTAAAAGTGTGTATCTGTCTTTAAAGTTATACCCTATTTTTCGATAGCATTGTAAGCAGTGTTGGGAAAAGTTACTTTTAAAAGTGATACAATATTGTGTTACTCCCTTAAAAAGTAACTAATTAAGTAACTTTTTATGGGAAGTAGTGTGTTACGTTACTTTTGCGTTACTTTCACACTATTTTTTAAATCTGGGCAGGGTTGCTTGTTTGTTTGTGATATAAAAAGTTATATTTTTAGCAAATGTAAAAGATCTTTCACACCAAAAGGTGAAATGAATAAGTCATGTCTGTACATTAGAACACAGGAGATGAAAGTTCAGCTCTATTCAAAAATAACAAAATAAAAAAAAAAAAACAATGAAACAACTGTTAGTTTATCTAAAATACATAAGGCATATTTGTGTTATTTAACATATTTAATTATTACAGGTTTGTGTCATATTCTGAGTTTGTATTTCACTGTTTTAATTCATTCTAATGAATACTGTTTTTGAATTTTGAAAGAATCTGAGATTAATTAATGCATGTTCACATTTACTCTAAAACTATAGTAACATCATGTTTACACAACGCATGCTATGCCTCTGTACTTACGATTTCTCTCGACATGAGGACAGGAATAATAAATAAATGGGAAAACAAAGTAACTGGCATTACTTCTTGTAGATTAAATTAAGTAAATTTAAGTAAAAAGTAATCTGATTACGTACCTAACGTTACTTATAATGCGTTACCCCCAACACTGACTGTAAGTGCAAGTCAAATTTATTTGTATTGTTCTTTTCAAAATACACGTTGTTTCAAAACAGCTTTATGTAAAATTATGATGATTAGGTTAGAGCTGACAAAAATGTAGTTTGTGCCTTTTTTAAGTTATATAAATGTTATGACAACGTAATGTTAACATAATGTTTAATAAAGTTAATATTTGATACGTTCTCATAATGCTGAGAGGGAGCGGTCTTAGAGTACCATTCTCAGAAGGTTCTCATGATATTATTTGTACTTGATGGATGTTCTAAGAAACGTTTTTATAGCCTTGAAATAATGTTATAATAACAACAAGAAACCTGGACATTTTAATGTACTTAGAATCTCAAAAATAAACATTGAAAATAACATTATATTAGTAGTATAAGTAGTATTTGTGGTATTACTACAGTGTTGCAAGAAATGTTTTTGTAGCCTTTAAATAATGTTACAATCATGACAAGAAAACTAAACACTTAAACAATGTTCCCACAGCAGTTGAGATTTTCTGTTGGTAAACATCGCTTCACAGGCTTGATGCTTACTTTGCATTGCACAGGCTGGTACTGTTACTCTCGAAATGAATTAAACAGGAAATTATAAATCCAGGCATTGTGGCCTAACAGCACACGTTGATTTTTTGCAGACTTTTCCTGTTGTTGCAGTAGAGTTGGCCACCTGTCTGCTTGATATATGTTTGTAGTGTGATCGGCAGTGTTTTCCTGCTCAACACTATTGTGCTCAGCTCTTTACTGTAATACGTTTGACAGATTGTTTAGTTTCAGTTGAGGAAACAAGTTAATACCAAAGTATAAAGGTTCCAACCAGAACCAAAAAAGGTGTTTACAGTTGAATGTCATAAGAGATCCTTGTAGAGCCACAACTGAAACTCTTATATATTATTGTTTTTTTCTCCTCTCTTCTTTAGGAAACTTCCCAATGATCAGTGATGACCTGGTGAACTCGTATCATCTGCTCCTGTGCGCTCTGGATCTGGTTTACTGCAACGCTCTCCTGTGCTCTAGTCGTAAAGATCTGCTCAACCCAGCTTTCAAAGGTCCCACACACACAGCATTCATTCTTCTTCAAAACCAAAATGAAGCATTTTATTTGGGATCAGCTGTCCAGACAAGTAAGGTCAAACAAACATTGATTTGTGCTTGTCTTGTGCACAGGGTTGCCTGAGGACTTCAACAGTAAAGATTATAAGCCTGGCCCAGGTTCATTATGTTTCATAGAGAAGCTGTGTGAGCTTCATGATGGGCTGGTGCTGGAAGCCAAAGGAGCAAAGGAGCATTTCTGGAAACCCTTCATTAAGAAACTCTTTGAGCGCAAGGTACTGGAAATGCACTAGACGTATGATTGACACTAATGGTCAAAAGTCTTTTATTGTCAACAAGGCTGCATTTATTTGGAACAAAATTACAATAAAAACAATATATAACAGCAGAATAATATAGTAAAATAATATCTTTAAAATGTCATTTATTTTTGACTAAGTATATGTAACATTTGCCATTTCCTACCTTTTTTCTCTCACAGGTTTTGAAAGGGAAAGAAGACACCCTGACAGGATTTTTAGAGCCAGTGAATTTTGGTGACAGTCTGTGAGCATCTCTTTTCAGTTAAAAACTCACTTCACATGAATCTGCTCAAACGTTTCTCCTGTAGTTTTATGATCTCCTCTCTCTCTCTGTTTCTTTAGTGCTTCTCTGAACCGTGTGTATGAGGAACACGTGTTATCATCTGGTTCTCTGGATGAGAGGATATTTCTGGGAGAAGCGGCCAGAGAAGACATTGGCACCCCAGGACCTTGTTTGTGTGAAGGGATAGAGAACCAGGAACGACTGACCAACCCCCTTCAGATCTCAATGACAGTATGTGTGTCCAACAAACATAAATGAACAATGAACAATGGTGTTATATTTACTAATAAATGTGTGTGTTTGTTTCACAGGCATCTGCTCTGAAAGTGTCCACTCCTTTGACAGGAAGGAGGTACGTGCCGGAGAGCAGTGCGGGTACCCCAGTTTCCACGGCGATGCAGAGTGTGGGCCGTCTGCACACTCTCCTGACAGGATTCAAATACAGACCCAGTATGAGACTCAGAGACATATTTAGGTGAGCCCAAGTTAGCTTCTGTTGCAGTCACAATCTGCTGCATACACCCAAAGACAAGAAGCAGAGTACCTGTATTTACTGATGGTTCACTGCAATCACAGTTCACTGTCAGATGGAATGTTCTTGTACTGATTCCACTGTCCTGTAATTTCCAACACGCTTTAATTAGAGGATATTTCAGTCACTGTGATTCCAGAGAGCCCAGTAAAACTGTGATTCTAGTAAGGTGTTTTTCCAATAAATTGATGGAATTCAATATTTTCCATAAACTGTGATTCCAGTAAGATGTTAGTCCAATAAATTGTTTTTAACACAAACTGTGATTCCAGAAAATCCAGTAAAAATAAATTTCAGTAAGATGTTTGTTCAGTAAATTCCAGTTACTTATATAAACGGTGATTCCAGAGAGGCCACAGCTGTGATTCCAGAGAGTCCAGAAAAAAATGTGATTCCAGAAAATCCAGAAAAAATGTGATTCCAGAGAGTCCAATAAAATGTGATTCCATAAAGTCCTGTAAAAAGCTGATTCCAGTAAGATGTTTGTGCAATAAATTGACATAATTCCAGTTACTTCTATAAACTGTGATTACAGAGAGTCCACAACTGTGATTCTAGAGAATCTAGGAAAAGAATTGGATTCCAGTAAGATGTTTGTCCAAAAAAATGACATAATTCCAGTTACTTCTATGAACTGTGATTCCAGAGAGTCCACAACTGTAATTCCAGAGAGTCCAGTTAAAATGTGATTCTAGAAAGTCCTGTAAAAATGTGATTCCAGGAAGATGTTTTTTTCAATAAATTGACTTAATTACAGTTACTTCTATAAGCTGTGATTCCAGAAAGTCAACAACTGTAATTTTGGAGAATCAAGTAAAATGTGATTCCAGTAAGATGCTTGTCCAATAAATTTACGTAATTCCAGTTACTTCTAAGAACTGTGATTCCAGAGATCAGTAAGATCTGATTCCAGAAAGTCCCGTAAAAATGTGATTCCAGTAAGACATTTGTCCAATAAATTGACATAATTCCAGTTACTTGATAAACTGTGATTCCAGAGGGTTCAGTTAAACTGTGATTCCAAAGAGTCCGGTAACAATGTGATTCCAGTAAAATGTTAGTCCAGTAAACTGACATAATTGCAGTTATTTCCATAAACTGTGATTCAAAAGTCCAGTAAAACTGTGATTCCAGAGAGCCCAGTAAAAATGTGATTCCAAATAGTTTAGTAAAACTGTGATTCCAAAGAGTTCAATAAAAATGTTATTCCAGACAGTCCAGTAAAACTGATTCCAAAGAGTTCAGTAAAACTGTGATTCTAAAGAGTTCAGTAAAAATGTGATTCCAGAGAGCCCAGAAAACTAAGATTCCAAAGAATTCAGTAGAAATGTGATTTCAGTACATTGATGTAATTCCAGTTAATTCCATAAACTGTAATTCCAGAGAACCAAAAAAACGGTGATTCACGAGAGTCCAGTAAAAATGTGATTATAGAGATCCCATAAAAACTGTGATTCTAAAGAGTCCAGTAAAACTGATTCCAAAGAGTTCAGTAAAACTCTGATTCCAAAGGGTTCAGTAAAAATGTGATTCCAGAGAGTCCAGAAAGCTAAGATTCCAAAGAATTCAGTAGAAAGGGCGATTCCAGTACATTGATGTAATTCCAGTTATTTCTATAAACTCTGATTCCAGAGAGCCCAAAACAGTGATTGACGAGAGTCCAGTAAAAATATGATTACAGTAAGATGTTCGTCCAATAAATTAACGTAATTCCAGTTCTTTCTATAAATTGTCATTCCAGAGAGTACAGTAAAACTGTAAACTGTGATTAAGTAATTACAGTGTATTCTGATTACAGGGATTCCAAAATGTGATACTAAATTTTGGATTGAACTGGAATTCTAGTGATTGTGACTGCGGTGATTCCATTGACCTGTGAAATCTGCTATGCACTGGAATCAATGGTATTTTCTGTTTATGTGTAACAGATCGTGTGTTAGAGACCCCAGTGAATCCATAGCAGCTAGACTGAAGGATATGTCAGAGATTTTTCTTCAGAACTATGAGGGAACAGGAGAAGACAATAAGACTCTGGCTAGAGGTGTGCATGTTTATATTTTCTTATGTCAGTTTTCTGAATTTTTTCTTTAATTTGTAGCTTATGGCTTTTCCCACAACTCAAACACTGATCAAAACATTGGGGCATCCTTATTCACAGATGTTGCAGTGAAGTATTTTTGCTTGGCTGAGGCACTTTATTACAAATCACTGGAAGTGATTATCAACCAGGAGAAGAAACGACTTGGAGACATGGACCTGTCTGTAGGTTTCATCTTCACACAAATTACACTATATGCCTTAACTAATCCATGAATGGAATGTATATACTACTGAAAAACTGTTAAATATTAGCAGCACACTTAAGGTAATTCTGTCTGCTCTATCTGCTGAATGTTATATTATGTGTCTCAGGGTATTCTAGAGCAGGATATATTTCACCGGTCACTGATCGCCTGCTGCCTGGAGATTGTGATCTTCTCATATCGACCACCAGGACAGTTTCCCAGAGTCCTGCAAATCTTTGATCTCCCTGCTTATCACTTTTATAAGGTAAATTAATGTAGAGATATCAAATAACTGTGAAAATTGTATGCATTCATTCATAAGAGTCAAAGCCTCTCATCTCGCTCACAGGTGATTGAGGTGTTGGTACGGGCAGAGGAGGGTCTTTTCCGGGAGGTAGTCAAACATCTGAACCATGTTGAGGAGCAAGTCTTGGAATCTTTAGCGTGGAAAGGAAACTCCCCGCTGTGGGAGAGCATCCGAGAAGCCAAGAACTGCGTTCCTGCCTGCCAGGAGGTCAGAATAATATAACTGCCTATGATCACATAAACATGATCAATGATTTTTGCTATCCCTTGTGAAAAAGTATATTTTAGGATACTTTTAAATAGAGTACATAAATAATATACTTTTAAAGAGTATACTTAAGTGTTAAATGGATTACAGGTAATGCCTCCTCAACACCTGGAGGACAGTTCAGGAAGCAACACACACACTCCCAGCAAGAGGGAGTTCAGCAGTAACATCACAGGAGCAGGAAAAGGTGCCTTTCATTGAATGAAACAATTACTGTGACTGAACACACATGATTTCTATACGTTTGTTGAAACTAACTGAATGCTTATGCTTTAATATGTTTTTTTTAATCTTCTACAGGAGTTTCTCCATCCCCTACATCTCTCCATGACCGCTACAGCTCGCCTCCTACTGGCACAGCCTGTCGCCGCCTCTTTGTCGATGGAGATTCAACCTCTGAGCCTGTTCAACCTGTCAAAGTTGCCCAGCCGTCTCTGGTCAGCCCCATCCCAGCTGGACAGACTGTGGTCACCATGGCAACAGCAACTGTCACAGCAAACAACGGCCAGACAGTCACCATACCTGTTCAAGGTGCAGAACTATCTACAAAATCATCAATTTATCATCAGTACCTTTATGAATTGGTTATTAAGTAGGTGATGCCAAAAAAATCACTCTAGCAATCTAAACATAAACTTCTTCTACTTAAAAATAAATACATGAATAAATAACAGTTTTAAAAAACGACCATTGCTGTGAGCATGTAAAATGTGCTGCTGCTCCATGAATAGTCCTACATCAATCCCTAAGGAGATCTAAACAGGTAGTGCTGGGGGAGGTGGAGGGTTTCAGAAGAATTACCATCTTAAAGCAAACAATGTTTCAGACTATTTGAGCTGCAGAATGAGCAGAGGCTATGACTGAACACACAAGAACACACTGAACACAGTCTGTGCCATGTGGAGTTTTGTGACTAAATACATAAATAAAATAAAGTAAAATACATTTTCTTAAATTAAAAAAAATGTTTAATTTGTAAATATATAAACAGTTTGTTGTTAATTTCCATTTGTACAAAATATGGTATCTTACATTTTTCTTTATTTTGATTACAAAATTGATTAAAAAAACGTAATCTCTTTACACTTTACAGGAATAGCAAATGAGAGTGGAGGCATCACATTCATCCCGGTGCAGGTGAGCGTAACGGGTCAGAGTGGGGGGGCTCTGCCAACGCTCAGTGCCCAGGCTCTGACCGGCACCCTGACCGCCCAGCAGCTGGCCGCAACACCCACAGGCACAGTCCAGAACACCCCCAGCCCTGCCAAACAGGACAAGAAGATCCCTCAGCAGGGAACACCCACCAAACGAGCACAAAAGACCGGCTCCCTCTGCCTGTTCTTCCGCAAGGTACAGTAAGATCTGTATTTATTAAAAGAGCAGGTCATATGGTTTTTTAAAGTGTCCTTATGTTGGAGTCCCCTAAAACAGGTTTAAATGCATCCAAGGTCAGAAAACTTAATTTTCCCAGAATATACATTTATACATAGTCATTTGTCTATGATTGCTCATTCAAATCTGTTTTGAGCATAATGTCTGTAAATCCCTCTCTCCCATTAGCCTACTCTGCTCTGATTGGTCAGCTGGCCAAGCCTGTTGTGATTGGCACATAGAGGAGTATTTAACAAGTTAGTGAGTGCTACCATCTGTGTTGCCTAGTCTGGGGTTGTTTTTCGATGTTGCGGGTTGAAGCAACCCCAATAACGTCATATTTAGCCCCTGGAATGCGAATTAACCAGGGGAACCTTGACAAAAAGTGTGTATTTTACAAGACGGAACACGATTTTTTAACGGGGGACCCCCCTCGAAACACGATTGGGCTAGTTTTGAGTAGCACTTGGGCGGGTTTTGTTGTGACAACCTGGCAACTCTAGCATGCACCTTTACATAAAACAATAATATAATCCGTTCTTAAAATAATGACATAAAAACATTGTGCCCACAATTAAAGTTTAGCTGCTAAACTGTAAACACTTAACAAAACAATAATGGTGGATACGTTAGCTGAGTGCTAACGTGACTAACTGATGAAACAAGACAGTTTGCAGGCACACCAGCCTAACTCACTCATCTCTCTCTCTACCAGGTCTTTTACTCCCTACATTAACCCTATAACTGCCGTTGCAGTGTCAAAAGAACGACAGTCTAGATTAATCATTAAATTCTTAGTGTGTTCACAGCAAATTATCAGAACTATTTTAGCAAGAAAGTATTATCATGCTTTATCTGGAAACCTGAAGCTGCACTAGGTATACATCACACAAAAAAATAGATATTTTGAGCACTCAACTGAGAATGTACACATAACGTATCAGTCGTACTTACAGGTTGTGGTTTGGAGACACTTACAAATGAGATTAGAATCCAAAGAATCGAATTGTATTGCTGTGGTATCCTGGAAAAAAATTCCTTTTAACCACTGATCCTTCACATCATCGTTCAGCAGCGTAAACAAACTTGCTTTCACAACGCATTACACAGCAACTTCTGGACATGATGTAAACACACTAACTAGCAGAGGTGTTTGTGGGCAGGGCAGACAGGCAGGGATTTTGCTAATGTGTTACTGAGTGACATAGATAGGTAACAGGCAAAAGATCTGAAAATAGAACGAGACAGTATCTTTATGTAAAATGCACTTTTTGATTAACAAATTTGCAGACTGTTTACATTGAAGGATAGCTACATTACAAACTGCAAAAGAGATATTTTTTGAAAACCCATATGACCTGCTCTTTTAATCATTCACATATAATTTCGTCATGAAACTGTAGATGGTGCAGGCTAGCAATCACACCATTTACTACATGGCCGAAGCTTATTGGCTTCTGCTAAATCTGCAACTAATGAGCTTCCTTGCTCAGCATTTTGTGCCAAATCTAGACAGGTGGTGCTGGGGGAGGTGGTTCGCAGGAACTGGATTATTTTAAAGTTCAGTGTGAACTCTGAAACCCTCCACCTCCCCCAGCACCACCTGTCTAGATCTGCTACAGGATTTATGTATGAATATTCATCTGACATGTTCACAGAAGCGTATCCGTGTAGCAAGTTCAGCAACAGAATTGTCCATAGCAGAACTAGTCTGCCATGGCCAAATACATTAAAACTGACATATCTATTAGCATGCTAAAAAAGCATGGCAAAGTGTTGCCATGATTGAAATATCAATAGATTTACTACTATTTACTACTTCAACCTTCAAACTAAAAATAAAGCCTCTTTCCTTCATCAGGTGTATCACCTTGCTAGTGTGCGTCTAAGAGACTTGTGTGCCAAACTGGACATTAGCGCAGATCTGCGCAGGAAAATCTGGACATGTTTTGAGTATTCACTAGTGCACTGCACTGACCTCATGATGGACCGACATCTGGACCAGCTCCTCATGTGTGCCATCTATGTCATGACAAAGGTATTTAAACATTATTTACCATACAACCGTTATTTCTATAGTTATTCATAGGTGTATTTCTATGTATTTAGTCATATTCTAGAATTATGTCGCTGTTTTTCTTCTGGAAATGAATGTATAGCTTAATGTTTGTCAAAATTGCAATGCACTGATGTGTGAAATCAAGGTTGCACGTTACAATATGTCACATGTGACTTCTTTATTTCAAAAGAGCAAGAAAAATGCCAGCTTTAACTGTTTTGTTCATTGTTCAGGTGACGAAAGAGGATAAGTCTTTTCAGAACATCATGAAGTGCTACAGATCTCAACCTCAGGCCAGCAGCAGTGTGAGTGTAACTGCAGTGCATGTGTAAAAAGAGTGACAAAGATGATAAACATATTAATGAAGATGGCAATGCTATCTCAGGTGTACAGGAGTGTGCTGATCTCTGGGAGGAAGAGACGGCATTCAGGAAACAGTGAAAACACCCACAGACAGTGCTCACCTACAGAGGGAGGACAAGAACAAGGTAGCACACAATATATAGAGCTTTTGACACTGGGCAGCCTGGTATTTTGGTAGTTCTGTAATTTACAACCCCACTTAGTGAATGTTTTTGAGATGTTTTGTTCTGTTTTGTTCCCTTGAACCTTTTTGATGCATACTGGTCTGTTTTTGGGAAGAGAACCCGAACAATAACCATTTTTGTTCTAGGACAACTTTGATTCACTTTTTTGATCCACTTCAAATGTTGACTACTTTATTTATGTGCGTGTGTGTGTGTGTGTGTGTGTGTGTGTGTGTGGTTTCATAAATCTAGACTGAGCCCTTATAAATCATAAGTCAGAGTGTTTAATTACATTAATTGATTTCAATGTCATCTTTAATAAGTTTTAATGTCTCACAGTGGTATTTCTGTAGTTCATATAAAAATGTCTTAATAATAAAATGTTTTAATAACCAAAAATGGCATAAAAGTAGTAATAACAGCTTAATAACAATGTAACATTCAAAACTTGAAGGTATTTGATCATATACAGCATGGTTTTAGTTGGAAAAATATTTTTGTCATAACTGTTTTATAGGCTCACATACAACCAGTTCTAAATGGACACAGGAATGCAGAAATCAGTTGCAGGTTTTGAATTCATTACAATGACTTCCTGTTTTTCTGTTTTACAGCCAGCGGTGAGAGCAGTCCCATGTCCATGCGCTCCAGCAGCACTCTGCCCATTCCCCAGCCCAGCAGCGCCCCATCCACCCCAACCCGGGCCCCTGGGGGCCTCCAAGAGCAGGAGGAGGAAAGGGGAGACCTCATCCGTTTCTACAACCACGTCTACATCAAACAGATCAAACCATTCGCTCTGCGTTACTCCAGCAACTCGCCGAAAAATGGGGTAACTATTGTCTGTTTTCAGTATTACTGTAAACAGGTCAACTCAAGTCAAGTCAACTTTATTTCTATAGCACATGCATAGTTCAGATTCAAATTATTCAGCTCCAGTCATTTCAGTGTTGATTCAGATTTATAACTGCAGTTGTGTGTGTATTTTCAGGCTGAAGCACCTCCCCTTTGTCCATATCCATCACTCCGCATTGGCTCTCCACGACGGGTGCTCCTTTCCCACAATCACTCCATTTACATCTCTCCACACAAGACCGGCAGCCCAATTTCTCCTCGAGACAAGATCTTCTACTACGTCAGCTCCAGCCCATCTAACGTAAAACATTTCCTGTTCAGATTAATTCTTCAGATTCAATCAAAACGTAGTTCTCAAACTATTTTTCACTTCATCTCACAGCGGCTGCGAGAGATTAACAGCATGATCCGGACGGGCGAGACGCCCACCAAGAAGCGAAGTATCGCCCTGGAGGAAGAGCAGCAGTCTCCGGCTAAAAGGCTCTGCCAGGAGAATCAGACAGCTCTGCTCAGGCGCCTACAGGATGTGGCCAACGACCGAAGCTCCTCCCACTGATGATCCCAAAACTTTAACACCCGTAAAGATAGAAGTCACCCAAAATCAGTGTTTTGGATTGACAACCACATTTATTTACAGGCGTGAGTCTCCAAATGTCCTGTCCACACAGCAGCTTAGATAGAGGCTCGGATACTCAAATAATCATGTTTCAACATGGAACGACAGTCAAGCGCATATTCTAGAGAGCACAACAGTAAAAATGCCATTCATGTGCATAAGAAAATTGTTTTTTAACAATAGCTTATAAACTTACAAAGACAGACCTTCTGTGAGCTCAGAAGTTGTTATGGATAAGCTTTTGTTGAAGGCATCAGCTTGCATTACTTCAACTTATGTTTGAAATAATCATGTTTAACAGCCGAATCCCTGGTGAAAAACTACATTACCCATGATGCTGTAGAGAAATGTAACCAATCAGTGAGTCGCAGCGAGTAAATCATGTTCTCACCCTCATGTCGTTCCACATCTGTATTAGTTTCTTCTGTTGAACACAGAAGAAACCAAACAATTGATGGTAGCCATTGACTTCTTCAGAATGTCTTTTTTTGTGTTCAGTAGAAAAAAAGAAACTCATATAGGTGTGGAATGATGTGAGGGTGAGTAAACAATGGCAGCATTTTTGGGAACACTCCACTTTTTTTGAAAATAGCCTAATTTTCCAACTCCCCTAGAGTTAAACAGACGAGTTTTACAGTTTTCAAATCCATTCAGCCGATCTCCATGTCTGACTGTAGCGCTTTTAGCATAGCTTAGCATAAATCATTGAATCTGATTAGACCGTTAGCATCTCGCTCAAAAATAACCAAAGAGTTTCGATATATTTCCTATTTAAAACTTGACTCTTCTGTAGTTACATTGTGTACTAAGACCGACAGAAAATGAAAAGTTGCGATTTTCTAGGCTGACATGGATAGGAACTATACTCTCATTCCGGCATAATAATCCATGGGTACCATGGGTGCAGCAGGCATAATGATATTACGCAACGCCTAAATATAGTCCCCAGCTATTTTACTATTAGCTTAGTGGCTTAGTGCTGGTGACATTGGAAGCTACCTAGCTGGGGACTATTTTCAGGCGCTGCGTGATATCATTGCGCCTGCTGCACCCATGGTACGGCAGCAAAGTTCCTTGATTATTACGCCAGAATAAGAGTATAGTTCCTATCCATATCAGCCTAGAAAATCAAAACTTTTAATTTTCTGTCATTCTTAGAACACGGTGTAACTACAGAAGAGTCAAGTTTTAAATAGGAAAAATATCAAAACTCTTTGGTCATTTTTGAGTGAGATGCTAACGGTCTAATCAGATTCAATGATTTTTGCTAAGTTATGCTAAAAGTGCTACCGCCAGACCCAGAGATCGGCTGAATGGATTCAAAAACTCTAGGGGAGTTGGAAAATTAGCCTATTTTCCCCAAAAAAAATGGAGTGTTCCTACTTGTGGCCAAGTTGTATGAATTTTAATCATTTTAAATCAATTCAATTTAGTTAGAATGAGAAATGAGGAAACAAATTTGCCTAAAACAAGAGAGTGAATGAAAAAGTCATAGTACATAATTCTTAAACCCATGATGTTTTGTTTCTGTGCACGTCATATTCCTTTGTGCTGAGATTTGTCAGAATATCTCTTTGTGCTAAACAAAAAGAAAGTATGGGATATGAATGACATGATCATTTTATTTTTGGGAGAAACATTGCTTTAAAGCCATTTTTAATAAACAGATGGGCTAATAAAAGATCATCATCTAATGAATCGCAATCAAGCTAATCAGCCACGATCAACCAATGATCTCAGCTCAGATATTTTTGAAGCTAAAAGAGTATTTTGTAGACATAGAGTTTGCTTAAAATGCTCGGATGTGTCATAAGACTGAAGGAGATTTGAAGCACTTAACGACGGATTTGTTTGCAGATCTTTGCTCTGAGTTTACTGTGTGTGTTTTATAAAGAGTTATTTTTCATAAAGAGTTTTATAATGTATAGTGTCAAGAGATGTATTGCTTGTCTTGTATGTGTTTAAGGCTGGTTTATATATTTATGCTATTTTTCTAACTTTAGTTTGTTAGATGAATAACATCAGGTAACAGTCATGTTAATAGTAGCAAGTGAGTGTTTTTTTGCCGTATTTATTTGCCACGTTGTTCTCTGCATGTATTAGACAGTTAAATCTTATTTCCTCTTCAGCTCTGAAGGGAATTTATTCAATAGTTTCTGCTTGTAAACATAAAATCTTGTTTCCTTCCCTCGTTTCTGAAGAACGCCGTGTTTGTTGTAAGTGCCTTTTCTCCTGGACTTTTTGCCTTTCCTGATAATCTCTGTGCTTTACTCTGAGTCTAACACAGCAGCCCAGCATTAAATTATCATCCAACGTTTAATAAATGTTTTTTAAGAAAAATTATCTCAAGTTGTACTATTCTTTCCAAGTCTAGTCTACAATGATTTTAACCAGGTTAGTCTGAAATATTGACTTAAATATGTCATTATTTGGTTTCTAACAATCATGGAATGAATGCTAGTCTTATTTTAGTATTATATACTCTACCAGTCAAAGGTTTTTGAACAGTAAGATTTGTAATGTTTTACAAAAGCAGTAATATTGTGAAATATTTTTACTGTTTAAAATAACTGCTTTTTATTTTAAAAATGTAATTTATTCCCATGATCAAAGATACATTTTCAGCATCATTACTCCAGTCTTCAGTGTCACATGATCCTTTAGAAATCATTCAAATATGCTGATTTGCTTCTTCTTCTTATTATTATTATTATTATTATTATCAATTTTAAAACAGCTGAGTACAGTTTTTCAGGATTCTTTGATGAATATAACAATTCAAAGATTAGCATTTATCTGAGAGAAATTTCAAAAATGTATTATTATTATTATTATTATTATCAATTTTAAAACAGCTGAGTACAGTTTTTCAGGATTCTTTGATGAATATAACAATTCAAAGATTAGCATTTATCTGAGAGAAATTTCAAAAATGTATTATTATTATTATTATTATCAATTTTAAAACAGCTGAGTACAGTTTTTCAGGATTCTTTGATGAATATAACAATTCAAAGATCAGCATTTATCTGAGAGAATTTACAAAAATTAATACTTCTATTTAGCAAGGATGTTTTAAATTGATGCTAAAGATGTTTATAATGTTACAAAAGTTTCTTATTTCAGATGATCAAATGATCAATCAAATGATTTCAGATACAAAATCTACTCAACTCTTTTCAACACAATTATAATAATAAATGTTTCTGAGCAAATCAGAATATTAGAATAATTTCTGAAGGATCATGTGACTAGAATAATGATGCTAAAAATTCAGTTTTGAAATCACAGGAATAAATTACATTTTAAATATATTTAATAGACAGCAGGTATTTAAAAGAGTGAACATTTTTAAAAAATGTACTGTTTTTGCTGTACTTTGGAACTTGGTGAGCAGAAGAGACTTCATTAAAAACATAAAAAATCTTGACAGTGTATACTTTATAGTATTGTATTATTTATTCATATTTTAATGGCCTTTTATTTTGTATTTTCAGTGTTATTTAAACTATAAAATAAACACAATAAATAAATGTATTTATTGTGTCATTTGTATTAACAAAAAAGTGTAATGGAGCAACCATGTCTAAAGACCTAGAAATGTGCTTTTATGAAGTTTATTGCTTTAGTTTTAGTTCAGTTTTTCTTAAGTTTTTCAAGTTTAGATTTTTTATCCAATATTTATATTTGATTTACACTGAAAATAAATGTTATATTAGTGTAGGGCTTTTATACAGTAGTTCAATAAACAAGTTAGTATTTAAACAAACAAACAAATAGCCAATTAGTTCTTATTACTTTTTCCAGTGAAAATAATAAACACACACACACACACACACACACACACAAACACTAAATAATTATAAACCTATATAAGAAATGTATGTTTGCTGTGTTTTTAGTAGTATTTTATCACTATTTAACAGGTGTTACAAAATTGATCAGGTTCTGCAATTGTCATTAATAGCCTAATTCATAAACAAAAACAGAAAACTAATCATTTGCAATTTAGGTGTATTAAATGTGTAACATTGTGGCTTTCAAATATGTTAAAATGACAACATTTCCAGTTGATACCATATTCATTTCTGCTAATTCATATGGTATGGAAAGTGGGGAAAAATAAATAAATGGGTTCTGCTTTGGTAGCATTGTATAAAACATTTTTCCCAGCAGATGGAGCACTGGAGTTATGGGTTTGGAATATATTTAACATTCACACGTGAACGTGCCGTTTGCAAATGCTTCTAGATTAATGAAACTCTGCTGTGATTAATTATATATAGAAAGATAAAACATGCTTAAAAAGGATATATTTTCTAGTTATTTTTCAAAACTAAATCTATTGTACCAGCCCAAAGCGGATGAACTTCCTAATCTCCATAAAAGACTGAAAAGAGACAAAAACTGACACAAATACTGTGAGAAAGAAAAACACTGTGTGCTTTAAAAATTAACTACATAAAAATGCAATATAAAAAGTACCAAGCTACTATAAAAAACAGACCAGGACAGGATGTGCTCTTGTATTTTACCCCAAACAGGGCAGGAGTGTGGACTGATGCCACATGTGATGTGTCATCAACAAACTTCAAAGCGTGTGAAGCAGACACAAAGAGTCTGTCCTGCCTCTGGGCTCAAATATCGCGGGGTTATAATATCTAGAGCTCACTATGATAATACAAATCACACAATAAGCAGCAGTGAGCTGGAGCCAGACGACATGAATCATCTTACGTGATTCAGCGTTACTCACAAACACACTGTATGAATTTAATATCGAAAGCTCACAGTCACAGCTAAGGGATAAAGTCTACTCACAAAACTGTTTTAACGTTTGAGGGAAAACACAGAAAGATTGTCTGAGAAACTGTAATCTTGTGTGTTATACTGTAATCCCGAATAGTGAATTTTATAGATTTCGCAATCCAGTTGACGTACTTATTTGCTTATTTATAAGGTTAATGACAATGATTGTACAATGTAAATCGACTAACTAATAATTAAACCCTTCATAATTTGACACAATTCAAACACTGACTTAAAATGTACAGATGGCAAACGTTTATTTATTTATTTAAAACACAAATACATGTGAGTCAAAAGTTTAAAAGTTTAATTAGAAAAGAAGCAAGACGAATATCTGTAGACATATGTCCATCCCAGGCTCTCCAACATCTGATATTGTTCTTATATGGAATTATTCACTTCATTGTCATGCTTACTGTATATGGAGTTATGCTGTAAAAATCTCTTCTTAGTCATGCAGAGATCGTTTATGGAGTCTCCTATTATTAGTGATCAAACAGCAAGACATTATCTAATGGCTGAATAGAACGGCTGAGGGACACCTGTGTTGATTTGACCTCCATCATCATCATTGTGGAAATGATTCAGAGCTTCTGGGAACCATGTGTGAGTCTCAGCACTTCTGCTTCTGAATAAAAGCCGGCCATAGCTGAGGCTGTGAGTCAGTGTGTGATCTCAGCGTCTGAAATATGACCACATGCTGCTCTCATAAGGCTCATTCAGCATCACTATGAGCCCAGGATGGTTATTATGTTGCATTTGATCATTCAGTGACCCCCAAACAAATCTAGGTCTGAAAATCTTTGGATTAGATTAAAATATAAACAAGTGGCATTTATGTAATTATTTAACACATTGAAGTAAAACATTTCACAAAGAGTTCAAATTGTAATTCTGTCACTTCCTCTTACTTAGACACTCCATCTTATTTAGTCTAAATGCTTCTGGATATTCAAGATTCACAGATTAAATGGTTTAGTCACAAAAAATGAAATAAATATACAGTTGAGGTCAAAAGTTTACATACACCTTGCAGAATCTGCAAAATGTTAACTATTTTACCAAAATAAGAGGGATCATACAACATGCATGTTATTTTTTTTAGTACTGACATGAATATTGCACATAAAAGACATTTAGATATAAAAAATGCCCTGTTCAAAAGTTTGCATACACCATTTTTGTTTAGTGATAGTTGTTCATTATTCCCTTGTTTATCCTGAACAGTTAAACTGCCCGCTGTTCTTCAGAAATTTATTTTTATTTTTTTGGTTTTTATTTGAACCCTTTCCAGCAATGACTGATTTTGAGATCCATCTTTTTACACTGAGTGCAACTGAGGGACTCATATGCATCTACTCAATGTTCTAACACTCACTGATGTTCCAGAAATAAAAAAAAAAATAAAAACAACAACAATGCAGTTGCAGGAGGTGAAAACTTTTTGAATTTGAAGACCAAGGTAAATGTAACTTATTTTGTCTTCTGGGAAACATGCAAGTATATTCTGTAGCTTCTGAAGGGCAGTACTAAATCAAAATAATATGATATTTAGGCAAAATAAGAAAAAGATCTTAATGCATAGCGTTTACTTCTAAAGCATCAGTGAAAAGATGGATCTCAAAATCATACAGTCAACAATACACAAAAATGCTGAAAACACAAAGAATTTGTGGGACCTGTAGGATTTTTTCTGAAGAACAGCAGGCAGTTTAACTGTTCAGGACAAACAAGGGACTCATGAACAACTATCACTAAAAAAAAAAAAAAAAAGAAAAAAAAAACAGCTGTGGATCATTCAGGCAACAACACAGTATAAAGAATCAAGCGTATGTAAACTTTTGAACTACGAAATAAATACTAAATAAAAACAATAACGTGCATTGTGTAATAGGTTATTAAAACTACTACTACTAATAATAGTAATAATAATGAATTTTAATGTAAATAATTTGCATTGTAATGGCTCACTTTTTTTCTTTCTCACAATGTTTAAAACAAAACGTGTTCTTGGAAATTTAATAGCAATTATTACGATATCCCCACTTTTCTTCTCCTTAGTCGTCTTTTTGTTGGTTAGCCCCTTTAGAAAGCAAACTCTCAATTCCTAACAGCTACGGCTGACTTGGGCTCTGTGTATATGATAATGTTACATTTAATAAAGTTTAACCAGAGAAAGTCCAACATAAAATACATTCACATAAGCAAATTCAGTTTTTCTCTTTAATATATAACCTCTCATTCTTTACAATCACAGGAGGCGAGTGTGTGGAGTGGAAACATGGAGGCAGTAAAAACACAGGCTTGTTTTTAAGTAATCCATTGACGAAGCGAAGGAGCTGATATTCCTGAAGAAATATTCATTCTGTCACTCACAGACCTGTCAATCCTGAAGTCGCACCTTACCGCTGGCAGCTTTAGGGGCTGGATTTAGCGCGCCGTGAGGTCCGGCCTGACAAACACAGCTGACACATCATAAATATGCGCTACATTTATGCAGATGTCAGACAATACCCGTCAGTAATGGCCGCGTGCCGGAGAAACGGCGACATTTGCTCTCGTAAAAACAAAAATGAACATAGCAAAACTCACGAGATATTTGCCCTTGATCAAACTTGGAACATTTACCTGTTGGTGAACGATCGAGAGCAGTAAAAAAACACAGCCAGTGAGGAGAATGATATTGCTCAGAGGGTGATCTTTTACAGCTCAGGTCTTCTCACGGTAGTTTTTCATTTTAGAGCTATAAAATAGACACAAATGAGACACTTGTTGACATACATTAAGGGTATAGAGCTCTGAAATGAATGTGGATACTGTATCGGAGAACTGATTAGAAATGTTTGAGCTCATATTAAAAGATTAGTTCACTTCCAGAACAAAAATTTACAGATAATTTACTCACCCCCTTGTCATCCAAAATGTTTATGTCTTTCCTTCTTCAGTCGTAAAGAAATTGTGTTTTTTGAGGAAAACATTTGAAGAATTTTCTCCATATAGTGGACTTTATATGGTGCCTGCAAGTTTGCACTTCTAAAATGCAGTTTAAATGCAGCTTCAAAGGGCTCTAAATGATCCCAGCCAAGGAAGAAGGGTCTAGATAGCAAAAAAAATAAAAATAAAATAAAAAATAAAACATAATAATAATAATGTTATATATATATATATATATATATATATATATATAATGTTATTAAATATTAAATAAAATCTTAAATGTTTTCTCAAAAAACTTAATTTCTTTACGACTGAAGAAAGAAAGAAAGAAAGAAAGACATTAACATCTTGGATGACAAGGGGGTGAGTAAATTATCTGTAAATTTTTGGTGTGGGAGTGAACTACTCCTGCGAATTGTAATCACAGACTTTGTTTTCTGCCAAAACTGAGTGCAATCTAAATCTCTAGACGTGTGAGAATGAATCTTGTTTTTCTCAGAACAACAATCCTGAGGAGCAAAAGACTGAAGCAAAAGTCTTTGTTTGGTCTCAATAATCTTATAGGAGGAGAAAAAAAAATACTAAAACGTTTTTATTTGTGATTTCCTTCCAGGGGAACATCGAACTGCGACCTCTAGGGGTCGCTATGGGGAATGTCTCCTTCGTGACCCATGTCTGAAGCTTACATTTAAAAAGCCTACAGGTCATTACCGGTGAGACCGCATAGTATAAAAGGGCGCTGGTCAAATACATCATCCTCTTCTTTTTCTTAAGCGATTGTTTTGTTTGAAGCTGTGCATCTTTGGTAAGCTTTATCTTTCTTACCTCATTTCAAAGGCGTTGTTAGAGGTGTGTTTTGATCCGTGTCCTGCATGTCAGATTCACACCATCTTTGACGCTATGTCGTCAGGTCAAAAGTATGCACGCAATATCCCCATGGGGCTGTTGCGTGCATTCTGAGCATCTTCGTATGAAGTAGCTCTGCTCTCACCTGCCCCCCCATGATTCATAACCTCCTGAATGCTGCCGCTGGATGAGTTTGTGGGGAACACAGCTTGACCTGGCTGATAAATCTGACAAGGGGAGGCTTTATTGAGATATGGTATTACAGTATATATGTCGATACATTACTGCAACCCCCGGACCTGTCAGTCCTTGTGTGCACGTAAGAGCTTTATATTGACATTGCTCCCCATGCCATTCATGTTCTGCCTTGAGGGGCTTCATGGCACCTGCACTAAGCTCAGTCGATCACGCGCTCTCCTAGGTCAGAGCTTTTTTATCGCTCATCCTCGCTTCCTATTTAATAGGATTTTTATGGTGGGTGAGTACGATCTTTTCTTTCCTGTATATAGAATTGGTATATGTTTGTCAGCAACACAGGCTTGTGTTGCAGTATGGATGCTGTGTTCTTCCTACGTTTCAAATAGGACCTCCGGTTGCCGCTGGACCTCTGGATCTGGCCGCCAGATTTTGCAACCTAATCGGTGGGTACTACATAGGTAGTTTCATCACTGCAACCCTTGGACCTCTATTACGGGTAACTTACCCTATGGCGTTGCTCTGAGGAGCTGCTTGTTGGCTCTGTGTCGGAGCTTCTGTTGCTGAGGCATAGAACAACTTTGGCTGCTATTTCCACTCAGTGAATCCGTCCCTCTGAGGAGTAGACTGGATTTCTCTGTCCTTCCGGAGCTTTGAGTGAGAAGTGTTTCTGCGGAAACCCTCCCTGAAACTGGCTCTGAGGACCAGTAGCTCTTTAGGTTGCACTTGTGGATCTAACGCCACTATTGGTTACCCTGAGGCCCCCCTCCCTGGAGGGCTGGCCAAGGTCCTTGCCTCAGTCCCAAGGCTGTAGGCACTGGTGCACGTCACATCACATGAGTTATCTCAGCTTATTTCTTAGAAGAATTCAATCCCCATTGAAGCTGGATCTCATTCTGATATCCCCACTCAATGCTCATCTCGGGCAGAGTTTCGTAGCACGCCGCCCTAGAGCTAATTGGGTAGGTCCTCCCCTCCACTGAGGGTTAGGCACTTACCCTACGGCTACTGAACGCTCCATCAAGAACTCATCGGAATTGTTGGCCGCTTGCTCCCGCCCAATGGGTTTCCCGCCATCACATTGACATGTACAGAGGTTGCTTTAGTTGCTTTATCTCCAGGCCCTTGTCATCTCCAGACTGGACTACTGCAATGCTCTTTTGACTGGTCTTCCATCATGCACAATCAAACCTCTACAAATGATTCAGAATGCAGCAGCACGGCTGGTCTTCAACAAGCCCAAAAGAGCCCATGTTACACCTCTCTTTATCTCCTTGCACTGGCTCCCAATTGCGGCTCGTATCAAGTTCAAGACTCTGATGCTTGCATATAGGACAACCACAGCTACTGCACCTGCTTATCTGCACTCGCTATTGCAAATCTACACCCCCTCCAGAACTCTGAGATCTGCTAGTGAGCGACGCCTTGTGGTACCATCACAGAGAGGTGCTAAATCACTATCCAGAACATTCTCTTTTACTGTTCCTGGCTGGTGGAACGATTTTCCTACCCCTATCCGGAATGCTGATTCCCTGACAAGCTTCAAGCGACAGCTTAAAACTCATCTCTTTCAACTCTATTTGCTGTTACCATTAAAAAAAAAAAAAATTATCTCTTTATTCCTTCCCTTTCTAGCTTGTACTTGTCTGAAGCACCACTTGAAATCTGGTATTATAGCACTGCCTGTGTCTGTTTGTCTCCTTAAGAAGAATCGCTCTATGTTCTCCCAACTGTATGTCGCTTTGGACAAAAGCGTCTGCCAAATGCCTAAATGTAAATGTAAAATGTAAATCAGCAGCCTATGTCACTAGACCCTTCTCAGCCCTTGTAATGTCTTTCTGACATTAGATCAGCTCAGTAGTGCTCCGCCCCGATGGTAATGCTTCCCTAGCAGAGTTGGGGTTGTTAAGCACACACGCTGGCCTGTGCAGAAGCTGCACTGACCTATCTGAGGACTAAAGCCCCTTGGTCTCCTGGAGCTCCATAAGACAGCAGCCTAGGCCATTAGGCCGCTAATACAGGCACATTCTAAAACCCATGTTGTGGCAAGAACACACACTAGCTTCATGTGTTCTTTCTCAAATCCTGTATGGTGGGGATTACATGCTCAGCTTCATACCCTCTATCGAAATGTTAGGCCCCGGTTATGTTGGGGTTCCAATGGCCTACCTGACCAGCTCCTTGAGAAAGGTCACGCAGAATCTCTTTCTTTTGATTCCAAGCCTGAGCCCTGCCTTAAGGTCAGGCTTCTATTAGCCTTGGCCTTACAGATAAGTTCCATGGTATGCAGCTCAGACCCTTGGCCGAAGGGATTAAGTCACTGACAGCCGTATGAGCGTCATTGGGGCAGCTCCCTCACCTTGGGTGGAGCTAGTATTTAGTGCTCACTTTCGATGTTTAGCCTGCACTCCCCTCAGCATTGCAGCATGGCAGCATGAGTATAACCGTTTCCCATAGCAACCCCTAGAGGATGCAGTTCGATGTTGAACGTCTCAGGTTATGTATATAACCATGGTTTCCTAAGAAGGGAACGAGACATTGCGCCCTCTAGGCTTGTCGCCATGCTTCGGCCATGAGCTCCAAGAAAGCGGAAGAAGCGTGTTTGACCGGCGCCCTTTAATACTATGCGGCCGCATCGGTAATAAAGCGGCAACAGTGACGCCATAGGCAGTAGCTGGCCAGAAATTTTGTAGTTTTGTATGTAAGCTTCAGACATGGGTCACCAAGGAGATGTTCCCCATAGCGACCCCTAGAGGACACAATGTCTCGTTCCCTTCTCAGGGAACCATGGTTACATACGTAACCTGAGACATTTTCTCTTGGGAGTAGGTAGAATCAAGAAAATCCTAAAACAAAACACATATTCACCATTACCTACAACTTTTGCCTCAAACTCCTAATTTGCTGATTAAGATAGTCATTAGTATGGTGTGGATTAAGGGATCCTCAATATGGTCATGCAGTATAAGGTATTATTATGTGCTTTATAAGTATTAATAAATAGCCGATATGCTAATAATATACATGCTAATAAGCAACTAAAATATGATTTAATATTGCTGAATCAGCCGAAATACATTAATGTATAGAACCAAACTACCTTATATGGGTTAAATCAGGTAAAAACAAATATCACTTTAAAGTAATAATTTTGCAGTGTGCTACTGATGTTCAAATTCTTCTATTCTTTGTCATAATAAAAAGAGTGTCAGGGAATGAATGTATTTCTCTCATCTTTTAACACTGTGAAAATGAACATATTATTCAATCTTTCATCTGCCGCTTTTGTGGACTGTCTAAGTAGCTCAATCTTCACAGGATATTGAGGAGGAGAGAAAAAAGGTTTTAAAAGGCAGAACAAAACTCCCAGACAAAACAGCAGTGACAGGCATCAATCCACACATACAAACTCATGCAGAAAACGGGGAATAGAGAAGTGCGCAAAATGAAAAATTTAAAAGAACTCTTAAATCTGCAAATAAATGCCAATAAAAATAATACAAAAATAATGCCAGTTTATTGAGATAAATCACGCTGTTTAAAATGAGGGACAGATTTTGAGAAAAAAAAAACTGATTGCTCATGCTGATATTTTTTATATTTTCTAGAAATCTTAAAAAAAGATATTTGGGGTCAGTAAGTTTTGTTATTGACTGACTGATTGAAAATAAATGTACTTTTATTTAGAGAACATTTATCAAAGATTGTTACAAACTATTTCTATTCATAAAAAAGTATCACGGCAGCACAACTGCTTTCAACATTGGCAATAAAAATGTTTCTTGAGCAGCAAATCAGCATATTAGAATGATTTCTGAAGGATCGTGTGACACTGAAGACTTATGATGCTGAAAATTCAGCTTTGCAATATATTCACATACAAAATAGCTATTTTAAATTGTATTAATATTTCACATTTTTTAAGTTTTTACTGTATTTTTGATCAAATAAATGCAACCTACTAAGCCCAAACTTTTAAACAGTAGTGTGAGTCTCTATTATTTAAAATTATTATTTAAAAGTATATCAACACATTTCCAAACAAAAGTGTTTAGAGTGAGAAGGAGATTGTTTCCAATTAGATATGAACATAAATTAGTAGACAGTAAATGCATTATAACATTCACCTGACCTACATTTTGCAATTTGACTCTTAACAGCAGAAAATGAGCTGAAGTGCAAAACAAATGAGAATTAGAATGAAACGGACATGAGTTGATTGAGTTACAGTGTAGAATGTCTAAAAATAAATAGAAATGAAGTCGAAGAGTGAACATGTCCAGGAACACTGCAATAGCACAAAGCATAAAGGTTGTTTTCACAATAAAAGTTACACCAGAGAACGGGAAATGATGTGTAAAATTAGCCTTGGCTTTGAGGAAAACAAAATATTCCTGAGCAGGAAAGTCCAGGCGGATAATTATGTACATATAGTGTGAAAATATTGGTGTCAGACAGTGCTGGCATGCTGTGTTTGTTTTTTTAGGAAGTAAAGGTGTCATTTGTCCATATCAAGTCTGTTGCTAAGGACCCTAGGCCACAGATAATAGCGCTCCCGCACAACCCTTCATATCTAATGACTGTAAAACATGACTCATATGAGCGCAGTACAGAGCACCTGGTGTGCTCCTGTTCACACAAAACCAAAATGACATATGTATTTATGTATTTGTGCACCGCACGGAAGAACCATGAATCAAAAGATCAGGTGGACAGTAATAGTCATGTTCACGCACCATCAAAGAGCAGAGGAAAATTCCTCATGTATAAGGTAAGCGGCTTAGGTCAACACTTCATTGTTCACGGCAACACAAGCTGCGCAGAAGAAGCGGCAGGTAAAAATAACTTGTTTACATCACAGTGGCATTTAATAAAATCATGTTTTTTGAAAACAGACAACCATGCAAAATATATCATTAGGCTCTCTGAGGCAGTGTGGCTCATCGTCTATTAATGCATTTGATTATAATGACTTGTACTGTTGGCAGAGGACACTGTGCAAACACACAGTCCACTTTTAAGGGTCGAGAGTGTGTGTGTGGTTTTAGAGGTGAATGAGTTAATCAAAAGTGAAATAATGAATGTGTGTTTGTGCTGCCAACTACAGTCATACTTAAAAATAATTTTAGTATGTAATGCAGACTTGGCTAAGCAGCACTGAATTATGAATGATATAATTTCCTTTTTTCTTTTGTTATTTTGCTTCCATTTTATATTTGTTTTGAAAAGAAATGGCCATTTCCATTGAACACCATTTATTTGTAAACAGAACAGAAACCTGAACTGAATTTAAATAAAGCACTGAGCATAATTAAACTTTTAAAATATATATATTTGTCCTTAAGTCTATTTAAGTATCAGTCTTGCTGGACTAGGTCACCCAAAAATGTAAATTGTCATTGTTTACTCACCCATGTGTTATTCATAACTCTATGACTTTCTTCAAATCTTCCTCAATTGTTCTACAGTTGTTCTGTGAAAGACTGATTTGAATTTATAACGAACTAGAGGCTTTGTGTGAGGGGAAGACCCAAATGTTAGTAACTGATTCGGATAACAGTTTAAAATTATTCAGTCATGAACCGAACTGATCCGATTCTCGAGTTCGACTCACTGACTCAATGGTCGGTTCGCCGTGGTTAATGGTTCACTGGAGCGGAAAATTAGGCCTATCAGTAATTAATAACTACCTAAAGTTCGGTCTGCTACTCACACAAAGTTGTCAAAAGTCTCTAGAAGACGTATGAGTCTTGTTAAGGACATTACTGCCACACTGATTGTAATTTTGCGTCCTCTTTGAGGCTTGAAAGTTTCCCTGTTCATTGTAATTGCGTGGAAAACATTTTCAGATCTTCAGGAAGAAAGTCATAGGGGTTTAGATGACACGAGGGTGAGTAAATGATGACTAGGTTATGGTTAGACCTTTTGTTATATGCTGTAATTATAGCCCTAAGAACTTAGACAAAACGTTTACAGTGAATTTAATACTTTGAAGTAGAGTCAGATACTGGAAATGAATAGACTAACCAAGCACCACTCTATATAGGTAAACACCCTTTACGCCAAAATAGGTAATACTTTATCATAAATTCCACAACCTGCTTAACAGATAATTAGTTAATATGCATTAATGGCATTAAAGTTTAATGCTAGCTTATATATGTAAAGGATCATTAACTATTTATTAGTTTAGCATGATGATGTTTGTAAATGACTTATTAATGAAAGATATATTATAAAGTGTTACTAGGTTACATCACTGTGGTTTTGTGTTGCTGCTGGTGAAACATTAGTCCTTTACATTACCAGCAACTGATTCATGCTCTCATACACGCTTTAAAGAGTACGGTCTCCTCCTATCTGAAACACATTGATCAATAGGATCGCTGATGGGCGTGACTGTGAAACGTGTAGGCCAATGGGAATATCAAAGGGCGGGGCTGAACGCTCTCAACGCTGTCAAAGAATTTCCTCATGGATTTGCGGTCTTGGAGTTGTCATGTTTTGAGTTGTGGGAATGTTTAATTTGGATATTGTGATCGACAGTGCGGTGATGTATGAACGACTTTTGCTTCTAACTTATTTACTAATTCTTCGCTGACATCACTGCGTTTAGGACATTCCTGGGTGATCATCACAACTTCATTGCTGCCAACTTATTATTTCTCGGTTATGATGAATATGTAAACAGTTCCGCGGTAGATTCACCCTGACCGGGGCTCATGGCAAGGATGCTTTTGGTTGGACACTGATTAATTTTCATGAAAGGACACTTGTGGATTCTTCAAGGAGAAAAAAAAAACAGGTTTTATTCCAGCATGTCCCGGAGGAAGCAGGCTAAGCCGCAGTATGTTCTCATCGGTAAGTTTGTACCACTTTCTGAACTAGCATGCTGAGGGCGTTTGATCAAAACCCGCAAATTTAAGTTAAAATAAGGGATTTTCATACTTAAAATAAGTATGGATTGGGTGCAACAGTTTTTTTTTTTTTTTTTTTTTTGCTTTTTGTTAACCACGAATTGTAATACAAAGCAACTACTGTCTATTGTCTACTGCAATTGCCAGTCATTTTGAGATTTGTAGGATGTGGTCTGTAATAAAATATTATATGCACATATGTCACTTCATAACTGGTGTTAAATTCAGAGCGCATCATTGTTAAAACTTAACTCCTAATACCAGGGGAAGTTAAGACACTAGTTAGGAAAAAAATAATAATAATAATGCCGGTGACTATCTTCACATATCTAAAAACAACATAAGTTCTTAAAATCATACTAGTCAATATTTAGTTGTGTCCCACATTTTAAACAGTCTAGTTTCTGCATGAATTTTAATATGTTATAAAAATGTAATACCCAGTAAGTAACATAATTTTACCTGCATGGTGAATAAACAAGTTCTCTTTCTAAAATTTCTAAATTTTTACACAAATTGTTGCTTGTTGTTAATTTAACTCTGTTACCCAAAGTTTTTAGACATGGTTACATAAACTTTTCTTTCTTGAATTAATTGGAAATAAAAATACATCTATAAACTAACATTTTGTCACAAACTAGCTTCATTTATGCTAGCTTGATCTACAACTCTGTTGCTAAAAACCCTGTTTCCTGTGAATTTCATATCAAAATTCATTGTTTTAAAGTGTGTAGAAAAACAGACCTTTTTAGTTCCTGCTGTTAAACTTTACATTATCTGCTTTATAGTGACAGCTTTTTTTGACATCAGATTTTTTAAATGTTTGCTGTACCCTGTCTTTCATTTCATTTTTTCAAGAAAAAATCTAAATCTAAAACAAAACCTGTTAATCAATCCAACTATAGTTACAATCTTAAGGCTATCTTAAATATGCACTTGAAACAAAGCTGTTCTGCTTTTCATAATTTGATGTCAGTATGAAAATCCCATAAAGTTATTGTAAAATATAAACAGATTTTGCTAAATAATCATATTCATATGATGTTATACTTGGTAAATAGGAAGTCATTTTATGTTTTTTTTATCATTTTATTTTTTATCATGTCATGAATTGTGTTACATCTGAGATAGAGGCTACTGTGCTGTCTTTTGCTAAGCATTAGGTTTAATGAGTTGCTATCTAACATGATCTTTTTTTTCTTCTTGAAATTCAGATCATACAGTGGAGAATGACCTCACTCCAACCTGCGATGTCCATATATGTGAACAATGCTGTGCTGAATTTTCCAGTATAACAGACCTATACCAACATCAGAAAGACTGTTCAAAAGATCAGTTAGTTCTAATAGTAAGTGAAAACGAAAGCCTAGATTCTCCACCTTCTGGCCTCACAATTAATTCACCATTCTTCATCACTGAGGAGAATTTGGACGGAGTGACAAATAATGACAATATAGAAGAACTTTGTGACTTTTCTAATGATGGAACATCAGTTGACGAATTTGAAAACAGCAGTCATGACATTGCCAAAAAGTCTCATTTACATCATGATAATGAAAACAGTGATTATCCTGATGACTTTAGCTCAGCATACTCAGCTGTACTACCTCAAGAGAATACCTTACTTAAGTTATGTAAGTTATCAGCCATTAATAGCAATGTCTTCATTGAGAACCTAGAAAACACCAAAGTCGCTGTTGCTCAGTTCTCACATGAAACTAGTTTAAATCAAAAGACAAGTTGCAGAAATGCTAGCGACAGCAAAATGGCCGCCTCTAGTTTGATTGAGCAGCTGTTAACGCTGCAGGAACAGCAGGTGCAGCAGCTAAAACTAATTGAAGAAATTCGACGCCAAATAATGGTACTAGCAGCCCAAAATTCTGATACACCTGTGGCCACAAACACCTACAACGGTCTGTCTCAAACCAGTTCACTGATAAAACTTAGCTCACACCTCTCTGAACAGCTCACAGCAGCTGCTGGGCTAGTAGAAAACCTAGCTGCTAATGCTAAACAGTCTAAACATGTTACTTCACCAAATACCCAAGACGACCTAAGGGGTGATAAAGAAAACTCTCAAATGACTGATGAAAACAGAGGCAAACCTTTGCCATCAAAGATTGGTGGTGATCTGTGTAGTAATCAGTCTTTGCATGGTAACGAAGTCAGTGATACAGTTGATGGCAAAGCTCATTTAAAAATGCCTTCACAACCTCCTGATGTGATTATAAACAAACTCGAATTGCCCCATAAACCAAACAGCTTTAATATATCTGCAAACTCCTTGCCTAGTATTGGGGCCATTGTAGAGGACCTGAATGCTTTGACTGCCCTAGCCCAACATAGAAAAGCTAAACCCCTCAATGTGAGTTTATGTGAACACAAGAGACCATCTGAAGATTGTATTTTCAAGCACAAATGCAGGTTCTGTGCCAAAGTATTTGGAAGTGATAGTGCTTTGCAAATACACCTGCGTTCTCACACTGGAGAGCGACCCTACAAATGTAACATATGTGGAAATCGTTTTTCCACCCGTGGAAATCTAAAGGTCCATTTCCAACGCCACAAGGAGAAGTATCCTAACATACTAATGAATCCTTATCCGGTTCCAGAGCATTTAGATAATGTCCCAACCAGCACAGGTATTCCATATGGCATGTCTCTGCCTCATGAGAAGCCTGCTCTTAACTGGTTGGATAGTAAACCTTTAGCGGTTAACTCACTTGGCTTTAGGCTTCCTTCCTCTTTGGCAAGTCTTCCTCCCATCATTAAAAAAGAGGAGGAAGGGGTATCAATAACTAAACCTCATAGTCCTGTTGTCAGTGAGGTGTGTGAGAAAAGTAATGTGCATCAAGAGAGATTTGGTCGTAGCCCTCCTCTTATTTCAAATGAGAAATTTCAAGAGGTTATACAACCCTTGAGCATTACCACTCTACTAAGCTCCTCAGGGAAAGGTTCAATACATGACATTGCTATTAATACCTCGGCCAATACAAGCTTAATAACTAAGTTAAAATCAGAGCAGCTTGAAACCAAATTTCTTTTTGGAAGTCTTCCAAATCCTTCTGGAGCTTCTGAGACTTCAAAGCTGGAGCAGTTAGTGGAAAACATTGACAAGAAGTCTACTGACCCCAATGAGTGTGCAATCTGCCACCGGGTTCTTAGCTGTCAAAGTGCCCTTAAAATGCATTACCGCACACATACAGGAGAAAGGCCGTTCAAATGCAGAGTGTGTGGACGAGCATTTACAACCAAGGGTAATCTCAAAACACACTACAGCATTCATCGTTCCATGCCACCTCTTAGAATACAGCATTCTTGCCCCATATGTCAAGAAAAGTTTACAAATGCAATGGTTTTACAGCAGCATATCCACATGCATATGGGTGGTCACATTCCTAATGTCCCACTGCATGATAGCTGTGCAGAACCCATGGATCAGGATGCTGACTCTGTAGAAGGTAGGACTTTGGAAGAGGATGCCTTGCCCAGTGAGAACATGGACGTTGCATCCAATTCAAAATACCCAGCCTCTTTACCAGACAGTCTATGTTCTTCACCTGCTTCTTCTGAGTTTACAAGAGCAACTGGGTCAGAGAGTCAGATTGCGGTTTCAAATTTGTTGAACAGCAATAATAAGCTGACCATGGGGAATGGATCAGTGGAGGAAGATTGCTTAACCCAGAGATCATCATCTCTAGATAGTGACTATGAGAGTTTAAGGAGAAGGATTTCGGCCAACACTGAGACGACACCCTCCTGGAACCCATCGTCCCCCAATGGAAGACAAGGATACACTACAACTGACAGAAATCTGAAATCTGTTGAATCAAACAGCTCAAGCTTACAGCCCAATCTTACAGTGTCTAGGTTACTAGAAGGAGATATACCAAAAGATAGCTTGACCATGATTTTTCCCTTTAATGAGCGGGGATCCCTAAAAAGCAATGTTTGTGATATCTGCAACAAAACATTTGCCTGTCAAAGTGCTTTGGATATTCATTATCGAAGTCACACCAAAGAGCGCCCTTTCATCTGCACTGCATGCAACAGAGGGTTTTCAACCAAAGGTAACCTTAAACAGCATGTGCTTACACACCAGATGCGAGACCTACCTTCACAGTTGTTTGAGCCAACAAATCAGATCCTGATTTTTCCAACAAACCAGTTTCTACCCTCCATGGAACCAGTCATTCCATCAAAACACAATGGGCTCATCAAAAAGGATCCTAAAGATTCACCCATAGGTATAGTTAGCTCAACATTACCTGTACTCTCCACACCAACATTAACAGCAACACCTCTTCGGCGAACAGCTAAACAGCACTTCTGCCACACTTGTGGGAAGACCTTCTCTTCTTCAAGTGCACTGCAAATTCATGAAAGAACCCACACTGGTGAGAAACCCTTCGCCTGCAACATATGTGGACGTGCATTTACCACTAAAGGAAATTTGAAGGTACACCAGTTAAAGGTGTTCCGTCACCGATTGCCAATTTGTATTTTGTTACTTTATATAGAACAGGGGTGCCCAAACTCGGTCCTGGAGGGCCAGTGTCCTGCAGAGTTAAGCTCCAACTTGCCTCAACACACCTTCTGAAAAGTATCTAGTATGCCTAGTAAGAGCTTGATTAGCTGGTTCAGGTGTGTCTAATTTGGGTTGGCGCTAAACTCTGCAGGACACCAGACCTGAGTTTGGGCACACCTGGTATAGAATCATTTGGGTCACCCCAGATACCTTATGACCAACTATCTATCTACTTACATGTTCATCCTGTTTTCCATCTAGGTTCATATGGGAACTCACATGTGGAGCAGTTCTCCAGCCAGACGAGGTCGTAGACTTTCAGTTGATGGTCCATTTCTTAGATCAAGTTCTGAGCGATTTCAAGACTCTTCCCCAAAAGATGTTGTGGGTAAAGTGTGTAATGGAAATTCCGTAGGCCTCTGGAGCCAGTATACCTCGTTCACTAGTGGCTTAAGTGTGAGGACGAATAAAATACCTGTAATTCAAAATGGTGCCATACCTCACCTGTCGATTTCTGCTGGGCAACTGGAAAATGTAGAAAAATTGCAACTCAACAGAACTTTACCTTGGCTTGAGAGATTGAGCGAAAATGGTGCAACTTTTCATTTCCGCCAATTGGTTGAAGACAATAAAACAACATTGACAAATTGAATTTCGTCATTTAGGATGCAAACCCATACATTCAAATGTGATGCAACTGTTACAATTTTTGTACAAGTGTACCCTATGTAGTGACATTAATACAAACTCTGCTGTTGGTTAATGTTCCCTAGATAAGGAAGATCTTCACAACTGAAGTAGTGTTGATTGTATTGTATAAATTCATTAGATGTTTTTTGTTGTTTTGCTGAGGAACATTATAAGTATTGTTAAAGGCTTAGTTCACCAAAAATGAAAATTAGCCAAATATTTACTCACCCTCCTAGGTGTAAATGACTTCCTTCTTTCAGACGAATCCAATCAGAGTTATGTTAAAAAATTGTTCTGGCTCTCCTAAGCATTATCATGGCAGTGGATGGGTGTTCCTGTTCAAGATTCCAACGCTGATGACAACACCTGGAGCTGATTTTGTGTATGACTGTTAGCACAAGCTAGATTAAAGTGATTATTACATTTTAAATATGGATATTTTCTTACAAACACACATTGATTCACTACAGGAGAGCTTTATTCACCCCCTGGAGCCATGTGAGGCACTTTTTATTATGGATGGATGCACTTTATTGGACTTGTTTTGGACTGATGAAGAGAAAACACCCACCCACTGCCATGATAAAGCTTGGGAGAGCCAGAACAATTTTTAATATAACTCCAATTGGATTTGTCTGAAAGAAGGCAGTCATATACACCAAGAATGCCTTGACGGTAAGTAAATAATGGTCTAATTTTCATTTTTGGGTGAACTACCCCTTTAAAATGCAGCTTGATCTTTTATTTGACATTTTTTTTTAATAATTGAAGGTATTCATCCAGCGCATTTGCTAAACTCTTGGCTGTAATAGATTTTGTGATGAGGTGCGTTTGTATTATTTAATGGAGAAATGAATCCTTATTTATTATTAATTTGTGCTTGAATTATGTGTTATTTTATACGTACAGTATTTAGATTGTAAATGTAAACACTAAACCATACTAAAACTATTTATTTGATTTTTTTTACCATTTTAAAAAGTGCATTGTTACATTGGAGGAACTGTCATGTGTGACGTTATTTCATGTTGTGGCATCATGCCCTGTATATTATGACAACTGTTCTCAAAGCCATTTTTCCATTTTAACTGTCACTGCATTTGGCTTACAAAGTACAAATTTCACATGCCATTTGATTAAAAGAAGTGTGCTTTTGTAATTAAACTTAAAGCTGTACCATATGAGTGTGTATACCTTCTACCGCTGGTCTCCTCTTTCAGTGATTTACCTTTAACAAAGAAATGATTCTTTCCCCACTTCCACACAAGCAGAATTCATGCCCTTTCTCTCCTGATAAAAATCTAGGTCACCTTGTCCTCTACATTTACATTTCAATAAACTTACCAATAATAACACATTGTGTTAATACGCAATGATCTTTGCCAATGGAAGATGATACTTCTACAACCAAATAGAATAATAGAGGCCATTCATCAAGCAGGTACGACTCATCAGCTCTACCTCATGTCTGTAAACCACACGGACAGATGGTCAGCAATGGTTTAGCATTTGTTTTCTGGACTCCCGCTATGTCTGTTTGATAAAATGTGCTATTAGCAAATTGTGAATGTTGTGGTTATTATTACTGCGATCACTGTCATATGGCTAACGAGCTATAATATGGCTACTTTTATAATTGTATTTTTCATAGCTGCCGTAGCTGATCCCTACTGAGTCTTGGGTCTCTCCAAAGATTTGTTCCTCATTTTATCCAACATTTGTAATGAGAAACAAAATAGGACATATAAACGGCTGTGCAATACTGCGTGACTGGAGTATCCCAAGCAAGTTCTATATCCTCCATCATGATAACATCCTGTAGAGTTGCTTTAGTATAACCAAAAACATCTGACTGTTTGAGGTCCATTGAGTAATATGTCCATTGAGTGTCCACAATAATACTACATACCAAATCCCTCAGTGAATAAGATCTGCCCTCTTAACTGTCAAAGTCCATTAAACACTCTTCCCATCTCAGAGACCAGCTGACGGGAACCCAACACCATCCCGCCTGCCACCATTAGCATTATAAAATGAGCAATCAGCTAGAATGAAGCTCAAGGGAGACCAGAGCTCTCCAGATACATATCTGATTCAAACAGATGGGAAGCGCTGGAGGTGTAAGCAGGCGGAAAAAGACCTGATGGGTGAACTGGGTGAAGATATAGAGTTCAGCTGATGTTTTACATCCCCAAATCTCCCAGATACACAGATGCTGCCAAAATGGTGGCTTGACTTGAAAATGACAATATGAATTTTTTTCATATAAAGTATGAAGCTTTTTTGGCTAAACAGTTCACTTTACAGTGAAATTCACAAAACTTGATAAGAACATGTCAGGTTCATATTTCACCAAAAAAAAAAAACAATTACTTTTTCGGTGTTGTTATTTTAAAGAAAATACATATTACTACAGCTATTCACTTTCTAATTACTGTAATGCAAAATAATAATAATTATATCTCTATTAAGTAATAAGTACTTACACATCACAGTAGCTGTCTGTAATTTGCAATATTGATACAAAAATTATGTATGATGATAATGATCAATTGAAAGAAAATAATTGAGATGGATAAGAATTATAAAAAAAAATAAAAAATATTACAAATTATAATATAGAGGGGTAGAGACGATTTTGGGTTAAATGTGATGTAAACATTTTACAAAAATCGTAATGTTTCTAAAATTATGCTTTCACTATAATTTATTAGGATTTTTTTAGCACGCAAGAGAGCACTACACTATTTTATATTTAAATGTATTTTTACTCAAACAACATTTCAGAGGAACTGCATTGTGTTGTGCCAGCAATATCACAAGAATTTCAGACAGACATTAGATTAAGTTAAAAAAAACCTGAACCATATCATTCTTATGTAATTGAATCTTCCTGTGTTAGAACTTATTTTGCTGAATTAGGATGCAAAATATGTGTAACCCTTTCCCATGTTGCAAAGGAAGGACAGTGACATGAAAAACAGAAAATGACACAAGAGCCGCCGAACTGTCCACAGGCCGGACAGCTTTTTCTAAGAACTCATCACAGAGGAACAAAACAGTGCTTTTCCAATCATCACATATTTCTGTTCAAAACTGCTGACATCAACCACTGTTTACAATGCAAAGAAAGAATTCCCTGTGTAAGCATTTTGCCTGCGATCATCACACTTTTGTTGGCCTGACAATGGAAATATTCAATAACAGCGCAACGGCCAAATCTCCAGCAGGGCTTAAACGTATCCAGCCCAAACCCGACTATTGATAACACTGTGATTATGGCATTGTGTGAGGCATCCGTATGGCTCAGATCATATCTGATCATAAACGCTGTGTGGACTCTTTGATGACCAAGGGATCAGTCAGTGCTGCTATATAACAGAATAACACGTACGGGACAGCTGAGTTTGCCATTTTTCGATTGTGACACACACAGAGGGGTTTGCATCACAAATATGGTGGTACTATGGTAGAATAGCTTTACTGACCCTTTGATTGACATTATCATTTAGCTCTTTTCAAAAATAGATATTTTATTTTCATTAAATGATTTTATTTTGATGACATTTAGCTAGTCACTACTTCATGCACTTTTAAGGTCAAAAGTGAAATTTTACTAAATGCTTTTGAGTTGACTGCTGAGTTGTTTTGGTTGATCACTTGGACACTGAATGTCTCCACAGGATGTAATACACTACACAACTTTTAAAATCAAAACAGATTTGAAAACACTAGGGATCATAAACTTAATTGACCTTGTAAAACATAACAGAGGAAAAATTTTACACATCATATGCACTGCTGCTAAAAGATACATGACAAATGAATAGTTCACCTAAAAACTGAAATGTACTTTCCTTCAGACTTACCCCTTGAACAGATTTGGAGAAATGTGTCATTCCATCACTTACTCAGCAATAACCAATAGATCCTCTGCAGTGAATGTCGTCAGAATGAGAGTCCAAACATCTGATAAAAACTTTATAATAATCCACGAGTAACCCACACTACTTCAGTCCATCAGTGAAGTCATCTTGTCTGAATCAGGAGAGAAATATGCACAGATCAATCACCATTGTAAGCAAAAACAGTCCAAAACCACTCTTAAAAAATATGTGGGTGGATTTTGATGTGAGCGACATATAGACATATATATGGACTTTTTCACTGGAGGAAGCATTATTATGGACTCATATTTTAAAATGGTTTAAAATTAAAACGTCTTAATGATGGACTTGTTTCTTACAAACACAAAAACAAGATGTTAACTGATAGACTGTGTGGAGTCAAGGAATGCAGAGCAGAGGGATAATAAAAAAGTCTTTAATCATCCAAAAGGGATAATACAGGACAGGCAGGAACACACATATAGCACCATTTAGGGACATTAAGACGTTTAACACCCGACAAAGGAATCAAGGGGAAGACAACACTATAAATACAGGGCTTAATAGGGGTAATAAACTAGACACAGGTGAATCAAATGAGACAATCAGTGACAGGGAGAAACTAGGTCACAGGGGAACACATGGGGAGAAACATACACATAGGCATGACATATCATCCCCCTTCCGCGTCCTCATGCTTCAGGAATAACATAGGGAGGGATGGGTGGGACCTTGGGAGGAGGATGGACACCCGGGTGGGGCCGGCAGACAGTGTCCAGGGCTTCCTCATGCTTCAGGAATAACATAGGGAGGGATGGGTGGGACCTTGGGAGGAGGATGGACACCCGGGTGGGGCCGGCAGACAGTGTCCAGGGTGGTGATGATGGAGGGAGGAGCCAGGGAAGAGGCAGAAGGAGCCAGGGCAGACCAGATGGAGACAGAAGGGGCTTGGAGCAGGCAGTGCCAGGTGGGACCCAGGTCACAGCCATAATAGCGATACAAAGTGGAGCCAACAGAGGGAGGAGCCATGGAGGAGGAAGGGTTGACAACTCCAGGGGCCTGACCGACGGCAGCGGAGGAGCCCGAGGTGGAGATGGAGAGCTGATGAACCAGAGTGACGAGAAGGATCCAGAGGGCTGAGGTAGAACAGATGGTGACAGAGGAACAAGGTGGAGCCGGAGGGATGAAGTGAAGCCAGAGGAGTGGAGTCCTAAAGCAAAGGATGGTCAACGACAGACCAAGGCAGAGGGGGGACTGAACCAAGGGCTGGACAGGGGGACAGGAGCCCTCTCTGGGCTAGACGTGGAAACAGAAGCCCTCTCTGGGCTAAACTCAGGAATGGGAGCCCTCCTTGAGCTAGACTCGGGATCTGAGGCCCTCCCTGGGCCAGACACAGGAACAGCTGCCTTCTCTGGGTTAGACTCGGGAACTTAGGCCCTCTCTGGGCCATACGTGGGAAGAGAAGTCCCCTCCGGGCTGGACGTGGAAACACGAGTGACAGTGGGCTCTGACAAAGGAGGGAGGAGAGGGGGCAGGTCGGCATAAAAACCCTTATATTCTCCTTCAGTGTTACACAGTCCCAGATCCAAAATTAGCTAATTCTCAGCCGTGGTGCAGTGGGCGGAGCTCCTCTTTGCGATCTCATTGTCCACGGCTTGCTCTGTCGTGGCAGGTGTTGTAGCCAGCTCTCGCAACTGGTCTGACATCACAAGCAGCATCGGTTCTGCGGTGATCCTCAGCTTTGTCGCTCTGTACGGTGATAGCTCACCAGACATCGCGGACTCGGGCTCCCCATCATCGGTGGGCTCATGCTTGAGCTTCGCACAGTGGTATCGGTCTGGTGTTTTGTCAGAGTGTTTCTGTGTGGAGCCGAGAAACATGGAGACAAAGGATAAGAACAAGCAACAGTCTTTAATCATCCAAAAGGGGTGATACAGGACAGGCAGGAACACACAAGTAGCACCATTCAAGGACATTAAGATGTTTAACACTAGACAAAGGAATCAAGGGGAAGACAACACTATATATACAGGGCTTAATAGGGGGTAACAAATGGGATACAGGTGAATCTAATGATACAATCAACAAGAGGGAAAAACTAGGTCACAGGGAGCACATGGAGAGAAACACGCACAGACAGCCCATGAGTGTAACAGGTGTGGATTACTTGTAGAAGATCTTCCTAGATTAGGAAGTGTTTGATTAGGGTCAAAACTCTGCAGGGCTGCAGCCCTCCAGGACAGACATTTGCAGCCCCTGATCTAGTGTGCCTGTATAGAGGAATATAAGGCTAAAAATCAGTTGAAATCAGTTGAAAAAGTAACCACTCATATCTACCATGATATTCTTGTACCAAGATATGACTCAAACACATTACTACTGTATGTGTTGTTTTTTTTTTATTATTATTATTTCTTGGCTGGGATTGTGTAGAGCCCTTTGAAGCTGCATTGAAACTGCAGTTTGGACCTTCAACCTGTTGGCTTTCATTGAAGTCCAATATATGGAGAAAAGTCCTGCAATGTGTTCTTCAAAAACAAAAAAAATTTTTTTTCAACTGAAGAACGAAAGACATGAACATCTTGGATGACATGGGTATGAGTAAATTATCAGGAAATGTTTTATTCTGGAAGTGTACTAATCCTTTAAAATAACTTGCCCTAAGTCTCTAAATTATGATTATATCTCATTCACACCTGTGCCATGAATGTTTAGTCCAGAAAATCTGAAAAGTATGAGGAGCTTTGAAGAGCCACAAAAAATGATTTTACTGATGGAAATGGAATTTATTGAATGATAAGTCAAATAAATTAGGACACTTTTGCCATTCGTTTCAACAATAAAATGTAGACTAAACTAAAAAATATGGCGTTAAAGGGATAGTCCACCCAAAAATAACAATTTCAATGGGATCCAAAATGATATTGCAAACATGGTCGAAATACGTTTTCATACTCCGGCTTCCTTCAAGATCTATGATATCTGTTTATAGCTACTTGTCAAAGAGCAGTGAACTGAATAAAATAGTGCTTATCCAACTAATCTCTGCAAATACGACAGCTATGGAGAGCAGCTCTCCTTGACACTGAATCAAACCCCAGAAATGTATGCAGAAATATAGGCAAATGTGCTGTTTTCCATAGGCAGCAGTCATTTGTAAATGCCAGTGCATCCGTGGACTAATAAAGTGTGATATGAGCAGCGTTGTGATGCAGAGAGAGTGGATGTATTGTGGTGATGAATGGCCTCATGCCTCTTTGTGGCTGTATTCCTGTAATTAGCTGCCCTCATCCAAGTGTCATTGCAATGAGGTCATTTAGGTGCTTTCAGAGCTGGTCTTTTTTAGTGTATCTATGCTATTTTGTATGTCAAAGTAAAACAAATTATGTTTGTTTACATTTGAATATGCTATTAACACTTCATTTACACTGCTAGAAGTGGCACTGCAAAATTTAAATGTTTCCATTACATAACCATGAGTAATGCAGATGTTTTCAGAACATGTATACATAATTGAAAGCAAAAATTACATAATTACAGTAAAAGTCTGTTATCAAAAAATATTTGATGTTTAATATACAGGTATGCCGAATGAAACTTTGGACCAGTAAGATTTTGCTGTGGGTGGAGCTACCCAACAACAAATTCAGTTAATTAGCTTCAGATTGTGATAAAAAAACATTCAGTCAGAATCCATCTGCAAGTGCATTTCTATTAGTTCTATTAGTAATGTTATTGTTCATTGTTCTGGACACTAGTTATAATTTTTGGTTTGAACAGGTTTTACAAAAAAAAATTTTGCGGTGGAAAATCACCATTCTGCAATACTTTCTGCAACGCTTCACATCAAGGAGGTCAAAGCACGCCGTTTGTGTTGAGAGGTGCTTTGTGAATCATGTAAAGGGGCCTTAAGAGTTCTTGTATGCATTCATATGTGAGCGGAGTGGACAGCTGAAATGGACATGAATTTGTCAGAACTCTTCTCTCCATGTCTGCATTTATATCCACACACATCAGCATCATAATCACCTCAGGTCAGTGCCTCTCCAGCACAGGCCACATTAGCATCACAAAACACCAAACAGTCACAGCACAGGAGGTGACATGAAGCCTGGGAGGGGGCAAACTGCGCCGGGGCAGATCTGTCAATGAAATGATGATGTTTGAGCGCTTCTTGACAGGCATGACATGGAGGAGGAAAGGATTTAAAGAGTGAGATTTTGATACACTTGCTCTATTGCCCATTTGATGGTATAGATAGATACAGTTGTGCTCAAAAGTTTACATACCCCTTGCAGAATCAGCAAAATGTTAATTCTTTTAGCAAAATAAGAGGGATCATACAAAATGCATGTTATTTTTTATTTAGTACTGACCTGAATAAGATATTTTACATAAAATACATTTACATATAGTCCACAAGAGAAAACAATAGCTGAATTTATTAAAATGACCCTGTTCAAAAGTTTAGATACCCTTGATTCTTAATACTATGTTGTTACCTGAACGACCCACAGCTGTGTTTTTTTGTTTAGTGATAGTTTTTTATGAGTCCCTTGTTTGTCCTGAACAGTTAAACTGTTGTTCATCAGAAAAAATCCTTCAGCTCCCACAAATTCTTTGGTTTTCCAGCATTTTTTGTGTATTTGAACCCTTTCCAACAATGACTGTATGATTTTGAGATCCATCTTTTCACACTGAGGACAACTGAGTGACTCATATGCAACTATTACAGAAGGTTCAAACACTCATTGATGCTCCAGAATTAAAAAACATGCATTAAGACCCAAGGGGTGAAAACCTTTGAAATTTAAAGATCATGGTAAATTGAGCTAATTTTGTCTTCTTGGAAACATGCAAGTATCTTCTGTAGCTTCTGAAGGGCAGTGAAATGAAATGAAAAAACATGATATTTAGGCAAAATTAGCAAAATGTACGCATTTCCATTCTGTTCAAAGGTTTTCACCCCCCGGCTCTTAGCACAACTGTAGGTTCCTCAGGGATCAGTTCTTGGACTCCTCCTCTTCTCTACATACACTACATCACTGGGACCCATCATACAGGCACTTGGTATCTCCTTCCATTGCTATGCTTATCTTTCATTTCAACCAGATGATCCAACAGTAGCTGCACAGATCTCAGGCTGCCTGGTGGATATCGTGGCATGGATGAAAGAACATCACCTGCAGCTCAACCTGGCAATGACTGAGCTTCTCGTCTTCCCTGACTCTATAGCATAATTTCACCAATTTCCCATCAAGTTTGGTCAGAATTCTTGGAGTAATCTTGGCCAGCTGACCTTCAAGGACCACATTGCATAGACTTTATTGTGCAGATTTGTACTGCACAACATCAGAGAGACCAGGTCCTTCCTAACAAGGCATGCTGTACAACTGGCTGGACTGGACTACTGCAATGCTCTTCTGGCTGGACTTCCATCATGCGCAATCAAGCCTCTACAACTAATACAGAATGCAGCAGCAGCATGACTGGTCTTCAACTTGCTCAAAAGAAGGGGCCAAGTCACACTTCTCTTTATCTCCATCAACAAGCTACCAGTTGTGGTCCGTATTAGACATTGATGTCAATGACATTGATGCCTGTGTATCCACCTTATTCTTCAATGCAGAAGTAAACCTAAGGGCAAAACTTTTGGTTCATTAGCCACAATAGAAAATAACAAGAAGAATAACAGTGGTAAACCATGCGTTACCAGTGTGTTCATAATTAAGATAATATTTTGAAATAATATGGTAAGACACACCAATTTGCAATATCACGCAGCAAAATTAGCTGTTTTGTACAGCTAAAAAAAAATGGATGTGGATGAGAAAAAAAGCCAGACCTATAAAATTTACAAATGGCCACGTCCACTCTTACAGGGAAAATAAGGTTGGTAGAACAGACATGGACTCAGCATGAGATCTGTAAGTAAGCAATGCCTCATGGTACCATAAGGATATAGGCACAAAATCACTTTCCAGAACATTTCCACTCACCGTTCCTGGCTGGTGGAATGATCATCCCATCCCCACCCAGAATGCAGAATCCCTGTCAATTTCAAGCGACAGCTGAAAACTCATCTCTTCAGTCAATATTTGACTGCAGCCTAATATTAATAATAAACCCTTTGCTTTCACTTTCCTTAATCTCTTCATGTTCTATCTTGTACTAATCTGAAGATGTATGAAACTTTGTATTACAAGCACTTCCTGTACTATTGGCCTCTTTATGATGAATTCCCAGACAGCAGCTGACTCGTGCAGGATTCGTTTTCAAACTGGCAAATCCGCGTTAAAGTCACATCCGTTTCAGTTCTGTATCACCGTTTTAGACGGATCCGGCCCGGGCCTGGTTTCAGTTGGCGCGGACTACTGTTGCAGAGCGGATCCGGGCCAAGTCTGGTACGGAGCTGGCCCAGTGCTGGTCCAGATGAGGGAAAACCTGATGCGTGCCAGTATAGGCCCATTGTGCCAAAAGACACCGGCCCAAGTCCATTTTGCGGATTTGCGGATGTATGGGCCGGATCTGGACCACGTGATTTTTGCTGTCTGGGTTGCTTCTTGTATTCCTAATTATAAATCGCTTGGGACGAGATACTCATTTTGTATGACTAAGTTGCATGTAATTTTTATAACCAATCTTTTCCACAGTGTTTTTATTTATTATATGTGACCATAAAACCAGTCATAAGGGTCACTTTTTGAAATTGAGACATCTGAAAGCTGAATAAATCAACTTTCCTTTGATGTATGGTTTGTTAGGATAGGACAGGGCTGCCCAAACTCGGTCCTGGAGGGCCGGTTACCTGCAGAGTTTAGCTCCAACTTGCCTCAACACACCTGTCTGGAAGTTTCAAGTATGCCTACTAAGAGCTTGATTAGCTGGTTCAGGTGTGTCTAATTGGGGTTGCAACTAAACTCTGCAGGACACCGGCCCTCCAGGACCGAGTTTGGGCAGCCCTGGGATAGGACAATATTTGGCTATTTGAAAATCTGGAATCTGATGGTGCAAAAAATAAATAAATAAATAAATAAAATAAAATATTAAGAAAGTTCTTAACATAGCAATGCATATTACTAATCAAAAATTAAGTTTTTAATTATGGTAGGAAATTTACAAAATATCTTCATGGAACATGATTTTTGGCATAAAAGAAAAATCAATAATTTTGACCCATACAATGTATTGTTGGCTATTGCTACAAATATACCCATGCAACTTATGACTGTTTTTGTGGTCCAGTGGTCATATTTGATTTGGAACAACATATTTTCAATGTTTAGTCAGCTGAACACTTCACAACAGAACAACAGCATAACATATTAAATAGACTGTACGTCTATCACTCACAGACTCAGATTCATTCACATCAAATTAAATATCTTGCCTACGGTCTATTGTTACATTTTTGCTCTAGTCTGGGGTCAAGGACGAACACAATGCATCTCTATGCTTCCTCCAGACATATCTCAGAATTATGACCACATATCTCCTGATAATAAAATTTGGCAGGCAATTTTAACATGACATCCAACTCGTGAAAATGCATATTTTGTGTTGCCTTAGTCAACAGCACCCATTGTTTTAGGCCATCAGCTACATTCTACAATGCAAAAAAACACAACGATATTTACCAGATATGTCTTCTGCAGTTCAAGAAAACCTCCAAAAATTCAGCATGTTTTATCAATAAGAAGCGATCATATCAACATGCCCAGGAGGGACAGTCCAGGTTTTCAAGTCCCTATGACAAAAGGTGCTTGTAGTTTTCAGGGTGTACCTGGCATTGACAGTAATATATGTGTGGATGATTCTGGCTGCAGGGGCTGATGGGACTCCTGCCTGTCTGAATAAATATCAAGGCTTGTCATTGCGGGCTCATATCATACGCAGCACACCTGATCTCCTCTACTTCACAGAGACGATATTTGCCTCTATACATGTTAATAAAGCATTTTCAAGTGCCCATGGCTACCGCTGCCTCGGCATGTGTGCGACGAGTCAGTGTTTGAGAAATCCTTACGTTTTTATACTGATTCACACTAAACTGGTGTGACTGCCTTTCAGTTTCACTTAGCTAACGTATGAATCTTGAATTTCCCCCCAAAAAGTTATTATGATTATAGGTATTTCAAGTCAACATGAAATCAAAATTTCCATATTTTCAATTTTACAGCTCCCTATGCTTTTCTGATAAATGTTTCTATTCTTATTGTGAATTTTTCATCAATACATGTTGAAACTCTTGACAACATGTCAACAAACGTTGTTTTCCACTGATTTGCAATAAATGAAAAAAAAGGGATGAGACAGTTGAAAGTACTTTATTTGCATTTGCTATTGAATACAGTGGTAGGCCTACTGCTAGCATTCACAGCTATCCACATCCATACTTGTTTTGGTCTATGCGTATGCAACAGCAATATGCCTGGATTAAATATATATTTACAAAGCAGCAATTTTGTACAAACGCATAAACTGTTATTCAGATTAAAATGATTTGTTAAAAAAAATTACAAATGAGACTGTACAATGTAAAAAAAAAAGTAAAAATTTAAAAAGGTAACTTTTTATCTCACAATTCTGTATTTTTTCTCGTAATTATGACTTGCATGACATTAACACACAATCTGAGAATAAAGTTGCGATTCTGAGAAATAAATTGTGATATGTAAACTTGCAATTGTAACTTTTTTCTCAGAACTGTGAGTTTATATCTCGTAATTCTGACAATTGCAAGTTATAAAGTCTGAATTTTGAAATATAAACTCGCAGTTGTATAGAAAGTAAGTCTTTTTATTCTTAGAGCTGGACTTTATAACTCACAATCGTGATTTTATATCTCACAATTCTGAGAAGTCAGAATTGCAAGAAAAAGTCAAGAAATGTGAGATATATAAACTCACAATCGTGAGAAAAATGTCAGAATGGCTAGTTTTCATCCTACAATTCTGACTTTATAACTTACAGTTGCAATACGCAATTCTGAAAAATATCAGAATTGTGAGATCGCGATTACCTTTTTGTGTGTTTCATTCAGTGTGGAAACTAGCTTTCATAGTATTTTTCACTAATATGCCAAAACATACAAAATATAAAATATACTTACAAACTGTCATGAGACTTATTCAAAACACTAAAACAAATGTGCAAACAAACACACACACACATACAGACCACACACACACACTCATTCATCTGCTATGTAAGTCTCATCTACTCAGATATACACAACACAGATTAAGCTCCGATCCTGGTTGTTTTCTATGGTAACCCAGCTGTTGGTGTTCCTCTGAGAGAAGGGAGGCCTTGAACATAAGAGGTAGGTTTCCGACATCCCACACTGCTGGCTGTTTTATCCCAGAAAACCCAAACAAGTAATAAAACTGTGGAAGTAAACGTGATGACACAGCGCACTAGAGCAGGACGCTTCTCACAGTGAACTACTGTACTGCATGGAAAATACAGTGTACGCTAATTAGTTCCTGTCTTTTGAGTTAAAGAATATGAATGGGTTGTGAATGCTTGGCAAATGGACAAAAGGCCCACTCTTGATTTTAGTTATGTCATCTGTCTGAACATAAATGGCTACAGCTCCATTGAACTGTCACTGTGAAGAGTGTTGCGGATTAACTAAAGATAACAACCCAGGCTCATTGAACAAGAAAAAAATATGTGCCTGTGGTGACATTTCTGCAAAATATTATGTTGCTTCTTGCACATTTCATGACACACTCAAAGATAATGAGCCCTATCATATGCGGGACGCAAGTGTTTTTTGCTAGTTTCAGCCCGGCGCAGTTTTTATTTTCACATCCAGTGCAACGTTTGTTTAAATAGCAAATGCACTTGCGCCCATCTGTTCGCCCATTGGTGTGCTGGTCTGAAAATGAGGTGTGTTCAGGCACATTTTGAGCTATTTTGAGCTAAAACCTGGTCTAAAGTCAATGGTGCAGTATTTTGGACCTGCGCCATGTGTTTCAGACCATGCGCTTGCATCATTAACCCTAAAAAGGGCAAAACCATAAAGTGACAGAAAATTTATGTATTGCTATTTTACATCTTATTGGGACTTTTTTTTTTTTCAAAACTTGACTATTATTTTTTATTTTAATGTATGTATTCCTCAGGATACATCGTCCATTTGGGGGCATAAATTCACTGAAAACAGAACACTTGTTTATTAATGCTTGGTTGTACATAGTTGTAATTCCTGAACGCTTTGGAATGCTTTTTAAAAAAGACATATAGCAGATTATTGTTGAAGATTATTGTTGAATTGAAAGCATTTTAAAAAAAGAAAGTATAAAGAAGTATATAACATTTATAGAAGTTTATAGTAAATATAATGCAGTATACTATTTTTATATTTTATATACAATAACTGTTTTAGAAAATATGTTGCACTCTAGCTCTGCTATAAAATCAAAGACATATGTCTAAACAAGTAATGTTCCAAATTTGAAGTTGATATCACAAATTGTGGAGATTTTGTTTGGGCACTATACCAGAAATAACCACTGGATAACACCCAAACTCTACACAAATTTTTTATGCAGTTTTCTGTCCTAAATCTATTATTTTCTGTCACAATATCACAGTAGTACACTACTGCTCAAAAGTTTGGGATCCATACGATTTTGTATAGTTTTTAAATAAGTTTTTAATGCTCATCAAGGCTGCATTTATTTGATGAAAAAAAAAATAATAATAATAAATAATAATAATAATATTGTAAAATATTTTTTTACATTTTAAATAACTTGTTCTATGTCAGTATATGTTAACATGCAATTTATTCCTGTGATACATAGCTAGCTTTTCAGCATCATTACTCCAGTCTTCAGTGTCACATTATCCTTCAGAAATCATTGTTTTGTTTTGTTTTTTTTGTTTGTTTTTTAATCAATGTTAAAAACATTTGTGCTGCTTAATATTTTTTGGGAATCTGTGATACCTTTTTTTCAGAAAATGTTTTGATATATAAAAGGTAAAAAGAACAGCACTTATTTAAAATAGAAAGGTTTTCTAACATTAAACTAGGGCTGTCAAATGATTAATCGCGATTAGTCGCATCCAAAATAAAAGTTTATGTTTACATACAATATGTGTGTTTACTTTGTATATTTATTATGTATATATAAATACACACACATGCATGTATATATTAAAACTAAATATTTATATGTAGATATATTTATACCAGTATACATTTTAGATTATAAATAAATATAAATATTTAATATATAAATCTGAAATATTTTTCCTTAATATATACATGCATGTGTTTGTATTTATATATACATAATAAATATACACAGTACACAAATATATAGTATGTAAACAAACTTTTATTTTGGATGCGATTAATCATTTGACAGCACTACATTAAACACTACTCAAAAGTTGAAAGAAATTAATCCTTTATACACTAAGGATGTTTTACATTATTAAAAAGTGATTGCATAGATTTACATTGTTACAAAAGATTTATATTTTGAATAAATGCTGTTCTTTTAAACTTGTAATTCATTAAAAAAATCCTGAAAAATGAATCACAGGTTCCAACAAAATATTTGGCAGCTCAACTGTTTCCAACATTGATAATTCTAATAATAAATCAGCATATTAGAATGATTTCTGAAGAATCATGTGACACTGAAGACAGCTGAAAACTCAGTTTTGCATCACAGGAATAAATGATAATTTTCAGTATATTAAAACAAAAAAACATTATTTTATATTGCAACACCATTTTGCAATATTACTGTTTTTTCCTGTATTTTTGATCAAATAAATGCAGCCTTGATGAGACTTCTTTAAAGAAAATACAAGTCTTACTGATCCCAAACTTTTGAGCAGTAGTGTATGTTTTTATATCTTGATTTATACCCCTAAAAGGGCAACATATCTTCTGAGATACAAAAATGTAAGCATTTTAAACCTTTAACATTTTTATGTAAACCTAATAAGCTTAAGCTGAACAACAGCTTTTTAAACAGGTAAGTATCCTCCAAGATGTGTAAATACGTAAATTAAATCAACTTTTATTGGAGGGTGAGTAGTTTTTCCACTACAGACAGCCACGCAGTTTTAAATTCATCCTGTGAGCTAAGCAAAGAATGTAGAAACAGAGTCAGCTGCATCTTAATGTTCACAATAAACACCCTTTCAAAAAGAAACACAAAAATACGACCAACGTTTTCACTGCTTCTCCCCACAGCTTCTCAAATATTTGTTTCCCCTGGGATACGTTGTCCCTTTTAGGATTAAAATAGGGCCCAATGTCCCGTAAAAAAAAAGAGATGAACATGAAATTGGCAATGTTTTATTACATTAGTGCTTGTACACTCTTAAAAAGAAGAACCTTTTTGTCTAAATGATTTCATAAAGAATCTTTAACATCTGAAGAATGTTTCTGTTTCACAAAAGGTTCTTTGTGGCGAAAGAAGGTTCTTCAGATTATAAAAAGGCAAGAAAGAGGTGGTTCTTTAAAGAACCTTTGAATGGTTCTTTGTGGAACCAAAAATGGTTCTTCTATGGCATCACTATGAAGAACCTTTTAAAGCACCTTTATTTTTAAGAGTGTTCAACCGCACATACACCACAAATTTAAACCGACAGTGTCCGATTCTTTTTGACATGTTTGATGAGTCAAGGTACGTGTCGCGACCATGCAAGCATCTGTGATTTTCTCTCGAGAAAAAAGTCGCCTGTGAGCTGGTACAACAGCAGAAAATCGCACTGTGTACACCTGCCTTTAGACTAGAAAGAACCTTTTCTGCATTTGAAAGGTTCCATGGATGTTCAAGGTTCTTCATAGAACCGCTGATAAAGATCATTTTATTCTAAAGAGTGTACCGCTTCAGTTTGGTTCTACCGAGCAGGTTTACTACATCAGAAAATCGTCAAAGTTCATTAGTTTACAAATCATGCACTATGGTAAAATTGTTTTGAGGTCATGGTAACCACACCAGAATAGGTCATTAATATCCCCCTGTTACCAAAATTTGTGAGCCTGAACCACAAAACCAGTCATAAAGGACTGATAGAGTGTAGAGTGATCAGATGCATTTTATATAATTGCTAAAAGCTTCACTGGTCAAAAAAATTAACTTTGCACAAAAAATAATTTCACTGTGTTTTGATCCTGACACAAAATGCACCAATTGACTAATATCAGCAGCACATGTGAAAGTGTGAATGAGCACTAGTCAGGTGAAATCACTATCATGCCAATTATATTGTAACAGCAGACTGATTGCTATAAAAGAAGAGAAGAAGAGCTTCCAATCATTGTGTTCTTGTCAGCAATGGTTACCTCCAAAGAAACATGAGCAGCCATCATCGCTTTGCATCAAAATGGAAATGGAAATTGCTACAAAGAATATTGCACCTGAAAGAACCATTTACCAGGTCATCAAAAACTTTAAGGAAAGAGGTTCAACTGCAGTGAAGAAGTCTTCAGGACGTCCCAGAGTGTCCAGCAAGTGCCAGGATCTCCTCCTGAGAAGTCAGGTATGGAATCATCCAGTGCAGAGCTTGCTCAAGAATGGCGGTGGGTTTAAGAGCATCTGCACACACAGTGACTTTTGGACAATGGACTGGTGTCAAGAAGGGCAGCAAAGAAGCTACTTCTCTCCAAGAAAAATCATCATGGACAGACTAAAATTCTGCAGGAAGTACATGGCTTGGACAGCAGAAGACTGGCGCAAAGTTATTTTCTCTGACGAAGCTCCCTTCCGACTGTTTGGGACATCTGGAAAATCGATTGTCCGGAGAAGAAAAGGTGAACACTACCATGAGTCCTGCATCGTGCCAACAGTGAAACATCCTGAGACCATCCATGTGTGGAGTTGCTTTTCAACTAAGGGACTGGGTTCTCTCATAATTCTGCCAAAAAACACTGGTATGAATATAGTATCAATACGTCCTGCAAGAGCAACTTCTTCCAATGATCCATGAGCAATTTGGTAATGATCCGTGCATTTTTCAGCAAGATGGAGCACCATGTCACAAAGAAAGTGTCGTAAAGATGTTGCTCGAAGATCATGACATTGAAATTTTGGATCCTTGGCCAGGCAACTCCCCAGATCTCAACCCCATTTAGAACCTGTGGTCACTACTCAAAAGGCGAGTGGACAAGCAGAAGCCCACAAATTGTGGTCAAATCCGAGAACTAATATGGCAAGAATGGATCGCCATCAGTCAGGATTTGACCTAGAAGCACCTAGACCTAGAATATCCAGCATACCAGAGAGAATTACGAAGGTTATGAAGAAAATAGGTCAACACTGTAAATACTGACTCATTATAATTTTTTGCCAATAAAATCCTTTAAAACTTACAATATGCTTATCTTTTTTTTTTTTCAGTATACCATAGAAACATGGAAAATAATCTACAAATGCTGAAGCAGTAAACTTTGCAAAACACAAAATTTATGTCACTGCCAAAACTTTTGGCCATGACTGTACATCATCTGAAAGCTGAATAAATAAGCTTTCCATTGATGTATGGATTAAGATAGGACAATATTTGGCCGAGATCCTACTTTTTGAAAAATTTGGAAATCCAAAAATACGTTTTGATATATTTACGGTAGAAAATGTATAGAATATCTTCATGGAACATGATTTTTACTTAATATGCTAATGATTTTAGGCATAAAAGAAAAATCAATAAGTTTGACCCAAAATTGCCACAAATATACCTGTGCTACACAAGTTTTGTGGTCCAGGGTCACATTTGTGTGAAAAGGAATTCAATTAGTTTATATGTTACTGCCTCTAGAATTCTTTTTAGCTGGAAATGGCATTGAACTGTATTTAAATTTGGAGTTTTCCTAAAATGTAGGTATAGTGGTACATTTTTCAGATGACTCTATGTACAAAAATAGTAATGCTACTAACTTAGATACTTTTTTCAGTGGCAAAAGTAGCTCAGCTATTTCAAAATGTGCATATTTGCTACTCTAGCAAGGAGAAGATGAAAACACAGGGAGCAAGCCAAGAACACACAGTAGCCCCACACTGCAGAACACAAGATCCATGGAGCGTGTTGGATCCACATTGAGGGGGTGGAGATGGGTAGGCTTAGGGGTGGAGATTAGTGGGTTCAGGGATCAGGTGGTGGAGACAGGTAGGTTTAGGTAAAAATGATTTATGTAGCGCTTTTTACAATACAGATTGTGTCAAAGCAGCTTTACAGTATCAAATAGGAAGGTAGTGTGTCAATAATGCAAAAGGAAACGGTTACCATTTTTCAGTTAAAGTTAATCTTTGAATTCAGTGATGCTATTATCCAGCTCAGTTCAATTAGTATACAATAACGCTGGAAATTAAGTGTCCCCAACTGAGCAAGCCAGAGTTGACAGCGGTAAGGAACCAAAATTCCAGAAATGACAGAAATGGAGGGAAAAAAACCTTGGGAGAAACCAGGCTTAGGTAGGTTAGGCAGGTTTAGGTATATGTAAAGGGGGAGGAGTTGGATCTGGATCCAACCTCACCCCATGGATCTTGTGTTTTGCACTGAGGTCCATCTCCAAGAAAACATCCTCATAGAGAAACAAGGGAACAACTAGAATGGAACATGTTTGACAACACCCACACAGAGAGATCACACAGCAGAACACATTTAGATAAGTCTTAAAGGTACAGTATCAAAACAAGGCTGTTCAAATGTATAAGAACAGTATTAGAGAGAGAGAGTAAAAATCTATTTTTGCTGTTAGCTGAATATTTGAATGGCTAAGCAGCCTAGGAATGTTATGACACTTACTTTATGATCAGGACGTAGAGTCATAAAGTCTCAGCATGACAAATGCTTAGCATACATCTACAGCTGATACACTCCCCATCAGTGTCTGCTGGTTATATAGATATGTTAATTTATTTCCCTTTACCTTTACAATTCGGTCTCAAGGCTATTCATCTCTTCGTGGTGTTTTGATAGGCAGATAAAACAATACATCATCCTCTTGTCATTTTTTGAAGCCAAATATTAATCAATATACCATGTGACCCAAAACGGTCCAGCTATGATATTTTCTGTGACCTGCGTAAGTCGGAGCGATGTACACATACGGCTATTTATTTTCAGGGACACATATGTCCATGCCAGGAGCAGACAGCACATGTTAATGCAACAAAGCATCAAAATTCATTATGCTGTGAAGGAAATCTTATCACTATGACACACTGGCATGTAGTCATGTATATCAGCTCAGGTGATCATAAATTAGCTCTCACAGACATTTAACCTTGAAGAGACTTTGCTTTTGTATGCCCATGATCACAGACTACATGCCTAAAGTAGGTTTTAGTAAACACCAGGATTATCATTAACTAAAAATATTAAAACTGCCAAATAAATAAATTAATGTCTCAGTTCTTGAGCGTAAATAATGTACATTTCAGATGACACATCTTGTTAACATCTCCAGTGAACCTCTGAGCACCACAATGAGGCAGTCTAAGATCTCGCAGCTGGTCTGCACAGACCGCACTGACCCCAGACCACCCCGGACGAACAAAACAGGACTTATGCTGCGAACAATAGAATATGTATGTATCAAAACTAATAAATAGATACCAAGGCTCAGCCTGGCACGTCAGACACAATGGGGTGTATTAAAATAACTGGCTTGATGTCATTGTTCTCTGAGCAGTGTGGGGTTTATGTGTTTATGCCTGTATGAATGAGACGGGCCGGAGATCACAGAGCTGGCCTTGTCCGATACAGTGATGAGCCTTTCAGACACTCATTCAGCCTCACAATCTGCCCTGTATCGCCTACCCTCATCCAGATACGACACTGATCTCATAGCTATAAGAAAACTTTCAAAAACGTTCATCAGGCAAACTAAAAATGCAGTATGGCGTTGGAGCGCAATTCCATAAAAGCACCAATGGGAGAGGAAAATTCTGCATGTGATTTACTGACAAAGCGCACATTAAAGAAAACAGATGCAGCCAGATAAGTTCCATAATGACCAGTGCAATCTACAAAAAGCAGTGCAAATACCAGTAATTTGACGAGCGCAAACGGTAGTATATTGCATGATTTTTTTTAATACTCTCCTACAAAACTCCTACAAATGCATATTTGTAAGGTCAGGTGCAAAATATTTTCAGCGCTACTTCTTCACTGGACATCTTTACAGTAGTAAATCCTGACAGTACTATTTTAATGCCAAAAGATGCTGTTAGTAAATCTGGCCCATAATGTATAACATTGTTATACATAGGTATCAGTGTTGGGGGAAATGACTTTTAAAAGTAATGCATTACAATATTGCATTACTCCCTAAAAAATAACGTTACTTAGCTACTTTTTATGAAAAGTAATGTGTTACATTGCGTTACTTTTTAAATCTAGGCAGGGCTTGCTTGTTTGTTTTCATATAAAATGTTCAGTTTTTAGAAAATGTAAAAATCCTTTCACACCCAAAAGTGAAATGAATAAGTATATTTGCATCTATACAATAGAACTGTATAGGAGAAGGAAGTCCAACACTCTTCAGCAATGAGAAAAATGAAGCACAAATGTTAGTTAATCTAAAGTAAGTTTTGCTTATTAGTATGGTTGAATTGGATCAACACAGGTCAGCAGCAAAGACATTGATTAATAAAATGGGATTAAATACATAAATGAAAAGTACCTCAGATATTTTCCTGTAAATGAAAAAGTAATGCGTTACTTTACTAGTTACTTGAAAAAAAGTAATTTGATTACATAACTTGCGTTACTTGTAATGCGTTACCCCCAACACTGATAGTTATAACATTGTGTCTACATCGGTTGCAACTGTTGTCGTGTCGCTCCGGATCAGCACAAGTCTGTCTACACTGAACTTCAAATCCATTTGTCCTGTTGTTGGAAGTAGCGCAAATACTTGGAGTACGTCAGAAATTGAACCGAGCATGAGTTTACTGTCTGTGTAAGTTACACATTGCATAGTGTTTCATAGTTACGTTTTACAAGGTAAAATGTGTTTTTTGTTGTTGTTGTTTTTTTACAGTAACCACACTGCATATAGTGGTTAACGCAAAAATAAAAACAGTCTCAAAACAATTATATATATATATATATATATATATATATATATATATATATTTGTTGAAAATTCATATAAATGTTTACAACTTAATTTATACGATTGTTTTGACATTATCTATATTTTAATCATAGAATGCACATAATAAGATAAGAATTTGTTTATTGTTATTATTATTATATTTTGTTAATTAAAATAAATCTGGGGGGAAAAATAGAATGTAAGATTGAATTTGAGAATGAAAAACTAGAAATGCTGCCTTGGCAACTAAAATAAAATAAGTTAAAGTTGAAACACTATAAAAAGATTGAAAGAAAAAAATGAATTAAAAGCAATAAATAAATACATAAATAAACTGACAAAACACATAAAAACACTGAAGCCTAAACTAAAATAAATAAAAATAAGTGCTAATTCTAAATAGTAACAATTACTACTACAATACTATATAAAAAGTGCTAAAAATAAATTAATAAACATATAGAGACCACTGAGCATTAAGTAGGGTTGACTCAGTTAAATATACACTTCAGTTCATACACTTACGTTCATTCTATTAATCTAGTAAACAATTTTTGGCTTGGCTAATGTGTATATCCATTTTGTGCACTGAGAGGTAGCAGGTTTAAAATGCCATGTGTTTAAAAGTATTTTAATCAAATAAGTGTTGAGTCTAAACTGAGTCTTTGAATTCCACAAAAATTACCAAATATGGAATATGAGCCAGGAGTCTTGCCACCCCAGTGTGCACATTCATACATTTTTTCTGTATGACTTAATATGAATATTTACGATACGATTTGTATGGGGGAAAAAAAGTGAGTGGAGGGCAGATGATACAGAAAAACTGCCACTTTACTTGACTAATGTAACTGTACAGCACCATCTATTGGACAAATACATAATACAAACGCTTGCCACCAGACATACATTGAATATGCAGGCAGTGTAGCGGTGTAGCGGTGTGAGGAATATATTTTTGACACACATTAGACTCTTTATTTACACATTAGATCCTTCCTTTTATCATGGACGTGAATTTCTGTAGGGTTTCCAGCCACAAATAATTCAAAGACTGTTCTGGGGACAGAAGATGGAGTTAGATGTCATTGTTTCACTATAGAGTGTACATTTACTGCATGAAAACCAATGATAATGGGCAGAATATGCTATGTGAGAGAAAAACGACACTCCCTCATTCAAGTTTCACTTCCTCATTAACAAAGTTCAGTTCAGTCTACATGAAAAACAGAAACAGAAAACATGAACATGTTCGCTTCTAGAAGTCCAACAAAGCTAAAGTTTACATAGCATCATATTTAGTTTTAGCAGATTATTGGATTTCTATTTGCACAGGTGGGTCAATATTTTCTTTATATTTTTAGTGTGTTGTGCTGTAATTACCACATGACTTGAGCAAGGTCAGATTTTCATTCGTTTTTATCTTCTGTTACACGCACAACATCAAATTGTTCTTTCCACGTTTGTGAGTCATTTCCTTTAGAGGTTTAATTTTAGATGTACTTCCTGGAGAAGTGTGCCCTTTTACCTTTCACTGAATGGGATAGGACTAGTGTTGTGTAAATTGGGGATCTGCTAACATTTTATTATTTTTTTCCATTAAAACTTATATATTCTAATATATCATTATATTATAAACTGTGGTAAAAGCTTCCGGCAAGTGTTATCTTCCTCTACTCATTGTCTCCTGTTATTGCTGAAAGAGAAGTATTTTTTATTTTTTATAGGAAATGCTTAGTTCCATAATCAGCAATGTTTTCATTTTTTATTACTATTTTTTGCCTCAAAAATAGCTTGTCGCGATGCTATAATGAGTCTGTGGGGTAAGTTGAGCCACCCCCTCTATCTACAGAAATATTCATAAGTTTAGTTATAATCAGTAATTGTATAATCATTATGGGTATGTTAAGGGCCATGTAAAGCTATGACTGACTGGGATTGAGGGGGGTCATAAAGTAAAATATATTAAAGTACATTTACTAGATGATGAGTAAAAAGCGATTGTCAATAATATTTAGAATAATTAAATGAGCTTTGCAAATAAATGCAAGAAATGCCATTAAACTGTCGTAAACAAATATCTTCAGAGGCATATTTTGTTTTATTTTGTGTATATTGTACAGCTGCCTCATCTTCAATACTTCTGTACCAAAATGTTATCTGAGGTGCTGACTCTAGGTGAACTGTGGTAAAATTAATTTACAGAAAGCTAAATTAGAGTGCATTGTTATGGAGGAAGAACTAGAACCACATGACACCAAGACAGTGGATGCTAAAGAAGAAGCTTCATCAGCTCCTGAGCATTGCTCACCACAGCAGGAGATATCATTCAGTAATGGTAAGTTTAAGTCAATCCTTCAGTTGCAACTGACATAATGAGAGCAGAATCATGTGTTCATTTCATGTATTCTCACAGTTGAAGAGGCCGATGTGGGTTTTAGCGCCTCCTGTCTCACCACAGCAGAACTGCAGCAGCACTGGAGAGCTGTTAAGCAGGAGTTCAGAAGCGTTAAATTGCTGTTTGACATCCCCACCACGCGAATCATCGATCGAAAAATCTCCAAATATGTGGTATGTCGAAGACTATAGTGAAATAACTGTAAACATTAAGTCAAACTCTACTTTTTCTTCTTTCATCAAAATGTAATAATTTGTCCTTTTTGATGTCACCAAGCCCTCATATTGTTTAACTGCTCCCCTTTTCCAACATTTTACTTTATAATCAAAACATGTAACACTTAAGTTTACTTGTTTTGGATAAAGGATGACCATTCAGCTAATATTGTTATTTTGGGGAACCAATTACTAATGTTCCAGATTTTTTTTTTCTTCATAAACATATAAATGAGCATCCCCAGAATGTTCTCCAAACCTGAAGAGGAGGTTCAATTTTCATCACTGAAAACTTTCCTGGCTAACTTTATAGTAGTGTTGAAGTTTAGACCAGAGACCATTTGCATCTTAGACTTTATTTTAAGACTGAGTCTTAAGAACTCGTCTGACTTACTAGCCTGTGCTAGTAAGGGGCCTGGAGAGCCGCAGTTCCGCTGTTCTCCAACTCTAAACTTACCTGTTTGCAGCTTCTTAGTAACCCAGGGGTGCCCAAACTCAGTCCTGGACAGCTTAGCTCGAACTTACCTGAACACACCTGTCGGGACGTTTCTAGTATGCCTAGTAAGAGCTTGATTAGCTGGCACAGGTGTGTCTAAATGGGGTTGGAGCTAAACTCTGCAGGACACCAGCCCTCCAGGAACACCCGTGAAACAGTAGTCTAAAGCAGTGGTTTTCAATCCTGGTCCTGGGGACCCACTGCTCTGCACATTTTGTGTGTTTCCCTTATCTGACACACTCACTTCAGTAGATGGATCTGTCTCCTAATGAGCTGATGATCTGAATCAGGTGTGCAACCAACCACATTTTATTTGAGTCTGAGTCCAGGCCAAGACCTGAGTTGGTTGAGTCTGAGTCAAGAAAAGACTCAAGTTGAAGATATACTCTACTCTAAATTAATATGCTGTATTTGAAGCCTGGTTTTGTTAAACCGTTACATAAATCTGTGCTCTTGCCCAGAGCTGCACAGACAACAAAACATGTTCACAGTGTTGTAGAACTCAAGACCAGACTCTGTCTCAACTTGCTTTGAGTCAAAAGCAGAACCAAAATGTTTCATGACAAAACCAAAACCATGAAAATCCTGTTCCTTTTGAGCAGTGGTGCCCAAACTTGGTCCTGGAGGGCCGGTATCCTGCAGAGGTTAGCTCCAACTTGCCTGAACACACCTGTCTGAAAGATTCTAGTATGCCTAGTATGAGCTTGATTATCTGGGTCAGATCTATCTAATTGGGGTTGGAGCTAAACTCTGCTGGACACCAGCCTTCCAGGATCAAGTTTGGGCAACGCTGTTTCTGAGTATCACATCATTGTTTTAGATTAGAACAGGGGTACCCAATCCTGCTCCTGGAGATCTACCTACTGCCTCCTGCTCCTGGAGTTCCAACTCCAGATCAAACAAACATGTCTCTAATTATCAAGTACTCCTGGATATCTTAATTAGTTGGTTCAGGTGTATTTGTTCAGGGTTGGAGCTAAACTTTACAGAAAGGCTAATCTCCAGGAACAGGATTGGATACCCCTGCTTGAAGATGTCCACTCTGGATGTGTTCTTGGATCAAAAACTGTTTGCTGTACACATTTTACTAGACATGACACAACCAGCAATGCTTTTTGTCTCTTCCACATTAGACCCAAGTTCACAGCTTGTTCCTGTTCTTCAGGTGTACCAGATTGTGGTGATCCGCTCAGGTAGTTACGACTTTGAGCGTGTAGCTATTGAGCGACGCTACTCTGACTTCCTGCACCTTCATCAGGAGCTCCTGCAGGACTTCGGTGAGGAAATGGAGGACATTGTAATGCCCAGGAAGAAAATGACGGGCAACTTTTCAGAGGAGAACATTGCTGAGCGGCGCGTAGCACTCAGAGACTATCTTACTCAGCTCTATTCCCTCCGTTGTGTCCGAAAATCACAGGCGTTTCAAGCGTTCTTCACTCATAAGGAATTAAAAACTTCATATGACCTCCTGCGTGGGGGGCGCTTTTCCCGGGCCCTTGAGGGCTTCCAGAATGTATTGGTACTTCAGGAAAAACTGTCTTCTCACAACCCTACTTTGGTGGTAGCAACCTTGTGTGCCATATTGGTGTGCCAAAGAGATCTAGAAGACTTTGACACAGCATTTCAAACTGGCAGAAGAGCTCTGCCTGCAGTGAGACGCTACGAGCTCCGGCAGTATCAAGGGCCTCTGCTGAAGGCGCTTGTTGATTTGGGTTACAGTCTTGGGCTGCCTGTGGCCCAGTTACAGGATGAGCTAACCAGAGTGCAAGACTCTCCAATTGGGCAGGTGTCAGAGATGTCCCTTAAAGAACTGGTGGTGCAAGAGTTTGTATAATCTGTAACAACTGCTATTTAGTTGTGTTTATTAGTTGTGTTCTAAGTCAAGGGTGCCCAAACTCGGTCCTGGAGAGCTGGTGTCCTGCTGAGTTTAGCTCCAACTTGCCTCAATACACCTGCCGGGAAGTATGCCTATTAAGAGCTTGATTAACTGGTTCAGGTGTCTCTAATTGGGGTTGGAGCTAAACCCTGCAGGACACCGGTCCTGCAGGAAAGAGTTTGAGCAGCCCTGTTCATAGACAATATGATAGCCGTTTTTGAATTGTGCGAGTGTGTTGACTTGTTTAACTGTATTTATGTTTTTATGAGCCATACTTCTTTTATCTGACATTTCTGTTCATATCTTGCAATTTACTCTGGATTGCTTTTCTCTAATTGTGAGCAATTTTAAGCCACTGAGAGTTATTGTTAAAGGCACAGTATGTAAGTTTTTGTTATTAAAATATGCAAAAACCACTAGAAAAGTGTTTATTTTGCTGACTTGTGTACTTACATTATCACAAATGTATCGAAGAATGTTTAAATCCAGAGAAATAAGCAAATTTAACAAGAATATCAGGCCGTGTCATTGCATCGCCTGCCAATGATGTCATACCCTTGATTTTCCGGTTTTATTTTATAGAAGACATTGAAACCCCAAAGACACTTTAATATGTTATGCATTTTTTTAGACAGGTGACAAATGCACAAAGTAGCATTATAACAGAACTTTCAGCACACTTAACTGCATCTAGTATGATAAAACAGCGCTGTTTTTACCTACATATACATGACTGTTAGAAGCAGAAGCAGTCGACAGTAGCATAAAGCTCCGCTGCTTTTGATCCTTGTATTGCACTTGTCCTTCATTAGCAATCGCTCCAGCGGCATCGTTTCCACAACTTTCAGCCCCACCCTGCTTCATACTACATTGACCTTAATAACTCTTTAATACATTAGCTCATCCATAACTCAATCACAGCGTCATCAAACTTTTTTTTGAAAATGTGCCCTCTAGTGGCGAAAACTTACATATTGTGCCTTTAACGAAAACTAAAACCATTAAAATTAGTTTTTGTTAATTTAAATATTTCAATTTTGAAATATGACCAAAGCTGAATTTAAATTAAATATAAATATGAAACACTTTAACTTTTAAAAAAGTGAAAATTAAAAAGTTGTAACATTTTAAGTACTACAATTAAAACTTAATTGAAAGATCAATTAAAATTAATAGAAATATTAAAAAAAAATAGTACTAATGACAAAAGACAAAACTAATGAAAACAACAGAAGCACACAAAATTACTCAAACTTAGACTTTAAAATTTTAATGAAAACTAAAAATATAACAAATGTAATTATATTAATAATATTATATTACATTACACAGTTTCAAGCCGATTTAGCAGTTTTCACATCAAATGTTCTTATATGGAAACTCTGAATCACAATGATTCTAAGAATTAAAAAAAAGTCATTCTCTGATGCTCTTCTAAATAAATTCATTTGTTTTTATAACCTACGAACCTACGAACTCACACTGAGTAAATTATTTATGGTATGACTTTTAATTTAGGAACAAGAAATACTGGGGTTCAAATCCTGGACGAGCCCCCAAATAATGAGTTGTCTTTCAATATCGATATGTGATTATGTTTTTATGTCAATATGTTATTTATTTTGAACTGACATTTCTTTGTATTAAATCTCCAAACAGAGTCTTTCATTAAATCATGGCATAATATGCTTGGGCACAATAATTGCCTTGTCTATTATTGTACATACATAATTGTCCAACAGTTGTGAGATGAGTTCAAAATTTCAACAAAAATACAGGTTTTTCCATTTTGTAACAAAATTAGAATTACAATTTAATACTGTGCCAGAACAACAAACATTATCGCATGTGTGTCCGTCCCACTCACGTCATCATATGAAACTCTAGGAAGCAGTTTCTTTCTGATGTGATGCACAGGTGTGTGTCACACTTGCTGCACTTCATTCGGATGATACCTTTACAGCCGGGATACTTGCACCTCCCTTTCTTCTCCATGACAGGCCAGTGGTCTATTCTATCCAAGCGCACCTCATCAGACACACTGGAGCCCACTGGTCCCCTTTTCTTTGTCTCCTCCAGGGCTGCTGTCACTTTGTGATGGAGGTTTCCTTTAAGAAACAGAATAGGGCTTATATATATTCAATATAATAACCACATCTATGCACCAAGGTATTTTACATTCAGGTAAGTTACTTTGTTACAAACATGTTTATCAAAGTTATCTGACATTATTAAAATGAATTTGTTCTGACACAGTTTAACTCTGAATTCTTGTCATATTTATTACCATTTTTACCTTAAATGTTAAATACAGAATTGCTCTATAGTCTATAGATTTTTTTTTCAAGCTGCGATATTACACTTTACAACGGATGCGATTTGTACGCAAAACTCACCAGAGCCACAGCAATAAATCCGTACTGTGTTGAAATATGCAGGAATATGTTTAATAATACTATAAATTAAATAAAACAGTGTTGCCATATGGCATCACTGCACAATAGAGAGTTAACGTAGCTCATCAGACGTGAATAATCAATAAATGAAAAATAATAAAAACGCAGTAGTAAATACTATATTAAAGCATAGCAAACGATAAATTATTACACTCTTATTGAGTTATATGCAGAATTCTACTTCTACATTTGTAATATAAATGATGAAACATTTTTTGCCAATTATTTGGTCGATTTTTGTTGTGCGACTAATCGAGCCTTGCACATGTTGCGACAGCGCGTGCGCAGGCTTCATGTGGAGAAGTATTTATTTTAGCTTCTCGTGCTACGTGTAGTCATGCTGCCCATGTGGAACATATAATTCAAATAAACGCTTTTTATATCTATTCATTCTTATTAAAACGCGTAGTTGTCTCTTGTCTAAAATGGCGAAGGATGGTGTAGCAAAACTGTCCAAAAATGTCTTGCGGATGAAGGTAAGAAACTATGACTTGCAGACATCTGATATTTATGGAATTACGAAAAGGAAATAATTCAGTGATGAACTATAGATTACAATTTGAATAAAAATGTCTTGATGTTTGAGTAGCGTTCTGTGGTTTTGTTTTGAGTGCAGTGCCGTTGCTAAATAGAGTGTGCTGTAAGTTAGATCAGTCGATCATGTGCTGCAGTGAAAAGTAATGTGTCTGATGACAGCTCTATGTCTGTCTTTGTCTGTAGTTCATGCAGAGAGGGTTGGATGCAGATGTGAAGAAGCAGCTGGATGAGGAGGAGAAGAGGATCATTAGTGATGAGCATTGGTTCCTGGACCTGCCAGAGCTCAAGGCCAAAGAGTGAGACCCAACAGACATTTTACTGATATAATGTCCTCAGAAAAGTATATATGGGCACATAATGTCTAAATGGCATTTGTGTGTGACGTAACACATTTATGGAAGACCATTTCTGCCATAAAAGAAAAAAAACATGATTTGGTTAATGATGGTTGTAATTACAAAATCAAAATTCTGACATGGAAATCAATAATGAAATTATAAGATAAGTTGCTTTTGTGAGTTAGAAAGTCGAAATATGATTCTTATAATTATGAGGTAAAATTGACTGCAAAGTCTAAATTATGCTTAATTTTTGTCAATTATGGCATAATTTTATCAGTTATATGACTTGTCATTTTTTTTTTATATATTTTATGCCAGAATTCTGAATAAGCATCTCATTGTGGATGTTAGTGAAATATATTGATAGTAAATATGAAGTACCTGTGATTGCTCTGCCAGAAGATTTGTGAACTTCATATAGTGTGGTTTCACGACACATCATGAAAGCAACACTGAATGTAAACAATGATATTGAACCGAACAAAACTCTCATATTTAGCTGATTATTCCTGAAAATGGTCAATAATTTCCATGTTTTGGGCTGGACTTATCGGTCTGTCAGTACTATAGACTGCCAAAAGTTATAACAAATCAACGAGAAGAGTGTTTAAAAAAGGATCAAAAGGCATTTGTAACTGGCCAAACTGAACCAGGATTTCCAGGGCAAGAATCTTGACATTTGTGTTTGTTCTTATCATTTCCAGTGACGTAGGTGAAATATTAGGCTAATATCTTAATTAATACTGCTCTCATGTATTGTTACTTTCTAACTAGGAACTTTTCATTTTACCAGAAACCATATCATTGAGGAGAGAAGTTACGTTCCCTGTGAGGATTTGGTTTATGGCAGAATGTCATTTAAAGGCTTCAATCCTGAAGTTGAGGTACAGCTTTGTAAACTTTGCTTTGATTTTGCGATTAGAATTGGGGTTAGGCAGAATACTAATTTTTATAAACTGAATTTTGTTCATTTTTAATTTATCAGTATCACAGATTTGCATATGTGACCCTGGATCACAAAACTATAAGTCATAAGGGTCAATTTTTTTGAAATTGAGATTTATACATAATCTGAAAGCTGAATAAATAAGCTTTCCATTGTATGGTTTGTTATGATAGGACAATATTTGGTTGAGATACAATTATTTGAAAATCTGGAATCTGAGGGTGCAAACAAATCTAAATATTGAGAAAACCGCCTTTAAAGTTGTCCAAATTAAGTTCTTAGCAATGCATATTACTCTCAAATTAAGTTTTGATATATTTACGGTATGAAATTTTCAAAATATCTTCATGGAACATGATCTTTACTTAATATCCTAATGATTTTTGGCATAAAAGAAAAATCAATAATTTTTATCCATACAATGTATTTTTGGCTATTGCTACAAATATACCCCAGTGACTTAAGACTGGTTTTGTGGTCTAGGGTTACATACATGTTTGATTTGAGACTTGGAATATTTGCTCATTTTATGTACAGTATCTCACAGAAGTGAGTACACCCCTCACATTTTGCAAAAATTTTGTTAGATCTTTTCATGTGACAACACTGAAGAAATGGCACTTTGCTACAATGTAAAGTAGCGAGTGTACAGCTGGTATAACAGTATAAAGGTGCTGTCCCCTCAAAATAACTAAACACACAGCCATAAATGTCTAAACCACTGGCTGACAAAAGTGAGTACACCCCTAAGTGAAAATCTCCAAATTGGGCCCAAAGTGTCAGTATTTTGTGTGGCCACCATTATTTTCAAGCACTGCCTTAACCCTCTTGGGCATGGAGTTCACCAGAGCTTCACAGGTTGCCAATGGCTAATTGGGTCCAATTTGGACATTTACACTTAGGGGTATACTCACTTTTGTGGCCAGTGGTTTAGACATTAATGGCTGTGTGTTGCTATTTTGAGGGGACAGTAAATTTACACTGTTATACAAGCTGTACACTCACTACTTTACATTGTAGCATGTGTCATTTCTTCAGTCGTCACATGAAAAGATATAATAAAATATTTACAAAAATGTGAGGGGTGTACCCACTTCTGTGAGATACTGTATGTTCTTTCAGAACTGTCCTATCTGATTACTGTCATGATTGCTATAAGCTTGAGCACTAAACTTTTTAGTTACCACCTGAATCTTTTGCAGAAATTAATGTTACTAATGAACACACACAAAGAGGAAGAGGATGAAGATGAAGATGGCAATTTTGGCAAAATGGAAACCGATATTACAGATGAAGAGATGGCCAGAAGGTAAGAGGAAATTACTTCAAAGTGATGTCATTGTACCGAAGAGAAAGATATTGATTTTGTTATTTGCTTTTTCCTTCAGATATGAAAGTTTGGTTGAGAGCATGAGAAACAAGTTTGCCAAGAAACGAAATCGCTCTGCAGTTACTAAGAGTGAAGAGGATGTCAACTGCAATGTTGTTGATAATCAACCCAAAAAGGCATTTCTGAAGCCTCAGGACTGAGACATTTTAATCACACATCTGTTTATTTTTTATGCAATGGACCTTTTTTTTTTTTTTTTTTTAGAGATCTTTTATTTTAGTTAAAAGACTGTAACATGCATTGTTAAAAGACATTTTATGGGAAAGGTACAAGTGTATGGATTTGTTTGAACACCCTTGTATACTTCTTTCACAATTAAATGTACCATCCTTAAAAAAAAAAAAAAAAAAACATGACCTGACTGTGATGACCTGTGCTTTAAAAGATCTCAATGATGGCTTAGTAACTGTTAAGCTGCAGCCATATTGGTGAAGCTCTTGTGATATGTATGTAAATGTGAAGTGTGCAATTCCTGCACCTTTAGCATCGCCAAATGGAGTCACGACTCAAGTATTCAAGAGTTCTGCTGGTTTGGCATCACTGCTCATAAACATTTGTGAGAGGAATCTGTCAGACAGTGAGGTGGGACAGTGTCTGTAAAGTAATGGAAGAGCCCATGCTGAGGCCCCTGGGTAATAGAAGGGTTTTGGTCTTGGGGATAGTATCGCATGCTTTAAAGTTTGTAGAAACGGCCCTGTGTCTGAGCTTGATACTGAAGACATGTCAACCAGCCTCTGCTGCATTGACTGTATATATTCTTCTCCATAAGACGCCAACACTTCCTGAGACAAACCGCGGAGGACGTCCTCTTGAGCGCTATTCCACTGCTCTCTGCTGCCCAGAATATCTGCAAAATGAGTTTTTGTTGACAAAATGACAGTTAATAAAACTGCATACAAAACCTGTCACAATATTTCACTTAAATATAGAAATATATTTTTAATACTCTTAATTCTTAAATAACAGCATTGAATGAGAATAAATACTGACAGAATTGTCATTTATGGGTGAACTGTTCCTTTAAAAGTGCAGTAGGTGTGATTTTTTTTGTCATCATGATTTTCTAATAGAAAAACGTGTTTTAATTATGTATGGTGAAGGTAACCTCAGTGTAGAGGGTAATGCAATACAAGTTATGTAATCAGAATACTTTTTTCAAGCAACTAGTAAAGTAATGCATTACTTTTTTAATTTATAATAAAATATCTGAGTTACTTTTTTAAATAAGTAATGGCTTTTTTTATTTTTTTGGCAAATGTATTGACTGACAGTGGAAATGGAAACTTAGAACATGACACAAACCTGCAATAATTATATAATATAATAATAACACAATATCCTCTATGTAGTTAAGCCTATTTTATTAACCAGTGTCATTATAGATCTTCGATGATCCAATTGAGCATATTAATTAGCAAAATTGATTTAACATAAGCATAACATTTGTGTTTGGTTTGTTTGAGCTGCGCCCTCTAGTGCACAGACGTATTTTATTCAGCCTGAGGCTTTATTCCTTTACGCACTTTTGGTATGAAGGAAGTGTTGGGAAAATTAACTTTTAAAAGTAATGCATTACAATATTGCGTTACTCCCTAAAAAAGAAACCAATTACTGGTTACTTTTCATGGAAAGTAATGTAACACGTTACTTTTACGTTACTTTTTTAAATCTGGGCACGGCTTGCTTGTTTGTTTTTAGTATAAAAAGTTATATTTTTGGCAAATGTAAAAGCCCTTTAACACCAAAAGCATCAGGCTGAAAGAAAAGTAAATTCACGTATGCACAGTAGAACACAGAATAAGAAAATTCAACACTTTTCCACAATGATAATAAAAAAAAAAAAGCTTATTAGTATGGTTGAATTGGATCATCGAAGGTTAGCAGCAAAAGACACTGGTCAATAAAATTAGATTAAATACACATTAAAACATATTTAGTTATTGCAGTTTTGCATCATATCACTGTTTTTATTAATTGTGAAGAATTCTGAATCTGTTTTGTGTGGGTGTGTGGGTGTGTGTGTGTGTGTCAGTGAGATTAATTAATGCATTCTAGAACTAAAGTAACATCTTACTCAGAATTTCTCTCAACATCTGGACAGGAGAGCTTTCATCGACAGCCAGTTTTGAGAACTTTAGCATTTAATAATTGCAACATCCTTATAATAATGCACACATATAATAATACACATAATGTATATTGGTGTGGATGCTAATTTAGTTATCATTGGTGTGAAAAGGACTTGTTCTCACTTGTTTTGAAACCTCCAGGTTGAATGATGATGACTTTGACTCCCCAGCGTGAGAGTTCCTGTCTAATCACTCCACTAAACGAGATCAGGGCTGCTTTAGATGCCCCATATCCCGCAAATCCAGGAAGTGGAACTTCTCCTGAAGGAAAGCAGTGATTGATTTCAAAGCTGTTAGTGCTAGTGGGATTTTATAGTCCTTAACGGGATTAGGATAGATGTTTTATAAGAGAATATTAAGCACCTGAGGTCTACAAAAATGCATGTTTAAAAAGTTTACCTGCCATGCTGGATATACTGATGACTCGTCCTTTGGATTGTCGTATCAGAGGCAGAAAGACTTGTGTAATCTCTACACTACCAATAAAATTCACATCTAAGCATTTTTTATACATTTTAACTGGCTGAATTTCTCCATCACACACGTATCCTAGCACTCCAGCATTGTTCACTAGTGCCCACAGTCCTGTCCACAAGAGACAAGTCATACAAAATAACATCAGTGCACTGGTCTATAAATATAACACTTCTTCATGAAATATCTTCATGTAACACTTCTTCCATACTTGGAACTTGTGCTCTGCATTTAACCCGCCCAAGTGCACACACATAGTAGTGAACAGCCAAATTGCTGTGCCGTCATGGTATTGAAGGTGGAAGAGAGCACTGATCATTCACTCCTCTCACCGACAATCCCTGCCGGACCTGAGACTTGAACCCACAACCTTCGGGTTATAAATCCAACTCTCTAACCATTAGGCCACGACTACACCCCCTGATTTCTCCTTCACTATAAGTCAGTGAGGTTTCCTCACCTACTTTGCCTGTTTGGCTCTGGATGTACTGATGTGCCTGTGTGATCTGGCTGCTGTTAGTGATGTCTAACTGTAGGACGGTGAGGTTTGGAGATGCAGCTTTCTTCAGCTCCAGAGCTCCAGGACTGTGTTCATCCAGAACCCCTGCAAACACCCTCATCCCTGCGCTGTCCAAGGACCTGGCCAGATCATGACCAAAACCTGAATCACAACCTGTGTGACAAACAATTACAATGCATTATAGATAATTTTGGTTGGCTGTTCCAGTCTATATACCACAGGCCCAAACTCGGCCCTGGAGGGCCTGTGTCCCGCAGAGTTTAATCCTAATTAGACAAGCTCTTACTAGGCATACTAGAAAGTTCCCGGCAGGTGTGAGACAAGTGGGAGCAAAACTCTGCAGGACCTATGGGCACCCCTGATATACACCAGTCAGGCATAACATTATGACCACTACTAAGTGAAGTGAATAACACTGATTATCTTTTTATCATGGCACGTGTTAGTGGGTGGGATATATTGGGCAGCAAATTATCATTTTGACTTCAAAGTTGACGTGTTAATAGCAGGAAAAATGGGCAAGTGTAAGGATTTGAGCGAGTTTGACAAGGGCCAAATTGTGATGGCTAGGTGACTGGGTAAGAGCATCTCCAAAACTGCAGCTCTTGTGGGGTGTTCCCGGTCTGCAGTGGGAGACTGTCCTCAAAGAAAATACGACCCAGTTGTACGTTTTTGAATCGACCAAATATGACCCATGTTTACGTTTTAAAGTTAAGCGCCCTCTAGCGGTCGTAAAAATAATGACAGTGCCACGTTGGATCTGACGTCATGGAATGACATATGAGTTTTTATACCGATTTCACGGTAATTTAAACGTTTTACTAGGTGTAATTAGTATTAATGACCACACCTAACCCCACCCTAAACCTACCCCTTACAGAAATAGTGCAAAATCATGATTTCTAGTGCATATTCCCAAAAAAAAACCATACAATGAATTAGATACCTGTTACTGATAAGGGAGTAAATGTTGCATACTCTCTATACAGACGTATTTGATGTTGAATACGCTCTATAGAGACGTATTTGAGGATTTGTGAAAGCGACTTACGTCGGTCATATAAATTGGAGGACATGTTGGAGAATCCAGCTAAATTCAGTTCAAATTGTATCTGTGCAATCAAGTTGACGATATCGCTGGAAATGAAGTCTCCTCAACTAAGCAAGGGTGAACATGATTTCACCAGGTACAACATCCTTGTTGATCCTGAAACAACATTTCAATCAACCAATCATAATTGATGGATAACTTTTCAGGAACTGACAGTTTTAGGCTTACGATCAGAGTTAGATGTTTCTACACCCTTGTTAATCAGCTATCATTTTCCTCTGATTTTAGGAATAAATTATGGTTAGGGTTAGGTTTAAGGGTAGGGATTGGGTTAAGTCTATATTTTTGGACAGTAATGTTGATCCAGGATCAACAAAAGATGTTGATTCAGGAACATGTCTTACCTGGCAAAATCACGAGGTGACAGCGGCAATGGGGCCAAACTCCAAGTTTAAGCCAAGTTAAAGAGATCTAGATTTAAACTGACAGTGTGTGTCCACCTCCTGAACAATGTTAGGTAGATTGTACCAGAGCTTGGGCACTAAACAGGAAAAGGGCCTGCCGCTCGCAGTTGATTTTGATATTCTTCTAGGTATTATCAAATTGCCAAAGTTTTGAGAACACAGCGGACATGAAGGACAATAATGTGATAAAAGCTTGATCAATTAGTTTTTCAGAGTCAGATCAGAGTTTTTTTTTTTTTTTACAAGTAATTAGCAAGATTTTCTAATCTATATGATGTTTAATAGGTAGCCACCATTCAATACATTCTAACCTTGAGGTCACGATTGCATGAATTAACGTTTCTGCATTTGACATTGAGAGCATAGGGTAAATGCGGTTTTACAAATGCTAGAGACGTGGCTTTCGAAGGAAAGATTGCTATCAGTTAGCACACCTAGGTTTTTAACTGATGACGAAGAATTGACAGAGCACCCATTGAGTGTTAGACAGTGTTCTAGGTTTGTTGCGTATTGGGCCGCATAGCCGCAGACCACCCATGCTGACCCCTGTTCACTGCCGATCCTGAGAACCTGATCTGTGTATACATGTAATACTGAAGCAGTTCATATTTATTTATCATTTTAATCTGGACAGAAGCCAGTCTGTGTCAAGTGACATCACAAGAATGCAGCAGTGATTTATGGTCTTACAGGAAGAGGTGCTGTTAACCTTACTGAGAGAAGTTCACAGTGCGAAGTTCACTAAGGTGGCAGAGAAATATTGATTTACTGGGTGAAACATGTTCACGTCTTTGCATAAAGACTGTTTTAGGACCATTAATATTTTATGTACAGTACAGTAATAAAAACATTTAACACCAAATTCTCCTTACTGTAATGCAAAAATCATATTCTGATTGCCATAATATAACCTAACTGTACCTTTATTTTTATTATAAACCTAAAGGCATTAGATTTTTAAAATAATTTTTTATATATACATTTCAAATATACAGTTGAAGTCAAAAGTTTACATACACCTTGCAGAATCTGCAAAATGTTAATTTTTTGACCAAAATAAGAGGGATCATACAAAATGCATGTTATTTTTTTATTTTCTACTGACCTGAGTAAGATATTTCACATAAAATATGTTTACATATAGTCCACAAGAGAAAATAATAGTTGAATTTATAAAAATGACCCTGTTCAAAAGTTTACATACACTTGATTCTTAATACTGTGTTGTTACCCAAATGATCCACAGCTGCCTTCTTTTGTTTAGTGATAGTTGTTCACGATTCCCATGTTTGTTCTGGTACAGTTAAACTGCCCGCTGTTCTTCAGAAAAATCCTTCAGGTCCTATAAATTCGTTTTTTTTTTAACCTTTGGAGTGTTTGAACCTTCTGTAATAGTTGCATATGAGTCCCTCAAGTGTCCTCAGTGTGAAAAGATGGATCTCAAAATCATACAATCATTGTTGGAAAGGGTTCAAATACACAAAAATGCTGAAAAAAACGAAGAATTTATAGAACCTGAAGGATTTTTCTAAAGAACAGTTTAACTGTTCAGAACAAACATGGGACTCATGAACAACTATCACTAAACAAAAAAAGAGCTGTGGCTCATTCAGGTAACAACACAGTATTAAGAATCAAGTGTATGTAAACTTTTGAGCATATTTTATGTAAAATATCTTACTCAGGTCAGTAGTAAATAAAAAATAACATGCATTTTGCATGATCCCTTTTATTTTGGTAAAATAATTAACATTTTGCAGATTCTGCAAGGTGTATGTAATCTTTTGACTTCAACAGTATATAGATAAACATCTATATACATCATGAGAATGAGAATTATTTATTTCTGCATTATTAACTCAGACTTTGGGAGGAAATGTGCTTAAATTAATTTCCCCTACTAGACTATCTGTGAATAACAAAAATCTGACAATTAATATATGCTGAGATTCATAATATATACAAAGGCACAAACAGAATTGGCAGGAGCAAACAGGATAGTGTCTTACCTGTGATCAGTACTGCCTTGTTTTGTGTTGGCAACATTACCTCTTCTTTTCCTACATAGTGGATGACACCACACAGCAGACTCACAATCCCCACTTTAAGAGCACTTGAATGAACCAAACAGCTCAATGTCACTCCAGAAACCAAAAGCAGCACCAACCACCTCACCGACTGGCCCTCAGCAACCCGCAGCAGCATCAACCCAACACATATTACCACGAGCAGATCATATGAGAAACCCAGACAGCCTTCTACAATCTCCTTCATTTCTACACAATGCACAGGAGTGAAGCAGCCAATGCTATCAAGAGATCTAGAAAAGCGCCAGTGCGGTTACAACCTGTCTGCTGAGTTGTTGATGAGTGTGTGAATCTTGTAAATCTTTCAGGTTGAAATGAATCCCACCCTCAACCACTGCATATCATATGTTGTATATTTAGGCATGTGTAAACGTGTCTACGGCTGAGGAAAAATGAGGCTGGAGGTAAACTATATTATTTTAGTATATAAAACTCTAGTCCATGATTCATCTTAAGAAACAAAGAGTTACATGGAAACAAATGGAAACTATAAAATAACAGGAAATGAACGATCAAATGTAATGTGCTTTTAACAACATAATTGGATGCATTAATCTGATGAATTGCAAAATTGCACTTGTTGGCTCAAAGGTCTTCTTGCCTGACGTCATTTAAAGAAACATTTGTATCTACTTTCACAACCATCAAGCCTTAGTATCAAGTTCATGCAATTCTAAATGATTTTGCTCAAAAATAAGTTTCAAAAGTTTCCAAGTGAGACTTTTCTTTGTTTTTGTAAGGTAACTGTGACTGTTTCTAGCTCAATATTTTTTGTCTGGAACAACATTCCTGTCAAGCCAATACAGTCCCAATTATGTCAATAATGCTTCGCCTAATCAGTAACTTCAAATTAAATTATGTTATTGTAATGCCAACATTACAAGTCTTAAACCCAACCCCATAGTCGTTCTAGGACCAAAAAGGTTGTTGAACAAGGAAAATGTCCAGTTTGTATAAAGTAGTTGTAACATTAGCAGGTTTGCTAATTCAGGGAGAAATGTCTCTCTTCAACTCAAAATAT